>JARHVA010000732.1:4355000-4618535 GCA_037957365.1 Torreya grandis
GGCCATGCCAGAGTGATCTTACCAGGAATCACGCCATGCTTTGAATGTACTGTTTCGCTTTTTCCACCCCAAGTTAAATTTCCTTTATGTACACTCGCAGAGACCCCTCGGTCAGCTGCTCACTGCATTGAGTATGCTCATCTAATCCGATGGGATCAGGTAGTAGGCATGATTAGATTTGATTATTATTTTGCTTATGAAGGCTTTGGTAACTGAAACTCATATTATAATATTTGCCTTATTTCTTGTAGGAGCATCATGGAGAACCTTTTAATGCAGACAATCCAGAGCATATGCAATGGGTTTATTCACAGGTCCAATTTTACACAAATTATGGAGTGCCTAATCATTTTCAACCAATGGAACTGTATTTAAACTAAAATTTAAGGTCTATTGTATAATGCAGGCACTTAAAAGGGCAGAAGCACATGGTATAAGCGGAGTTACTTACTCCTTAACTCAGGTGTGGCAATAATTTCGTAACAAATTTCCTATCCTCTCAATTCATTTAACTTTGTTGTATCTCACGAGGAATGTACTGTTACTGCTATTGCCATTTAATCTTCTAATTTCATAGATTTTTTTGGCTTGATAGTTTTGTTGGTGAAGCCCTCTTTATTTTTAATATTTCTGCACTAGGAGTGTCTTTTTGAGTCACATTCAACTATTTTAGTCATTTTCATTATTTCTTTACTATTATACTTCCATCCCACAATGAGCTCATTCCTTAATTAGCACATCGTTTTCCATTTAAAAGTTGGATTTCTGTCTACTTACGGATACATGTCCAAAACAAATATGCACCACAAGTTACATTTATCCTGTGGGGATTTATTATGCAAAACAAATTATCATTTATTTCACTAAACCACACAAAACAATTGGACATTTGCCTGACTGCAGCTGTAGTAAAGCATTATCTTTAATGTGGCATAAACATGACCACAAAATAACTAAACCTTTAAAGTCGTGTCTTGATGTGTGCAAAATGCATGTTATTCCTCTCCACCAATTCCGGACTTCTTCAACTTACCTGTAGAGGACCTACTTAAACATGAAGAGTTACTATTAGCAGCAGATATTAACTTGAGTGTCTCTGTGATTCGTGTAGTCGGCTCCTGTACCTAAATAGCTGTCATTAAAACTAGAATCCTCTTCCTATATAAGGCTTATTCACCAGAGAAATGAATGCCAGAACATTGGAAGCACATGAAGTTGATTTATAAACTCTAAAGTACAATTCTTGCTAGAATTTACAGAATCACAAATTGTTCTTCTTCTTCGAATTTGCTTCAAAATGACGGTTCAAATTACTCAAATGACTTAAATTAATGCAACGTGTTGTTGGAAGATATAAACAGTATTTTCAGAACTGAAACATGAATGTTAAAAGACATGAACATAATGCATAAACCATGGAGACGCGAAGACAGAGAGATTTTGGTCTGGAAATTCCTAAGATGGGAAAAAACCAGTTGGAAGAGACAATTGCTCTGCTTCCTATCTTCTTATGGCCAAAAACAGATTACAATAAGTATGTTACAGAAGTACAACAGACTGCTATCTTGTTCACTCAACTTCTCTCACTGATCCTTTCTCCAATCCTTCCTACAATCAACTTAACAACAACTATGATCATCACTGCCTTCTTTGTATCTATGCCTCTCTTTGACATGCTCAGAGATGTCCACTAAAGGATCCTCAAACGTCTCATGAACATGAAGAGACTTCTTCTCTGCCATTGCCATACCTGTATAGTTACCGTGGGCAAAACCACCACTTAATGTGAACCAACAACTCCAAAACCGCCACTCTATAGGAACCGTCGGTTATGTAAGCACCGCCTAGATGAAGTGGCGGTTTCATCACCAAGTTTAGCACTCTCCCTTTGAAACTCTATTGCTCACTGAAACCTGTTATCTGATAGATGGATTGTTTTTCTGGATCCTTATGGATTAGAAGTGAAGTAGAGGTAAGAGTCCCATTGGGATTTCACCAATTGCAAGGCTAGGGTCAATTCACCTGCAACCAAGTAGAAATCCCATGTTGCTAAGATCACCTGCTAAAGGCAACTGGTGTATTAATCTCCATCAGTTAAGCATAAACTTGGGTGGCTAATACGTGTGGGTGTAAGTTTGAACCTTGAGCATCACCAACTCAAAATATAAAATCTAACAAATTCAAGGGGGTTAACACATTAGCTTTAACCATAGTCAACTCCAATATGGAGATGCAGCATCCACACACATCTTTTGGTGGCTATATTTATAATTAATATAGTTTTACACTTTCTCATTTACTCTCGTACCCTTATTTGAAATGGCGTACCCGTACCTGTACCCTCACAACTCCCAATTACAGTTTTCACGGTCAGTGTGTAAATACCTCTTTCAGCAATATGCTAGCTATAGCCTCCCCAAAATACAAGTTTTCGTGAACATTTTGGTTGTTTATTATGTCCTGTACTATTTTCTAAAATGTGTAGAGCAATATGTTCTTTTTGAAAATGTCACTAAACAAGAAAAAATACAGACCCAAAATAAATTAGAGTTCTTTATTAAATCTGAACTTTTTCATATGATAAGGCTACAACTGGGTACGGTACTTATTCAATTTTTTGTATGGCTTCTCTCTATGTTGTTTGGGTACGGGTACGGATACGGGGACGTCTCGGGTATGCGGGTACGTCATTTTTCAAAAACCTTGATTTGGATACGTCGTGGGTACGTCTGTGTGTATATATATATATATATATATATATATATATATATATATATTACTCATTTTTTTAGTAGAACACTTGAAACTACATAGTGTGAAAATATTTGTCTATAAATGATAAAACACTTAAAAATATATAATATTCATTCATTATATATATATATATATATATATATATATATATATATTACTCATTTTTTTTAGTAAAACACTTGAAACTACATAGTGTGAAAATATTTGTCTATAAATGATAAAACACTTAAAAATATATAATATTCATTCATTCATTACTTCAAAGACAAGATGTACATTCAAATCTAGAATAAATCATCTCGATTGTCCACAAAATCATGAATGCCACTCCCATTATTTTTCAACTTTATCATTTACTGACACTTTCTCTCACAAGGGCTCATCGGTGCATTGAATCTCACGAGTGCATGCCTTAAGGGGTGCACAGGGAATGGGGTGGGATCGGCTTGTGGCACTTTGCCAGAGATATTCTCAAACTATTCTATCACGCATACATCCCTTCATGCAGCCTTCATACCTCCTATGATGTCTCCTTGAAATCTTGAAACCCTGAAATATGGCTAAGTTTGAAACCCTGAAACCCTGGAATCTGACTAACTCTGAAATATGACAGGATCCTCCAAAACCTAGAATTTGCATTATAGCTCCTAGTAGTCCGAAACCCCTCTCAAACACCCTGAAAGTATATAAATAAAATATAACTTAAAGTATAAAAGCTTATACTTAAATGTTTATTTTATTTCTATACGTTGGGTTCGGACTGGATTTACATTTAGGGTTGCTTACTTTTTAGGGTTTTTTTTTTAAGGATTTTCTGGATTTTTTTAAAAAACAATTCGCCATTTTTCTGCCGGAATCCCTCGGGTACGCCCCGGAAACGTCCCGGGTACTCCCGGAGGCGTCCCGGAGGCGCCCGTCGGCTTGCCGGACGTTTCCGGCACGCCGGCGGGCGCCTCCGGGACGCCTTCGGGAGTACCCGGGACGTCCCCGTGCCGGAGGCGTCTCCGAACAGGAGGCGTGGGGCTGGGGGGCGTATCCCTGCAACACAGGCTTCTCTTATTGTCGGATTGAGATGGTAAGTGTTTTCAAGATTGATGATTGTATTTGTTTTGATTTTGGAACTGCTTTTGCAGGGTGTTGTTAAAAACATTGTCGAGCCATTGCATCAACAACTGCTATAATATCATCTGCATGTGCACTGGAGGCACTGAAAATTGCGACAGGATGCAGCAAATTGTTGTCAAAATATTTCACGTAGGTTCAAAACTCCACAATGCATTGGTTTTTTTAGCAATGTCATTTGGGTATCATAAATGACCATTAAATAAATGCTATGTTAAATGAACTCAAAAACCTGCTGTCATGTTTTATTTTAGTATGTGTAATCAATAAATCTTTAGATAAGTATTGTCCATCGTGCATTCTTCAACTACGAGATGCTTCAATAAATTGCTAGAAGTAAATAAAATATTCTAAGTAGACTGGAGAATTTTTTAAACAATCTACTTCCTTGTATAGAACTTGAAGGCCCGTCTCCTTTCTGTCCTTAGCTGACAGAAAGTTTTGGTTGTTCAAAGATTGGCACATAAATTAGGATGCGTATTTCATGGAAACTTTCAACTAGGCCATTACTTCCAGAGCATGTGAAGATTGTTTTTCAAGATCTTTTAATACAAGCTCAAAACATCACAATTTTTCTAGCAACCCAAAGTTAGTGTTTTATCCAATTGCAGCTATTAAAATGATCTACTATTAAGAGAAAGAAAGAAATAAATTAGGTATATTCTTGTCGACAAATCACCACAATAGATCAATGGCACTGTAAAAGTACAGCTAGCTTAGGATAGACTAGACAGAGACTCACCATGTCTCCTAAAAAGAAAGTATATTGTTGTTTGATAAGAGTATTCTGGATAAAGCCAAGTAAATCTTCTTATTACCCACACTTTGACTCTCCCATAAAACTCCTCATCAAGGAAAGTACATTCTTGTCCACAAATCAACATCTCCAACAAGCGATAAAAGAAAAGTAGAAGACCAGAAAATGGTTTGACCTGCATGGAAAAATATGCCAAAATATCATCCACCAGCAGTATCAGAAGCATTATTCATAACCAATTGGAAGAATGTCTCCAAGAGAGAGTCTAAGAAAATGATGAATTCCTTGTGTTCTTTCACCACATTTGTCAAATGTTTTGTATTTACTTTTGGTGTCATCCTCTAGTCACAATACAATAAATTCAGCATTATGAGAAGAGTTCACAACATTTCTCATAATACAATAAATTCAGCATACATGTACAGAAGCAAAATGCTCATTTTAGTTGCTAAGAGACTAACAAAAATAATGTTGATATTCCATTCAATCTGTAAACAACGAACTGGACCTGGTATTAAATTTTATTATAAAGTATGGTTAGATTTTGATATTCCACCCAACAAAGATGATCCAAGAATATTATCTAAACTACCAAAAACAAAAACAATGCCATTGCAGATTAGTTTTTCTTATTCTCTGTAAATCTTGGTTAAGTTAATGGACTGCCTTTACCATGGCATGGGGTGTCCACTAGAATTGGGGTGTGGGTGTTACGGTGGGGGGATTTGAACCTGCATCACACTCTTACACGTCTCCATTACCATTACACCGAATCCCATGCTTGGAATTATAGAAAATTTGTTCAGGCAAAATTGTAACTTTTGTATAGTCTAAATTGTTTTCATTGTTTTTGGTGCTTGAAATAATTTATGCACACACATGCCATGTTTTTGGTAGGTATAATGGCGTTGAAGGTGTTCACACAAATGTAAATGAGATCACAAAAGATGAAGATTGTTTGATCTGTGGCCCTGGAGTTTTAATGGAGGTGGACACCTTTGTGACTTTACAAAAGGTTTGTTCACTAGAAATGCCATCTTATTATACTTACCTGTTTATATTAGTCAGCAGTGCTCTTGACTTTATGGATCATAACAGAAAATGCAAGAATGAGATTGTTTGATAGGAAAAATGTCCTTAACTGTTCAATACAGAAAAATTTCTTGTTTTCTATGGATTGTTGGTCTCATAAATGTTTGGTTTTGCTGGAAATTCAGTTCATTGATCTTGTTGGAGGGCATCCAAGGCTTCAGTTGTCTAGACCAAGTGTGATGTATAGAGGAACCAATCTTTATATTCAAGCACCTCCTGTTTTGGAAGAGATGACACATTCAAATTTACAGCTTCAGCTGTTTCAACTTATGGGACAAGTTCCAAAAGACAGTTTACATTTAAGTGGTACTATAGTTACTAATGATAAAAAGAGCACCACCACAAGAAAAGTATGGGTTTATTTTACGGGAATTGAAGATCTTATGAAAAAGATTCTGTAAGTTTTCATGATGACAAGTATTTGAAATAAAGAGGTATTCATCATGTTAAAAGTAGTAAAATCTGATGTTTTGGGTACTCTATGAGTACCCATCTTTAGGGAGAAGATTGAATATGAAAGTTATAAAAAAGCGTGCACATTCAAGCATTTAAACATTTTGCCCCAATTTTTCCACTTGAAAAAAAAGTCAAATTCTACATTTGATGTTGTATGGTGGTATAACCATTTCTGTAAAAGCATAACTTCATTATCTTATAGCATATGGGAATACCCCATTCAGAGAGCCAAAGCTGCAAAATAATGGCTTTATTCTAATTGAGCGTATTCATTTTTTTACGCATATTATGAAAAGAGATCAAACAAATTTTCCCCTTACGTCAAAGTGAGATTATTTTTGTATGCTTTGATATGGTTGAGTATCAAGCATTGGAGTACTGTTTTTTTACATCCATTTCAAATACTTAAGTCAATCTAGTGTAAGATCATTCAATTATATGCTTGGTTCATTGCAATAATTATTGAATGATTTGATATGGTTGTATTTCTTTGCATATGAAATAACCTGTTTTTTTTATTGAATAGTTAATTCAAATAATTAAATTTTTCTTTGTAAGACTGCTCGAGTATATTCTTGGTTCAATGAAATAGTTATTGACAGTGTACACTTGGCATGTATACAAATGGATGCGCAAACATATTTGTTTTCAGCAAGATGTTTGACATGTAGACATGAAACCTACTATGTCATAACACAATACATAGAAACTACAAATATAGAAATGGAAGCACAATGTACAAAGCTATTATGTGTTTAAATATTTAATAATGTCAATTGTCAAATAATACACTTAAGGTTGAGCTATATTGATTTACTGATAAAAAATAATATCAATAATATTAATGAAGTCATAACACAACGTACCAAGGTACCCAAATAGTCAGAATCTCAAATAATAACCTTTAAAATAAGTTACATTATACAAAACTGGTTCCTAAAAATTCATTATTTCAAGCAATACCTTAACCTTGTACTCCATTCACATGCAACCAAGTCCTTATGCTCCTCTTGAGATTCTTGAACTTGTCAGGGATTTGTGTTGGCTTCACACACATCTATGTGCTTCTAGACCGTGATTAATTTGATCAATATTTAAGGTAAATGGAAAGAAACCTCCTTCTAGGCTTCCATTAAGAGGGCCACATACATCAAGAAATCTCCTTGTGGGCTTTTAGTAAAAGGGACGGTCACATGCATCAAATTGACATCTGTCTTTGTCGTGACATAAAATCCCTTTACCTTTATTATGGTCAAATGTAAATCTTGTAATGTTCAATCCTTTTCACCCAGTGTTTTGATATTCCGAAATAGGAAGTGGAACACAAAATGTGTATATAGTGAGTTTCAAATCTTCAAACACCAAAATCCTTTTCACCGTATAATTGTCTCTCTTTGGCATTCCTTGCT
Organism: Torreya grandis; assembly: GCA_037957365.1. Classification (NCBI taxonomy): domain Eukaryota; kingdom Viridiplantae; phylum Streptophyta; class Pinopsida; order Cupressales; family Taxaceae; genus Torreya; species Torreya grandis. Next base: position 4,362,591 of record JARHVA010000732.1, read on the forward strand.
TTAACTTGTTGATGCCTTGTCAAAGTCAATGTTTTTGAAGTTATACTTGCTATAAACATAAATAGGCCTCAACTCGAACTAAGACTGACTCAGACAAATTTTGATATTCAAAAATTTGAAAGGATGATATTAACAGAAACTTTGAATATTTTGACTCTAAACCCATCATTCACCTGTGAAAATGCAAGGAGAACACCTTTTGAAGCAAATGCAGTGCTAGAGTTTTTATACGGTTAGTGTTAACTGAGAGTAGAATGCATTGCTTTGCATTGTAATTTAGAGATTACAACAACGGTGAAGCAAAAAAATATTATTGTGGAAATAGGTATCACAACAGATGGCATTCGACTCATAATACACATATATTGGGGAATGTAATTTTGAGAGTAATTTCAAAGCAATGTATTTTTTAGAGGGCAACTTTAACAAATCTTAAATACATAAAGGTGGTTTGGCAAGGTTCCATTTATTTTGAATTTTAGTTATAAAATTAAAATTTAGATATACAAAATTTGAAAAATATTCATAAGATCAAAACTTAAAGATACAAAATTTGAACAATATTTAAGAAATCACAAATCAAAGCTATAGATTTTGAACAATTTTCAGAAAATCAAAGATCAAAACCTAAAAATCTAAAATATCAACAATATATAAGGTAAATAAAAATAATCCCTTTCCCAACTTTCACGTAGAAATGGTGTCTAGCTTGGCAGTATTCTTTGCCTTTTAAAAGACTAAGGAAACAATTATACATAAAAGGAAAACCTAAATAGATATCTCTTCTAAGACTTACAAGAAACAATTCGGAGAAAACACTTTTTGTGGTAAAACCATTTTGAGAAAACCCTAACTGTAGAACAAACATCCATTTCTACAAAACCATATAAACAATTTCCATATTTCTAACAGCAATATTTTATAAAATCAAACTGTTAAAGATACAGCGAAAGCCTGCTCATTCATAGGGTTTTACCAGAATAAAGGAATCTTAAATTTTTAATTGCGTTTTCACAAATTTACCGATACATTTTGCCAAAACAATTTTATTTAAATCACAACGTTAAAAAATACAGTTAATTTTTAATTTTTATATTGTAATTCTACACTTTAATTGATTTTCATCATTTCGAATTTTTATTGTTAATTTTTAAATGTTTTAAGATGTTATAAATTTTTAATCGTATTGAGGGATTAGAGGGGTTGATTCCAAACGTCAAATATTGGTCAAAAGTTTTTTGGCACAATTTTTTCCAAAAAAAATTGACTATTATTTAATTTATGATAGTTAAGTAAACATTAAATCAATGTACCTATTAATTATTAACAATTTAGATATTTGTTGTTATTATTTTTATTATTAGTAGATGTTTTGAGAATTATCAAAACGCTTTTGATTGGATTTATGAATCAGTTTGGGATATAAATAGGAGGCTCAAATCTTCTTTACAACTATCATAACAGTCATGAATGGCTCTACAAACATTATCACTACCACCACAAGCCCCACAAACATTGCCACTGTCACAACAGGGCACACAAATATCTCCATCAACCACAACCAACTTAACATACCACCAAAATTACCGTATATGAAGTTGGACCACCCCGTCTTAAATTTTTATTGTAAAATATTTATCAATATAAAACTTGTGAGTCCCTTATCAAACACTCAAATTTGATATTTTGGTGTGAATTACATATACAAAATTAATGGATCCAAATTAAAAGTTTATAAATAAATCAATTACATGCTTTAAAACCTCCACTTAAAAAATTACAATTAATCAAAAAATTGTAAATGTTTTATCAAAACACTTTAATTTGATAACTTAAAATCTTACAAATAGACAAATAACATATTCTATATCAAATAAATTTTAAAACTCTCATTAGATAAACTATAATAAATCTAAGTTCATAATCACTAATTGACAACAGAGAGATGAAGGAATGAGAGGGAAAAATAAGTTCATCTGCAACGGCTCCATGGATCTTGGGCTTCTGCATGGGACTATGGGTTTGACTCGCATGAATCTTTTCCGAAGCATGACGATTTTGAAGATCTACAGAAGTTTTCACCTAGAAACAACTCTGGTGGTGTGGCCTTCGTGCTTTGTGTTGATGGCGGTGGCGTCGTTGGCCTACAGAGGGGTCTTCTTTCCTCTCCCAAACTGTTTCGACTTTTGGCATTGGTCAGAGTAAAGGGTCTCCTTGAGCACAATCTTCCCTGGCTTCTGCAGATCCTCAGTGCACGAACGAGTGTCTTCACAGTAATGGCTTTATCGTTGCTAATCTCGTGGCATCCGCCGCTTGGGGATCTCGATCTGGGTCTTAGTTGTCACTTTCACTGTTCCCACTAACGGTGGACCTGTTTCTATTTCTCCTCGCTTCGTGGAGCCTGTGCCTGTACGTAATTCCATGTCTCCCTTTTGTTAAGCTACGCGTGTTCATTCTGTTGTCTCGACTGGCGATTTGGCGACCAAGCAGCACGTGCCCTGTTCATAGCCAGAGGTTACAACACTTCCACATCTCTGTGCTGATTCTCTTCAAGTGTCTGAGCAATCTAAGAATGGGTCTTTGACTCGCTGGGTTTATGCCAAATGCATAAACGTCTTGAACCCCTTTTATGTTTGTAGTGATTTTTGTGAATCTTGGATCCCCTCAGGTTCCTCTTCCAGGGCCCTTTCTCTAGTAGATGCCTCCTTGTCAGCGCTTCACCTCCTATCTTTCTAGGTGATGTGTTCATTCATTTTTTAGGATATCTTCAACTTGTTTTTCCGTGAATCTTTTATTCAAATGATGGAAGTTGAGATTGGTTGTAAATTTCTTTTTGAATAAATGCGTGGGCAAGTTTCTTTTTGCTTATACTTTTTCTTATTAGGCCTCTGAGGTCTGGAAGTTCATTGTTGTGCCCTCTTTCCCCTTGCGTAGTTCTGGGTTTTTCCTTGTCAAGTTTTAGAGCCCCTCTGACAAAGCCTTTGTGCTTAACTTCGGGCCTTGGTTTTTTAAGAACTTCGACTTTTTTTGGTGTCCATGGTCTCCTTTATTTGATCTAGTTAAGTCCCAGGGTTCAACTACTCTGTTGTGAATTACACGGTATAACCCTCTGCCAATTTTAAATAACAAGAAGTTCATCAAGATGTTGGTCAATCAGGGTGTCTCTTTTGTGAGTATTGATGTCTCATGAAATCTCAAATTTGTTAGACCCTATGCTATCGTCGACCTCTCCAAGATGTTCTTTCATTCATTAAATTTGCTCTCCTCGTGGGGCTTGTGGACTCAACTCCTTAACTATGAAGGACTCCCTTTCTGTTGTTTCCATTACAATCTTCCTGGTCACCAAATAGCTAGGTGTCCTTCTAGGTCAATAGGTCCCTCTACTCCTCAGTGCTTTCAAGTTTGGAAGAAGAAAGTTGGGACTCTTGATCGAGAATTCATGCAGTGCAATCACGAAAAAAAATCTTCCTCCTTTCTCTAGGGAGGTTCTTATAGAGGATTGTTCGAAGGAGGGGTCTTCACCTAGTCCACAATTGACTCAAGTGCAGTTGCCTTCGTCCTCCTCCCCTCGGCCCATTTCTACAATTGTAGAAGACACTTCTAAAAGACCCAGTTGGGGTTCGGCAGCAGAGCGGTTGTGCATTGATGTTGTGCATTTGTCCACCCCCGTCTCTTGCCCTCCCCTCTACTCCTTGTTTCATTCTCTCCCACCAAGTTCATCAACCCTTCCTCCTCTTCTCGGGTTGCTCCCTTCATGTTGCCCCCCTTCTGTGTCATCCCCCCTTGTCTCTTGTTGCAGTGCCTTTGCCTAAGCGTGTTGGGAAACTTAACGCTGAGGTAGGATCCATCGTAAAGAAGAAAGGCGAACGCTTTGAGGTGGAAACACTGAGCTCTGAGGTGGAAGCACTTGTGAGAGAAGGATCCCAGTGGACAATGAAGGATCTTCTTTCAAGGCATGAGAGAAGACAGGCCCTAACCTACAACTGAAGTTTGCACCGCCTTAGTTTGGGCTTATTTTAGTTGGCTTTTGCTTTTGTTTTGTCTTTTCTGATCTTATTCACGTCGATTTGGATAAAGTCTTACTAAAGGTTATAGCTTTCTCTTTTGGGTTGGTTGATGTCAATTAGCAGAGGTTTGACTTCTTGTTTTGCTTGGCTTTCCTTAGTAATGCCTTATTCTCCTTGTGGGAAGTGTATTGTCATCTATATTGGTTGGTTTCTTCCATTTATCACTTTCACGTTTTCTTGTTATCGGGAACTAGGCCTCCTTTTGTGTCCTAGAGCCGATTCATAGCTCCAGTTAAAAATATTTACTCTATCAAATGAAAAAACTACAATAAATAAAAAAATTGTCAATACTCTATCAAATAGATTTACAACTACCAATTAATAGATCTAAATTTAAATCCTACAAACTGACAAATAAAATGTCTTATACCAAACTGCAACAAAAACAAGAAACAAATTAATAGTTATTATTTTTAATTCTCCTTTAAAACCCTATACTTTTTATCTTGAATATTAAAAAAAAGAAGAAAAAAACAAACAAACAAAACAAAAACAAAAAAATATATTACCGTGCACAACCCATGGTGCTAATAACTAACAGGGACCATTAACAAAAGAACCTTTTTTTCTTTGGGGAAGGGGGGTTGGAGGTGGGAGGAAGGGGGTTCCACCTTGTCCCTTACTAGTTCATTTCTCCTACCTAAAGGGGAGTTTTATATTGAAAAATCTACTCAAAGTCCTTCATAAATTTAAGTTTCTCCACTTTTTTTTTATAAAGTTTTATTCTTATCTTTAAAATGGTTGTATTTTGTTCCATAATGTTTTAAGATAAAGTTTTTGGAAAAGTGGATTGTAAATACACATTAAATTATTTATAAATAAATGTAAAATATTATTTTAAAATTAATTAATTTTTCAAAATTATTATAATAAAAATAAAAAAAGTTTAGGATTGTATTTTGAATATGTAAAGATTAAGTGATAATTATTAAATTTTAACATTAAAAATTAAGGTTTTATGATAAAACAATAAGAACCTTAAAAAATTGTGATTAAGAAGGAAATTGTCAAAACTGTTGACTTGATTTTTTGGAATGTCTAAACCATACACTTGATGCTTCTAGTAAACTTTAGGCAAGTGAAATATATTTTGAAAAACGTGTTCTCAAATCCAAGCCTCCAAAACATGTCGCTCAAAATCCTAAAATGTTTTGATCAGTGGGAAAATACACTTCCTATCATTTTTCTAATTAGACAACAAATGCAAACCAATGCAATGGTTAAATTATGGCTTGAATTCTCTAAGTTTTTATAGATGCTCAATAGCTTCCATTGAACAATAAATGCTAGATGTTTATTTTGATGATTTCTAGATAGCTATTTGATTCCTAAATACATTAAGGTGCTTGTGTATTTATAGATGGCTTAAATTCAAATGTGGACCCTAAGTAAATAGATATCCAACAACAAAAAAGTTAAAAGGACATAAAAAAGATCACATGGGAGTACGAGAGAAAGGGCCTAGAGAAACCCCGTCAAAACTATACACTTGACACTTTCGGCATGCCATAAGCATCAAGTTCATGTTTCTTGCAGAGGAAGCATAACATAGCCAAATTTGAGGGGAATGAAAATGATAATTGAAGTGTATTAAGAGAATGTGCAAGGAGCACCGAATGTAAATAATTATGCCAATAATATTAATTTAAACCAATAATCAAAAAGTACACCATTAACCTGGAAATATTTAATTTAACGACTAATAAATGATTACAAGTCATTTTAGGTGTCTACACTTTTTCCACTTTGATGTACATGTGTATGTAGATGTATTAAAATAGAGAAATGTGAACATATAACTTAACATTTATTATTTAAATAATACACTTTTGATCACTCCTTATGCACATTTAGCTCATGCCTAATTTCATAGTCCTTAAACGTCATTGTGAGACCCCATTTTGATATCATTTCATAGCATATGTTTTGCTACATTTTGTGTACTCGATGGATATGTATATATTATACTGGTGGCACAAGGTGCCCACACTTTATATTTTGTTATCATTATGGACCTTGATTAGTCACTTCACTATACTTTATTTGTATACATAGCTATTTAGCATGATTTTCTTTAGTAGATATTTTGTGTTTTTTGGATATTGATTTTGAATAGCATAATTATCGATTTTGAGATTTTACATTTGATTACATTGAACTAACCAAGACATATGATTTATTCTTGTGACATTCTTATAGTGACACACACACACACATGATATCAATTTTTTTCTATGGATGTATTTGATATTTGTATTAAGTGTGTAGGTTATAGGAGGTCAAAGACGGGACTACGATGAACTCAAATGTGCCTTGACAAATCATATGCACACACAAAATCCTCAATAAGCCTTTAGCCTTATACCTATCATTTTTTAAGTAAATTATTAATGTATTATTTTGTGCTCTTTTATTTCTACTCTATTATTTTTAAATTATGGTGTTTTGACTTAAATCTCTCTTCTAGTATAATCACCCTAAACCTTTATTAACCTTCATTGAGGTTAACTAACTACATGCGGCTTTGGGTTGACCCACAAATCCATGCTTTGAGTTAAATCCCTAATTTGTCCCTTCAACCACTTTTTAAATTGAGTCTTTGATAAGAAAAAATTGTCTTACAAGTCCTTTTTGGACCCATACCTATACCCATTGGGTAGGTGGGGTTTTGACCACTTTTTGGTCATAAAAATAGCTTCATTTATAACCTAGATTTTTATTTCACAAGCAAGCTTGTATTTTGTACACATGAGTTGTATTTTATGTTTTTGTGCAAGAATCACCCATGTGGGTGTGTAAGAGTATTAATAGAAATCATAAGATAATCTATGAATGATAGTTGGGTCATTACGATGAAGATGGCCATATGTCACCCTCTCATTGGTAATTATCTTTGTTGCATTCTCCTTGTAAGGACCTTCTTTTTAACATTTTTGGGTTTATGCATTTTGAAATTTTTAGAGAGTTTGTTTGCGTGGGGAAAAGCTTTTGGGAAGGAGATTTCAAGTGAAGCTTTGGATTGAGGTAAGCTCTCTTATTTTTATAATTTTCATATTTAAAATGATTTATCTTCCCATAGTTATTCTTGAGTGATACCTCTTTTTAGAATTGTGAATAAGTTTTACTTGCTTGATATATTATGGCTATTTCTTGAAGAATATTTTGAAGTTTATTTTGTGGGCTTTTTATTTTGTATTTTTCATGATTTAATTCCCTTTTGTTGTCATCTTGGTTCTCTTGAATTTTGTTGGGTTATGAGATTGTGAGCATCCATATGCCACCATTTTGGATTTGACACAAGTGTATGTATATAGGAAAGGAGGGATTAGAGCAATTTCTATTGACTTGTTGGACAAGCCCTCTCATGCCTAAGAGGCATGGTCTTCCTTGTGAGAAGTGAAACCTTTTAAAAAGGGTTGAAAACTCACTCTCCTTTGTGAAATATGTGAGGTCTAAGGGGGTATGTTGTTTTGGGAGGTCTAAGGAGGGAAATTATTATTGTTAAGCATATTTTTACTTGGCTTTGGAAGTATTTTGTTCATCAATGAACCATGGTAATAAACAATGCAAGTGCCCTCTACTCTTCCCCTTAGAGAAGTCTTGGTGACTTCCTTGTTGATTATATTTTCATTTATGAATAATCTGTTATTTCATTTTCTTATTTCTTGGCACCCATAACCATTACTCTTTTATGATTCTTAAACTTATGCATATGAGTTAAGACATGCTTCTTTTCCTTGGGCTTGAGGGAGGCTATGCATGAACTTCACTTAGTGAGGATTACATGTGATGATGCCTATAGGATGGGTGGTTAAGCATCCTCATTTGGCTTATTTTGGAACATTCTTGAAGTGTTTGGGAACTTGACTACTTGTGTGTAAGTTTCCCTTCTTGGAGCTTGAAATTGGATGTTGTGGCATGACAATTGCTCTCATATGTTCTTATTTGGCATCTCAAGCCTTTCATGTTGTTGAAGAGGTTCTTCTCCACTATGAATCATTTTTTAGGGATGATATTTTGTTAAGGCTTGTAGCCTTGTATATCTCTTTTATGGACACTTTTATTTGGTTATATTGAGACAATGTTCTTGTTATGCCATTAATCTATAGTGAATTTAGGGATATGTGTGGCCAACATGTTGCTTACATACATTTCATATTATCTTATTCATTTCTCTATGTTTTTAGTATGGTCAATCTATGGAATAACTATGGCTAAGTAAAGTATTCAACCTATGTTATGTTATTATTATATTGTTATAAAGGTTTTCCCTTCGAAACAACTTAGTCATTATTATCAAGTATTCCGCTCTTTTATTTTTGATATTAATAAGCTGCTTTAAAGGGGTAAGACCCAAGTACAAAAGCCACAGGGGCAGTGAACCAAGGCAAAAACCACAAACAACCAAAACATAGCAAACAAACTACAAACTAATAATAGAACAAATAAACCAACACCCAAACACTAGAAAATAGAAAAACTAATTGAACATATCTTCCCAGTCTTCCTTGAGGAAGGTAATAATTTCCTCCTTGGTGGCAACATTTCCTTTTATGTCCATATCTTCACCTGAATTAGTCTACAGGACAAACAGGGTTTTAATAGCTTTGTGGACAACTTTAATGCATAAAGTGGTTAAAACTTTCATTTTGTTCTTGAGGAAACGAAGACCCTTCTTGACCTCTTCCAACTCCTTACTAGTCTAAGAATAATTGTCATAGCTTTTAACATTGGAGGCTTCTTCAATATGATCATCCATGTATTTCATGACCTCCTTATCAGAGTCATAGAAAGAGTTTTTTCACTTCTTAAAGAAACTAGTGCCCTCCTTTTCTCCTCGATGAATAGGGGTAGAATTAACCTTTAAGATTTCAACACCTTCAGGGTCTGAAGTTGAGGAGTAGTCAATAATTTTAAAAATAGGGGTCTTACCTCCAACCAATCTGCTTGATCTTCTGATGTTCTACCTTTTACTAGTGCTTTACTTATTTGCTCTTAGTGACCCGATTGTTTCTTTCCCACATTCAGTTTGCCTTTCTTTCCTTCCCCAGTAGCTTTTTTTGGATTTTTTCAAGCCCACATTTTAAGGCAAAGATTGATCCATAATGTCACCCTTCCTCTTTTTCCCAACCTAAAAGTGATGGCCTATTTTTCATTTCACACAACCCCTCAACTGTTGTATGACCAGGGGACCCAATCGCAACATTCTTTGGAGACAAAGAAGTTGTTATCTGTAAAAGAGTAGATTTGGAATAAAAAAAAGGGTAGGGATATGGACTAGGGGAATTTGCTACCCAATCCTCAAGTTTTTGAGGAAGACCAATGGGGCCCAAAGAATCTTTTGGGGTGGGGCTAGAATCTTTTTTTTTTGAGACAGGAACCAAATTTAACAGTTAGAAGAATATTATCCTCCCAATCACTATCATGGGCCTCATCAACCAAGAGAGTAGTTATGGGTTTAGGTGGGCACAGATCAAGGTGGAAATGGTAAAGACAAAAAATTAAGCCTTGATGGAGAGGGATTGCTATGACAACAAGGTTGTTCTTAGAAGCACTCTTAGCAACTTTAATAGAGGATTCAAGAGAAGACAACATATAGTATGGAAAATTCACAAGTAGCTTATGGCAAAAATGATTAAGCAAAGCAAAGTGATAATGATAATAACATTTAAACTTGCCTTCCAAAGTAATATATTTTATTATGAGAAAAAAACCCTTATCCCATGGATAGACAAGGCTTTCCCTATCAAAACCCCCTTGAAGCTAGATCAGAGTCTCCCCTTCCTTGAAGAATTTATTCATTCCCTCTGGGTCTTGTAATTTGGTTAGCTTCTTTAGTCTACAACCTTTATAACACAAACCCATGGCTTTAGCTATCATATCTTCACTAACTTCGAATTAGATGCCTCTAACTCAAACCATATGATTACCATCCCAAGAAGCGGCAAATTATGCAGAAAGATTTTTGTTGAATTCATTTAGGCATTCCAAAAAGGGAAAAATACCTCCTTCATAGCATATGCTCCATAACATGCTGTCAACTTTGAAATCCACACAGGACTATCGCTCTGTTCTGACCTTATCCCCTCCCATGGTTAAGCTCTTCCCAGAGTCAAAGAGAGGATTGATCAAAGAAATATCCAGGACCCAAAGCAAAAGTTTAGAAATGAAGGTATGGTCATGTTCAATTAACCAACATTTATTTCCTCTCAAACCCATGGGATAATTCTTATAGGACAAGTAATAATTTCTTAAGTCATGAAGCTTGTGTGGAGTAAAAGTTGGAGATTGTGCCTCTAGAATTTGAAGATACCTCATGTGATATCCAGGTAGATTCCTAAGGCTTACACCCAAATGATTTTTGCTAAGGTGGTAGATCCCATCATAAAAAGTGTAATCTTGCATCATCTTTTCCTTAGTGATGACTACTCCTGCTCACCACTCCAATTAGAAGCTATATATCATGAGTCCCCAGATTAAAATATATTTAACAATATATTCTAACCAAACATGTTATACTGAGGTCATTTATTCAAATAGGGTTGGGCCTCCAATTGGAGGTAATCTCTAACAATAGTAGGCAGATTTTTTAGGTTCCTCCAACATCTAATGGGAAAAGATTGTTTCCTATGTTGGCCATTACATCTGCAACTTGATTCCTTCTCTGTAAATATGATTTGCATCAACTCCTTCAAATCCAAGGAAGATTTTTATTTTCTTGAATAATGTCATCCATCTTCCACCACACCTTTGATTTCTCTTTAACAACATCAATAATAAGTTTAAAGGCCCCTTCAATTGATATTTTTTTAATTACTATAGTCATAACCACCTTGATCCCCCAAAGGAGGGCCATGGATTCAACAACATTATTAGATTTTTATCCTAACCCACTAGAATAAGCCGTAACAAGCTCACCCTTATCAAATCTTAGCACTTCTCCCCCACTTTCTTGGCCCAGGTTGCCTTTAACAACCCTATCAAAGTTGAGCTTCATCCAACCCATAGGAGAGGGAGTCCATATAGTAGAATCCCGAGTAATTATTTTAGAATTGTCAACTTTACAAGTGTGGATTGGGATGTTTCATCAATTGATTATGCTTTCTTCCAACTTGTTAGGTGGAAATTTAGTAGTTTTCAAAGTGCTGCAGGAAATGTTTTCCTAGAGAAATAAAACAAATCTATGGAAAATTCCTTGGGGTCTCTTTCTTTATCTCTAAATATCCTATTATTATGCTCCTTCTATATTTCCCAAGTTAGGACGAGGGGAATCTGAGGCCATATCTCTTTACATAAAGGGTGAATGAAGGGGGACAACCAACCTTTGATGACATTTGATAGGTCATGGTTCATGCTCCTATGTACACCTAAATTTTGCAAAGCCAAGCTCCAAACCTTCCAAGTGAATTCACAGTGCAATAAGAGCTGGGAAATTTATGCTTCTTCTTTTTTACACAAAATACAATGGTTAAGAATTTGAAAGCCTCTAAGACAGAGATTGTCTATAGTAAAAATGTTATTATGAGTGGAAATCCACCAAAAATAATTGAATTTGGGTATAATGTTATGGTTCCATACCTTTCCCCACAAATTTGAGTCCTCATTAAACTCAAGGAGTAGATTATAAGCTGATATGATAGTAAAAACTCCCATTTTATCTTGAGCCCATAGTAGTTTATCCCTTGCAAGAAATATAAGAATTTTATAGTTTCAGAGCAAGACTTATAATTCCTCAACAATTGGGAGTAGGTCATTGTTGTCTTGATATCAATTTGATAGTTGTTTCCAATCATTGTTAGTAGGCAAAATGTAATCAGTGACTAGAATCCCAAAGTGTGAAATGGCTCTGTCCACTAGTCTTTAGAAGTTATGTATCCTATTAAGAGGAATATCTTTTATCCAGCAATCCTCCCAAAATTTGATGTTTCTACCATCCCCCAGTTTCCACTTAACACCCTACTACATAAGGCTTTTGCTTTTCAAAACATTATTCCAAATCATAGATCCTCTAGGGATACCTTGAATGTGTAGGAAAGCTTTCGAGTTATTATTTGATAGGTACTTAATTCTCATGATAGTAATCCACTCTTTGTTTCCACAAATGAGATGCCAACCTATTTTAGCCAAGAGGGCTCTATTTATTAGATGAATTTTCCTAATTCCTAGTCTTCTTTGTAGCTTGGGTTTGTAAAATTTATCCCAACTGACAAGGGCCATTCTTTTTTTCTCCTCTACCCTAGTCCACAAAAAGTTCCTCTAAATTATTTCAAAAATTTCCACTATATACTTAGGGATCTTGAAAAGGGAAAGGAAGTCAATAGGTATTCCCTGAAGAGAGGCCTTTAGAAGTTGATATTTACCAGCTTGACTTAGTAATTTTCCTTTCCATCCTGCCAACTTATTTTGGATTCTTTCAAGGATAGAATTCTAGTAAAGGGGGGGAACATGTTTAACCACTAGGGGCAGCCTTAAAGATGTGCCTGGGAGCTCACCACTTGAGCAGCCTAGTATCCTCAATATTTTCTATTGTAGGTCTAAAGAAGTGTTGAAAAAGTAGACTAGGATTTTTTCAAAATTGATACATTTCCCCGAAGAATCCTCATAATCCTTGAGTATTTTCATCCATTTCCTAGCTTCCACCATCGAGGCTACTCCAAATAGGATAGTTTCATCAACAAATTGTTGAATAGCTTCAAGATCCATGATAGTAGCAGGCTTAATACCTTTGATTTCCTGAGATCTCAACATCTTCATGAAACTTCTACTTAAAATCTCTACTATAAGAATGAAAAGATAGGGTGACAATAGGTCACCTTGCCTGATACTCCTTCTTACATTAAAGAATCACCTAGAAACCCCATTAACAAGTATAAAGTACTTGACAATAGTGACACAAGTTTTGATGAGCTTCAAGACTTTATCCTGGAATCCCATTTTCTCAAGAATTTTGAATAAAAAGTTCCAATCCACTCTATCATAAGCCTTAGAGATATCTAGTTTGAAGACCATCCTAGGCAATTTCTTTATGTCCATAGAATGTATGTATTCATGAGTGCATATGGAAGCATCCAATATTTGTCTACCTAGGACAAAGCCTTTTTGGATTTTACTGATTAAATGATCTAGAATAGGCTGTAATGGACAAACCAATATTTTTGAAAATATTTTGTAGACAATGTTACAGAGGCTTATGGGCCTAAGTCCCCCATACATATAGGGTCTAATTTCTTAGGAACAAGTGCTATAAAGGTGTGGTTTAGCTATTTTAACAATTTTTTGGGCTTGAAGAAATCTGGTGCTGCCTTAGTTACATCCTAACCCATGATTTCCCAAAATTATTAGAAGAAGGCTGAAGGAAAACCATCTAGACCTGGGTCCTTTTAAGCCCCCATCAAGAAGAGGCAAGACTTGACATTTTCTTCTATCACAAGTTTTATTAGGGAGTTATTATCTTCATCATTCAATTGAGTAGGAATGAGATCAATTAACTCTTGATGTTCCATTCTATCTTGAGCAACAAGGAAATTCTAAAAGTAGTTGACAACCACCTGTCCCATTTGAGTTTTTGACTAGATAAAAGTTCCACCCTCATTCATCAACTTGTTAATAATATTTATCTTCTCATAGAAAATTGATGAAACAAGGTAGTGTTCCTATCCCCTTCCTTAATCCATTGTTCTCTGGATTTCTACTTCCAAAATATTTCCTCCTTTTTTAGTAAGTCACTCCATTCCTTTCTCAAAGAGTCCTCTTGCTTAACTAAATCATTATTGATGTCTTCATTAACCATCACCTGTTTAATATCATTAAGATTGGATTATATCCTCCTTTTATTCTCAAAGATATTTCCAAAAGTATATCTATTCCAACCTTTAACTTTGTTTTTAACCATATTTAATTTATACACCAACCTATACATGGGAGAAACTTAGATTGTGATGCTCCACCAGCTGGCTAACTGGTCTTTGAATCTCAGGTGTTTGATCCACATGCAATCAAACTTAAAGGGGAAAGGACCCTTAGTTTCCCTATCCTTCCAAGATAAAAGGAGAGGGTTATGGTCAAAGGCCATTCTAGGGAGAGCTTCTAGGTTAAAAGCATTCATGTAGTCCCAGTTAGGGGAGACCAACACCCTATCAAGTCTGACTTGGATTAAGTTCTAACCTCTTCTTCTATTAGACCAAGTAAATCATAGTCCTTGAAGGTCAAGATCCATAAGACCCATGATATTAAGGAACTCAGCTAAGTCACTCATGCTATCAGTGTAGTCTATAATGTTGCCAACTTTTTTCGAAGGATAGAGAGGCAAATTGAAATCACCAACGAGCATCCAACAATCCTCCTTATTGCTTTCAATCTAGTTGGAGAGTGTGCCCCATAATTCATTTATAGTATTTCTTTAGTTAGGAGCATATATATTGATTAGATTCTAAGACTTATTAAGATTCTGCTCTTTTGTTAATTATTATTGTGGATTTGACTATTATGCTCTCAATTATGATATATACTTTCTTATTGCGAACATCCAAGTAATTTCATTACAAGTGCTATCCAAACATTGATTTGGGCCAGTTTCTACGATGTTGTTTTTTAAATCTAGTGTTGCATTAATCTGAAGAGTTATCATATCAAAAAAACATAACTTATGTTTTAGGAAGAATTTAATTTCTTAACCACTACAGTATTGTTCGAAGTCTTTTTTGTAAAAAAAAGGTCATGAGTTTTTTTGCACCCTTGTGAAAATTAGTAGTCATTGGATTCATCTTGACAAGACAATCATAATGGTATAATCCATTGGTATGTTTTTTTAGGCTCAAAACCCTATATCCTCAAGTTTTTGTATGGCTATCCCTAATACTTGTGGATGTACGGAAGGTCAAACACTCAAAAAATTCCTCACAAGGACAACATGGAGTCTGAAACTTTAGATCCATCATTTTTAAAGGCAGTTCAACAAATTCAATTAGATATACACAACATGGTGAGGAAGGATGATCTTGATGTAATAAAAGGGGAAATACATTTTATGAAGGATCAATTTTCAATTATGATTGCTTATTTGACCATTATTACAGATCAAATTCAACAAAATAATCATCAATCACTCCAATCAAGTTTGGTCACTCTAAAAAATCACAACTCCAATACTGGTTTGAAGCACATACTATCAAAAGTGGAAGTGTGCAAGTTTGATGGTAAGGATCCAATCACTTGGATCAATCAAATATAAAATTTATTTGATCTACATCAGACCTCATGTAAATAAAAGGTGATCACAAATTCTCTCTATTTATAATTTGAGATGTTCATTTGGTATAGGTGGTTATGTGCTCAAAATAAAAATAAGGGCACTCTTGTTACTTGGTCAATGTTTATTGAGGAACTACAAATGCATTATCATAATAATGTCTTAGAAAACTACAATCAATTAGTAAAGTTATGAAAAATAAGTACTATTAAGGATTATATTTAGCAATTCCATAATCTATCCTTATGCATGGATGACATCAATGAAAAAAAATGACTTATCTATTTTTTGGGGGCTTAAGGATAACATCTGGCTTAAGGTTTGCATGTTTAATCCAATGACTATTGTTGAATCCCTACCATTCATGAGTCAATAAGAGGCAAAATATTTGGTCAAAATAAGGGATTTCACTCATGGTCATGAACACAATTTCATAACACCATCATTATTGCAACCTACAAGATTAACCCCTCAACAAATTAAAGAAAAGTGTACTGAAGAGTTATATTTTGACTGTGATAAAAAATGGAGCAGAGGGCAGAAATGTGTTGAAAATAAGTTGTTCTACATTTAAGGAGCCAATGACGATGAAGATGATGATGAGGCCTTAGGTGAGGATATGGAAGAACTAGATGAGGAATTTGAATATTCTCACCCTACTATCCCCTCAACAAATTAAAGAAAAGTGTACCAAAGAGCTATATTTTGACTGTGATAAAAAATGGAGCAGAGGGCAGAAATGTATTGAAAATAAGTTGTTCTACATTGAAGGAGCCAATGAAGATGAAGATGATGATGAGGCCTTAGGTGAGGATATGGAAGAACTAGATGAGGAATTTGAAGATTCTCACCCTACTATCTCATGTCATTCCCTTTTTAGGTTTAATTACTCCTCAAAATCTTAAGGTGGTAAGATTTTTGAAGAAATATAAGGTGACAATATTGATTGACTCAATCAGTGCGCATAATTTCATCAACAATAAATTGGCTACTCGTTTAAACTATTTTATTTATCTAGCTCTAGAATTTCAAGTTATGATTGTAGATGGTTGCATAGTCAACTATTCTATAAAATACCATAGTATTAATATTTCCATGGGGGACTAATTGTTTAATTATCCTATGTTTTTATTCCCATGGGTGAGGTTGACATTATTTTCGGAGTATAATGGCTCACAAATTTGGGCACAATAAAGATGATTTTACAAGAGTTGTTCATAGACTTTCATTCTGATAGTCAGACTTTTGAATTATGAGGATTACAAAAAACATATCCCCAATTGGTTAACTACCATCAAATGACAAAAATTATTAAAAAATGGGTTTAAGGATTTGTAGCATAATTATTTTCCATAAAAGTTCACCAAACAAATGTGTCTACACATCCCAATTTATAAATGATTCTTGATGACCACCCAATAATTTTTAGCACCATGCCAAAAATCATACCAACAAGTAAAGAACATGATCATGTCATCAGATTGATTCTAGGTAGTACACCACCAAACATTAGACCATATAGGTATCCATATGCACAAAAAAGTGAAATTGAAAATATGGTACATGAAATGTTGGAGGTAGGTATTATCTGACATAGCCAAAGTGAATATTCTTTCCCAGTGGTCATGGTGTGGAAGAAGGATGACACTTAGATGATGTGTCCTGACTACAAAGAACTCAATAAATACACCATCAAATATAATTTCCCTATTCCAATCATTGATGATTTGTTAGATGAATTAAATGGTGTTGTTTATTTTATCAAACTAGATATTCATTCTAGGTATCATCAAATTTGCATTAGAGATGAATATATCTATAAAATTGTTGCAATAAAGTGTATAAGCTTGAATTAGGAGTTATTTGTTTATTGTTGGAGATGCTATTATATTTTGTGCACGTATTTGTTGAGTTAAAAATCATAATATAAACTCATGTTTTATAGGTTGTTCATGCAATAATAATTTTCTGCACAAAATAACCTACCTCACTTATTTAATAGGCACTCCCATGTACTTTTTAACTTGTTCATTATGGAGACCCATACAGAGATTGTGAATATAGTTTTTAGAGACTTTATTACACATATTTTATCTCTTTGTACAATGTTTGTGTTATTGAAGCTACCTCTTACAACCATTACTCAACCCATTTGCCCTAATTTCATATGTTGAATTGCATTATGTGTTAGCCAATATATACACAACCATTTTTTAATAGAGTGCATTTTTTTTGGATCAACATACAACGTGCCTTGCATCATAAACACCATTTTTGTGGATTCCTTGACTCTCATTATATGATTGAGGTTCATGTCATTCATCTATTATGCTCAGTTGTCTAATTGGAGGTATATTATGGATATTTTATTTTGATGGTATGGCACCAATATAACTTAAACACATAATTTATGAAATCTATCCATTCAAGTTGTGTCCTCATCATGACTATCACTTATCCACCTATGTGTGAATATCTGAGCTCCTCGAATCAACTTGGAAATTAAATCAACATCCAAATCATACCCTATAGTATAAATCACGTCTGAATGTCATATTGTTGGGAAGGAAAATATGTGCCATCAAGATGCTATTATTTACGTGCATTATTTCCATAATATACTCCATTTTAGAATTGTCAAGATTTTGTGTGAACTTGAAGTGTATAAATGATAATGAAAGCCCTCATTAATGATGGATAGATGGAGTGAAAGTAAGCAAGAGATGAACTTGATATCTCATATCAAAATTGGTATTACCATTTGGATCTATAGGCTGTAAAATTTTTAGCAGTGATCTAATAATATTTTATGTTTGGTCTCATCCCTACATTCAACCTTAATACAGTCTTTGGAATGGTAGGCACCTTACATTGGATTGGCGATTCTATTGTTCTCTACAGTCCAACTTCCCACTCAAGTTGCTTATGACCCCTCAAACATTCATGCCATCTAACCCACCTGTACCATGGAGATTCTCTCAACTATTTTATTAATTCAATGTTGAATTAAATGACACAAAACATTGGATTGATATTTTTTATTTAAATTTCAAATGTGTTGAAAAATTCAAATAGTGACTCATTTAAAGTGTGGTGTAATGGCTTGATAGCCTAGTTGGCATTTGAATTTATGATAAAGCCTTCAAGATCAAGCTCTCTAAGGTCTTGGGATCAAGCCACGCCATCTTCTCCAATGTTTTAGAATGGTCTCCATAATCTTCATCATGTTTTTTTTGGCCGATCAACTATACTACCGATTGTCAGCCAAAGCAAAAAAAAAGTGTGAGTTTTATTTATTTTTACTCACAAATCTAAAGTCCAGAAGATAAATATTAATTTTGGGTTTGAACTAGAATTGTTGATAGCATAACTAGCTATCAACATTTTATTTAAAACTTTGAATTGAAGGGTCAAGGGTTCGACTCCCTCCATAAACTTTTTTGCTCAAAATTTATCTTTTCCATAGAGGGGATAGTTTTGAATAGTTGGTGGTATGGTAGAAAAGGGAGATTTTTTTACGATGGTGGACATCAATTTTTTGTGGGTTTTTTATCCCCATAGTGGGCAATTATTTTGTAAATGGGGATATTAACCACTTATTAAAAGTGGAAAAGGCATTTGTTTTAGGCCATTTTTTCTTGTGGCAGACATTATTTTCTGAGGGTTTTATATTAAAGTGTGGTGAATATCATTTTTATATGGTGATCATTATATTAGGGGTATTGTTTCCTTTTAGTGGTAGAAGACATTTTTTGGGATGATTTAAAGATTTCATTTGATATTTTAAATTGTTTTTCATAAAAGCAATACTGTAAAGGAGATTTTAATGATTGTTTATCCTTTTTTTGATATCAATTGTCAAAGATCAGAGGGTGAGGCCTAGTTTGATAGGTGACTAAACCTCCTTATTTTACCACATTGTATGGCTTTTTCCCACTTTATACTCATGGATGCATTATTGACAAAGTTTGATGTTTCATTTTTTAGGGTGCATTATATTTTTGTGCCACTTTTGTACTCATGGATGCATTTTTGGTAGAGTTCAATGTCCTACATTCTTAAGCATGGTTTTGTGTCACACACTACTCCATTATTTTAAGATAAACTCTCTTGTTCTTGATGGCTTCTTCTACATAGCATTTTGGGTTTTATACATCATCTAGTGTTTTTTGTTGTATGGGACCTTTATTTGTAGTCACACTGAGAGTCATGTAGATTTTTATTCATGTTTGTATGCTCCATATTGAGAAAATTACTCTTTAGTTGTTGACTATCCCATCACCACCAGATCCATCTTCTTGAGAGTTATTTGTTTTGTATCTTCAACATTTTATTGTCAGTTAACAATTTCCTTCATATTTATTATGGAGCTTGATCTCCTTATGAAGAGTATCTATTCTAGTGAATATAGTGTCAGCATGTTAGTGTTATATTAGTGGATTTAGTCCACTCATAAAGACATTTTTTACATCACTCCACCCAATCAATAGTATGGGGGGGAGGAGGTATGGTTCAGATCTTACTTATTCGATTGTCGTGTTCCTTACTAACCCTTGGTGCATCGTATCTTTTTGCATTAGATCAAATTTAGTTGGTGAATTTTTTTTGCATTATCGACACCTCTAAAATTCTCTTTTTGTAAGAGCTATTCTAGTGAATTCTAGTGTGAGTTATTTTTTTGTGATTGAATAGTGGATCTAGACCACTCATGTAGAGTTGAGTTCCATTGAGAATTTAATTCCACTGAGTGCATTTGCATTTAATGGCCTTAATTCCATCCAGTGTACCTATTCAACATTATGTTTGAGTATTAATCCATTTTCTTTCTTGGGACACCTTACATCATATTTTTTTGCTCTCTCAACTTTAGCAATTTTTACTAGTTTTTGGGTCTCTTGCAGTGATACATTTAATCCTTGGTGACTCTTTTTCCCCAGTGTTTTAAGATTAGTTTTTTTTACAAAGTTAGCCTTATAATGCGTACCAATTCATATTTGAATTAGTGGTTATAATGATTCATCATACATGTAGTCTGGTAATATGGATTGGTTACCATAAGGATACTTTGTATTTCATTTTGATTTGTACATGGGTACCTAATCAGGTCTAATTATTAGGACCCATTTAATCTCTTTATTTTATCTTTTTTCACTCACTATTTTGAACTTAAGGGAGGGTGTTGGATTAAAGCATATAAGATTGAATTGGGAGTTGTTTGTTTATTATTGGAGATACTATTATATTTTTTGCACATATTTATTGAGTGCAAAATAATAATAAAAACTCTTATTTTATAGGTTTTTCATGTAACAATAATTTGTTGCATGAAATAACCTACCTTGGCTATTTAATAGGCACTCCAATGTGATTTTTGACTCAGTCATTGTGGAGATCCACATGAAGATTGTGAATATAATTTTTAGAGACTTTATTGTGCATATTCATTCTCTATGTACAATGTCTGTGTTATTGGTGTTTTGGTAATAGTTTACAAGAGAGATCCTATTGGTTATGAGTTTATTTTGAATTCCATAAAAAATAAATTTCAAAACTCATGAAGGACATTATGATTTTATGGTCATGCCTATTGGTCTCACAAATGCACCATCTATATTTTAGAGTTTGATGAATACTATTTTTGATCCTTTTTTAAGGAAATTTATGCTGGTGTTTTTTATGACATCCTAATCTACAAAAAAATATGGGAAGAACATTTCAAACATGTGAAACATGTATTGTTAGTTATAGAACAACATAAAATTTATGCAAAACCTTCCAAATTTTCTTTTAAAGTCCACGAGGTGGAGTACTTGGGTCATATTATTTCACATGAAGGATTCAAATTCGAACATAATAAGATCAAAGTTATGATGGATTGGAAAGTGATAAATACCCTCAATAACCTTTGTGAATTTTTGGGGCTCATAGGGTATTATTTTATATTTTTAAAAAATTATGGTCACATAGTACCTCCAATAATAGCCTTGTTGAAGAAAGATTCCTTTTAGTGGATTGAACCAACTACAAAGGAATTTGAGAGGTTGAAAGAGGCTATGTGCACCAATACAATTTTGGTGACCCATGTTCTTTAATGTGATGCATCAGAATATGGCATAGGGGAAATAATCATACAAGAAGGAAAACCTATTGCATTTGAAAGTTGTCAACTTAAGGGAAAAAATAAGCTCAAGCCAATCTATGAGAAAGAGATGATAGTTATTATTCATGCAGTTAAATAATAGAGACCTAATCTAATGGATAGACACTTTTAGGTAAACATCGATAATGATAGTCTAGAATATTTTTTAGAAAAACATTTGTTATTAGAAGAGCAACAAAAATAGGCGACTAAAATGTTTGGATATGAATTTTAAAGAGTCTATAAGAAAGGAAAAGAAAATGTGGTATCATATACACTTTACAAGAGGGATGCAATAATTGAGGCATTATTATGCACAATAACCATTTGGAAAGCAAAATGGTTAGAAGAAACAAGATCAAAATGGGAGAATGATAGGGATACATAGGTCATAATTCATAATCTTCAGCATAGTTTGGGTGTTTTTGACAAATTTGAGTGAAAAGGGAACACATTATGGTATAAATATAGGTTGTACCTATGTAAGGATTATGCCATCAAACACAAGATCATTCAGAGGATTCATGCATCTCCAATAGGGGCCACTCAATATTTTTAAAGACATATCAAGAAATATTTATTCTGGGAAGGACTTAATGGGAATATACATAAATTAATGATAGAATTCATGTTATGTCAACAAAACAAAGGAGAAACAATTAAGACACCAAGTCTTATGCAACCATTAACCATCCCTAACTACTAATGGGAGGAGGTATCATGGATTTAGTTATAAGGTTGCCAATGTTTGAAGGTAAAACTGTCATCATGGTAGTTGTGGATAGGCTCAAAAAATATGCTCATTTATGTTTCTTATTATAATCCCTTAAAAGTGGTATTTAGATACTAAGAGTGTTGCTTGAGATAGCCTATTCCTAGCTTAGCCCTAGACCTATCCTAGAGTCTTTATCATAATTTTATAACCATTATGCATGTTAGGAATCTAGGAAGCACAACTGATTACCATATACAAGCAACTAACCATAGAATTAAACTAGAAGCAATAAGTAACTAGAAACCAGAAACAACACAGAATTTGAGAGACAATACACAATCTTGTATTCAATACTCTTTAGAAGGAAATACAATAAAGAAGTGCCACAGTCTTCTTCTCACACCTCAAAGGCTTCCCACACACCTAGGGCATACATATATTCTCCCTCAAGAGCTCACTCTCTATCAATTACGGTCACAACAAACAACTCAAGCACAAAGCTATTGTTCACCTCCAACCAGTCAGTAACAATACTACCAGTACCAAGCACTCAAAAGTACTTCAATTAGATCTCCTTAATCTTGAAACAACCTAAAAATCAACCTGATCTTACTTACCATGTAGATCTTCTACCTGATATTGCACAACCTGTAGATCAACCTGATCTTACAATTAGAAGAAAACTCTTTCTTGCCTTAATTACAATACAACCCATGAGTCTCTTAAATAGACCTCATGCAAACAATAATTAGACTTTATTAATTACAATAATTAGACATGCAACTCAAGACTATAATTAGCCTTTAACATGCAAATTGGCCGTTTAACAACTAACTATTCGTGCAACAAATAGTTTTGGAATGCACAGGCGACTGACGTCAGTCCCTATCTGTCAGGAGATGACCGATGTCGGCCAATCCTTGACCGATGTCAGTTGATTTTCACACTATATATGACTGACATCAGTTGATTAGACTGAAGTCAGTTGATCTGCAAATCAGCATCCTCCTCCATTTGCATCAGTGAAGCTTTTAGCTCCACAACCTAACAATCTCCCACTTGGAGATAAATAGCTGCACCTATACCTATACCTGTACACTACCTAATTTGTTTCCTAGCTTGTATTCCTCTTCAAAATCAATCTTGAAGACCAACCACCACACATCTTATGGTGCAACACCTGTCAACCAAGTAACCTACCATATCCAATTCTACATATCCATGTAGAGAAGTGCTTGACCCTGCATTGCATGTGTACCTGCTGCTAGTCCCTCTTAGATACCTGAGAATCCACTAAACTGCTTTCCAGTGCTTCTTTCTTGGATTGACCACAAACTTACTAACAACTCCCACTGCTTGGGAAAACTTAGGTCTAGTACACATGTACTTAACCTCATCATGTGATTGGGGACACTGCTCTATTAACCATCCATCCATAGGTGTGCTAACCGGTTCAGTATCTTGCATCCTGAACCTCACCACTAAATCACACAATCATCTTGAGACAACATCAACCTATGATATTCCCTATCTCTAGGATTACTCATGCCAAAGAATCTTGCTGCTCCCAGATTCTTCATGACACACCTCTGAACTAACTTTACCTTTAGCTCAGAAACTCCCTGCATGTGTGACCCTGCATCAAGCATACACACTACATACAATAATAGGATAATGTAGCTAATATTATCCAACCTGGTAAAGAAAACACAATGGTTACCATGACATTGACTAAAGCCCTGCTTTGTCATCCACCTGTCAAACCTCCATTATCCTGCAACCTACTCAAGACCATATACCCTGGCCTTCTGTCTCATGTATCCATTTTCTCTCTTATTTAACCTAGCTAGAAACTCTACCAAATATTCCATTTGGTTCTCTCCCAAGGAATCAAATTCCTCATCCATGCCATGCTCCCACAGTTTCCTAGATTCTACCTGCTCTGCTTCTTTAAAACTTCTTGGTTCTTGACCATCAGTGAGCAATAAGTAGTGTAAAGAAGGTGAATAATGAATTTGAGGATTACTTACCCTTTCATTCCTCCATATGGGCATTTGAGACTCCTTGACAGCTTATTGTCTACCCAAAATCTATTTTGACAGTGATTGATGTCGGTCACCTCCCAGTCTGGACCCGATCGACGTCAGTTCCATGTGACTGACCTAACTGCCGACATTAGTTCCCTAACTGACATCAATGTCCACCTGCCTGACACCACCAACTCCTCTGGTTTGCACATGATCGACGTCGGTGCCTGTCTATTCAATGTCAATTCCCCTTGACCAATGTCAGTACCTATGTTTTCCTGTGAGTGATGACTTTTTACCCGTGAGCTTACTTTGAATCAAACCCTTGTTCAAACTGCCCTGCTCAAAAATTTTAAGCCCTTGTGACTAATTTCTATTCGTCATATTCTCCTTGAACACCAAGGCTTTCCTTTTCTTGTCAAAACCATCAGATTTCCTCTTTATGCAATGAACTCGATCCTTTCTTGTAGCAGTAGTTTCAAGAAACATCACTTTCTTCTATTGCTTATAGAAATCTTGATCTATGCTATCGAGATCTGAACTTTTACCTTTTGACTCAAGAACATGCATCTCCTTCTTATTCATGTGACCAAGCCTACGAAGCCACATCTCTGAATCTACAACTAAAGTAGATAAACTAGAAGGAGAATCAGTAATACAAGTAGATAGATAAAGAGTACCTACTTTCTTACCTCTTGCTAAAACAAGTGCAGCCTTGGTAACTTTCCAAGAGTCCACTGTAAGAGTTACTGTGCACCCCTCATCACCCAAATTTCTTACAAAAATCAAGTTCCACTTTAGGACTGGGACATGCATGACCTCTTTCAACACCCACGTGTTGCCTGTCTGCAATTTCGGCTTCACTTTCCCTTTGCCAACCATTTGACAAGGCTTACCATCCCCTAAATAAATTTCTCCAAAGTCTCCTTGGACATACTCATGAAAAAATTTCCTATTTGGGGATGCATGGAAAGAGGCATCAAAATCTAAAACCCAAGATTCTACTTTATCCAAGGAACATACCAGAGCATCCTGTGCAACAATACCTGCATCACCTGCTTCTTCAATTCCTTCATGCTGATATTCAACCAACCAACAATCTTTCTTTACATGCCCTTTCTTTCCACAATTCCAGTAGATTTTCCTGTCAGGCCTGGATGTAGATCTCCTACCTATCTTTGACCTTGATTTCCCTTGCTTGATCTTCTCTCTTTGCCTTACCCTGCTTTCAACACTCAAAGCATTCCCTAATGATTCACCTGTGCTTTTCCTGTGAATTTCTTCATTCAAGATTACACTAACAACATCATCCACTTTCAAGATATTTGAAGCAGACACAATATTACTAACTGCCATTACCAAACTATCCCAACTTTTAGGTAATGAGCATAAGATTAAGAGAGCCTTAATTTCATCATCAAAAATAATATTGACTGAAACTAACTGGTTTACCAAACCATGGAAATCACTAAGATGACGATGTACCCATCCACCTTCCTGCATTTGCAAATTAAATAATTTCTTCATAAGAAATACCTTATTCAAAGCTGAGGGTTTTTCATATAAATTTGCCAAAGATTCCATCAACTCTACCATTGTCTTACCCTGTGATAAGTTGGAAATCACAGACGATGCAAGACTCAACCTTATAGTTCCCAGAGCCTTCTGATCAAGAACATTCCATTCCTCATCTTTCATATCCAGGGGCTTGCATGCAACCCCACCCAACGGTAAGTATAGATCTTTCTGATACAGATAATCCTCTATCTGTGTCCTCCATAATTGATAATTTATGTCATTGAATTTCTCCATTCTTAGCTTACTTTCTTCTGCCATTGCTATACTCCCACTCAATCAGAAACCCCTGAGAGTGACCTATGATCAAACACAAACACTTGCTCCCTATAAACTTAGCTCTGATACCACTTGTTAGGAATCTAGGAAGCATAACTGATTACCATATACAAGCAACTAACCATGAAATTAAACCAGAAGCAATAAGTAACTAGAAACCAGAAACAACACAGAATTTGAGAAACAATACACAATCTTGTATTTAATACTCTTCAGAAGGAAATACAATAAATAAGTGCCACAGTCTTCTTCCCACACCTCAAAGGATTCCCACACACCTAGGGCATACATATATTCTCTCTCAATTACGGTCATAACAAACAACTCAAGCACAAAGCTGTTGTTCACCTCCAACTAGTCAGTAACAATACTGCCAGTACCAAGCACTCAAAAGTACTTCAAGTAGATCTCCTTCATCTTGCAACAACCTAAAAATCAACCTGATCTTACTTACCATGTATATCTTCTACCTAATCTTGCACAACTTGTAGATCAACCTGATCTTACAATTGGAAGAAAACTCTTTCTTGCCTTAATTACAATACAACCTATGAGTCTCTTAAATAGACCTCATGCAAACAATAATTAGACTTTCTTAATTACAATAATTAGACACGTAACTCAAGACTATAATTAGCCTTTAACATGCAAACTGGCCATTCAACAACTAACTATTTGTGCAACAAATAGTTATGGAATGCATAGGCGATCGACGTCGGTCCCTGTCTGTCAAGAGATGACCGATGTCAGCCGATCCCTTACTGATGTTAGTTGCTCTGCATACTGTATATGACCGACATCAGTTAATCAGACTGACATCAGTTGCTCTGCAACTTAGCATCCTCCTCCATTTACATCAGTGAAGCTTTTAGCTCCACAACCTAACAATGCAAACCACAAACATCTTCTATCATCTCAAACATAGTCATAGAATAACATTCCCGGATCCCTACTCACTATGTCCAATATTTTTCCAACTGGACATTAGCACCACATTAAGGACACTAAAGCTATAGGGTGCTTGTGTCCCTAACTTGGCACTAGTTTCCCTTGCCCTAACTCTCTCAAATGAATATATTTTTAGATGTGTGCCCCTTGTAAGGTCAACCTAGGTAAATTTTATTATTTGCACAAGCTATGGATCACTATACATATAATACTATTAGACCTCTTTCCACTAGATGGAAAATAGATATAAAAATACCATTCAAATAAGAAACAAGTTGAGAAAAATTAAGGTAATTGATCCCTTTTCTACCTTACTTCTACATGATACCATCTACAACTACCCTAATCCTAGATTTCAAATATTTTCAATCTCAAACACACTCAGAACATTCAAGACCACTCTCATTCTAGCATTCACTTTCACTTACACCAAAAACTATGTGGGATAACTACATCAGGCTTGATTCCTCCTTAGAGTATTGGTATGTAGGAAATTTTCTTCACAACAGGGTGTTGAGTTTGTCCAACCTATCTTATTAATGAACATATATTTTTAGCTCATTCCATAATTTCAAGGAGGATTGGGTTTTGCACACTAAATAAAATTTTCTAAGCATAGTTCAAAGTTCTAGATATTGTGCACATAGGAACATAACCTAGAAATACAGGTGTAGGTGCTCCCAAAAAATAAGAACAATCCTATAAAAAAGACACTAGCACCATTTTGAGGACACTAGAGTAGCATGGTGCTATTGTCAAGGTAGGGTGATACTATCCAGTAAATAATCAGACCTAGGGACCCTATTGATGACACTCAGACCTATCCATAACTTAGTTTTTAGAATACAAATATTACGTGACAATCATTTTTTAGAAGTCTCTATTTGAAAATATTATTTACTATTTTTAGAAAGTCAAAATCCATAACAAATAAGTGGTTATTTTATGCATATTATTTAACTGATTTAGACAACTCAACACTTTAATCTAGCTTAGGATTTGTATTTGTAAAACCCTAAAATGTTAAATCATTTAGTGAACCTGACTTACTTTAAATATTGCTTCAAACCCTAGTTTGCATTCTCCAATTTTTTGTACAATAAATCAAGATTACATAATTTTATTTTTCTAATTTTTTGGCAAACCTAGGTCATTAAATCAAATCTCACATTAGGTTTTCAATTATTTAAATACAATTGAAATATTTTTAAAACAACCCTAATTTAAAACCTTAACCCTAGATAACCTTAGGGTTTACATTTCCTAAACTTATATTTTATATCCATATATCTTTTGATTCTATTTCATACAATCATGATCATAATGATATAAGAAATTAATCATTTTTTTTGCAAAGTTTAATAATTTCATTTACATGCTTGTTGACTTTAGTTTGAAATGAACTCAGAAAATACATAAACACATGTATAGATGATGATTTATATCAATTTTAATATATGTCATATTTCATAGCATGTTATCTTTCTCCTATGTGGAAATCCATTAACAAGAAAATCCATACACACATAGAGGATTTAGCACGTAAGATAACAACTATGTTTCAAATTTAAATGTCATATCTCATGCACATTAAAGAATCCTTTTTTCCACCTCATCTCCATGAGGGTGATAGATACTTTCCATCTAACTAGGTCCATGATATCATTCCTCCACAAGATAAAGAAACCTATACCAATATCACTATTCCTCATACTCAACCTATTCAAACATCTTCCCTACACAGTGTATGCTTACATGTTCAATCATAAATAGCTAAGGTTTGCATATGTGAGACTATATATGATCAAATTATCAATATGAGCAATGTAATTTTAGGTTTACACAGTCAAAATTAACTATTACATGAAAATATTACACCATTGGAAAAATAATTTACAAGACAAAGGCCTCCAGGGCACACTAGTGTAAATCACATATACACATCTTCACCTAGTCAATTTATGGCAAATAATGTTACATATCAAAACATGAAATCTCAACAAAGTACATCTACAACTAGTGATTCAAAAAGAATTAAAATATCAAATAAGAGTTCAAGTGAAGTACAAAGGGAAATGATTAAAGCTAAGTTGATCAACCTACTCCCTCTATACCCAATAAGGAGATCTAAATATTTTTATGCATATCATAGAATGCATGGGAACCACACCAATTCATGTTTAGAATTGAAACGGAAAATACAATAGATAATGGATACAAATGACTGATACAATGACATGTCATACACAACATATAATGGCACATCTATCGATTCAAAAAGGGTCAAATTTAGAAATAATACAAAAATAGTTATCAAAGCATAACCCAAAATAACATAAGGTTAAAATAACACAATTAGATCAAGAAATAATACAACAAACACATATAATTCAAGCAATTCTACCTCTCTAAAATGAGGCTAAACATTAAATATGGTATAATTTTGGTCAAAAATATCTACAATAGTTTGATTATCGTGGTCAAGGTTTGGGCAAACAGGCCCAAGGCATCACTACTCTTATTATAGTAGTTGATAATGTTAGTCAACAAAGTTTGGGATTTATTTAAAATCCTAAAGAAAATCAGTTAGAGATACAATTTATAAAGGTAAAATATCCAAATACATAGGAAATGTTACAAAAAGATCAAGGTCTTAAGTTGTAAAGTCAAAATCATGCTACATAAATAAGCATTCTCAAAATAAGTTTTCTAGAAAAAGAGCCTCCACAACACCATATGTCAAGCACAGTTTAAAAAGGCAAAACCACAATCAATATTCCAAAACATAATTCAGAAAGGTTAACTCCATAGTATGAGGTAGTTCCCTCTTGCACACCAAGTTATTATGATTTCAATGATGAATAATACTTAGATTCCTACTGAAACAACATTCAAATACAACATAACACTCACATTGCATGATAAATTACCATTCCTATTTTAGACACAAGCCATAGTGATAGTGAATCTCCCATGAGACTCATAAGTTAGTATGGTTTCTTTCTTTTTGTACATACTTCATTCTCTCTTGCTCCTTGTACATAGTTTATTTTCATTTTCTTGTACATGGATTATATCCATAAAATAAAAAAACAATATAACATTTAAAAACACAAAAAAATTTAAATATTACTCAGAAAACACAAAATTTATAGATTATATGCATTATTATGTTTACATTTATTACACTTGCCATATATTGCTATCTATCTTAGTATAACCAGTTTTATCATACACATATGCTTCACTTATTCTTATAGAGTGCTTACAGATTACATACATGACTCCAATCCACTACACTAATCCAGACTTGCAATCATCTACTCACTAGGGGCATATACACCAATTGAAGTTTATTCATTTGATACATTAACCCACTCAGGGGCATCTCATACATAATTACTATTACCAGGTTCTATTTTTATATTCTATACATTCCAATTTATACATTGATATATATTGATATTGATCATTACTACTTATAATCAAAGTTTTTACCGACTATCACTAGTTAGACTCAACATATGTAAATCTTAGCATTTACATAGATTTGTACTACACAGTTATACATGCTTTCATTTTTAGCTTTCCTAGTTTAGACTTGATTGTGTTTCTTAGGCTTCTTCTATTTCAAGGGTATTTGAATATTCCATTGCTCTTGGTTCTATGCCACTTCTATGTTTATATGCCTTGGACATGTGCCCATGTTCTTTGTGTGTGCTTTCCTAATTGTATATGAAGACATTTAAACATGTCCTTCCATGTGTCTCTAAGTCAAATTTCTTGTTTCTTGTGTATATGGACATTTGAACATGTCCTTATATGTCTTTAATGCTCATATTTAGTGACATGTTCCCATGTCCCTTGTATTATGGCCTTTTGGCTTAATTTTGCATGCTTCATGTGTTTTGTATGTATGCTTTCTTATATGCATCTTCACCATGACACTTGTATTTACTTATTCCACACACCAATTTTTGATACCATAAGGGACTTCATGCATCTACCCACCCTACTTAGGTGTCAAGATGGATGTCATGCCCCATCCTCCTAGGTAGTTACTCATATTTGTTGTTATACACATTGATTACATCTATCTTAACACCCTTGTGTAATGCTAGAGTACAACACACATCTTACATGACCTACTTATGCTCATATTATTTTACATTCTAATGTTATGTTTGCACATTGTATTTGATTGACACACAATTATCATATATATATGCGCTGACTCACATATTTTATAGAGCTACTTCTTTTGAAGATAGTTATTACACAGGGTCCGTAACTAACCTCAAAAGATTGGGCATTCATAAGGGTTTATCATAGAGATTAATCTCCTACATTTTTATTCATAGATTATTTTCAACACATAGGTTCAATTTCAAAAATTAGATACAAGATAAAATAGGGACTCATAAAGCACTTCAGATCACCTGGATTTCAAATTAGATAGACATTAGTGCCCAAATTGGGACACTAGTGCCATAGGGCACTATTGTCTAGTAGCCCTAGCTTCAGGGTAGTCCAAATTAGCTAGAATAGTAGACCAAGTATAATATATATTTGCATAAATATAGTCATAGGTTTGATAGTTATGTTTAGATTTTTATTAGATACACTCATTTCAACTTAGATTCATATTAGTTGCTTAGATTAGGAGCATAATATATGACATGATCACTCTTACATTTAGTTAAGATATACAAATATAATTATTACATACTCCATCCAAAATCACTATACTCAAGTATCAGATTAGGGGCATGTGTACGACACATAGTTTCCATATTCTCAGTTACAAAAAAGTTGATCATTTGGAATGAAAAACTCCATGTCATTTTTTATGTTGTATACACTTTATATCATATTCGAGGTTATCACCAGTTTCATGCCTTAATCCATCTATAGTGGTTGGCATTCTCAAGTGGCCCAGAACTACCTAATATACTTGAGTGGCTATGGAATTGACATACATAGGTGGATATACCTAGTTAGATAATTTTAGCACTTTGCATAGTTTAGTTTTAGATATACACATACAGTCTTATCTAAGATATTCATAGATCATGATCCATCAAGCAGGGGTGGGCAATGGAGTCAAAAATAGATTGAGTTTTAAAGCCACCCACATATGAGGATTGAGCAAGTTATCAGCTCAGTCTAAGTTATTCAATGATTTTATCACTCTGTACACTCACACACATAGGTTGTCACTAGGTTCATGCATTGGTTCTTATACCCAATGAGGTGTATTTGTTCCTTTCCTCTTTCATATTTCTTTACTCAACTTTACTTAGTTACTTTATTCAACATAATCTTTCACTTTTGATAATCTCTTAAGTAAGGATTGATTTTTGCATGTTTCATTATAGGTCATTATTTTGGATCATGTTTCACATATGTATACCTAGCTTCACATACTCAGACTTAGCTACATGGACTTCACTTCCTAAGTAAGTTCAAGTATGCTTCTTTTTCCTTTATACTACTCATTTTGCTTTGTTGCATTTTTAAGATAAAAGTGGGGGGATGTAATCAATTAAAAGTGGTATTTAGATGCTAAGAGTGTTGATTGAGATGGAATATTCCTAGATTATCCCTAGACCTATCTTAGATCCTTTATCACACTTTTTAAACATTGTGTAGACCACAAACATATTTTATCATCTCAAACATAATCCTAGAACAACATTCCCAGATCCCAACTCAGTTTGTCCAGTAGTCTTTTAGCTAGACACTAGCACCACATTAAGGATATTAAATCTACAGGGTACTAAAGTAATTTTCTCTAACTCTCCCTAATGGATATATTTTCAAATGTGTGTCCCTCTTAATGTCGACCTAAGTATTTTTTATTATCTAGATAAGCTATGGATCATTATAAATACAAGACTATTAGACCTCTTTCCACTATATGGAAAATAGATGTAAAAATCCTATTCAAATAAGAAATGAGTTGAACAAAATTAAGGTAATTGATCCCTATTTTTACCCACTTATGGATACTACCATCTAAAGCTACCATAAGCCTAGATTTCAAATATTTTGAATCTCAAACACACTCAAGGAAATCAAGACCACTCTCATTCTAGCATTCACTTACACTTGCACTAAGTACTAGGTAGGAGAATTACATCAGGATTGATCCCTCCTCAGAGTATTAGTATGTAATAAAATATCTTCAAAATGAGGTGTTGAGAATGTCCAACCTATCCTACTAAAAAGCACACATTTTCAACTCATACCATAATTATAAAGAATATTAGGGTTTGTATACTAAATTAGATATTTTAGGCACAATACAGAGATCTAGATTTTGTGCATGCAAGAACAAAAGCTAGAAACAAAAGTGTTGGTACTTATAGAAAATAGGAATAATCTTTTAAAGAGGATACTAACACTATTTTGAGGACACTAGAGCAACATGTTTGTATTGTCCAAGTAAGGTGCTACTATCTAGTGAAGAATTAGACTCAGGGGCTCTATTGATGACACTAATACCTATTTATAACTTAGTTTTCAAAACCTAGATCTTCCACAATAGTCATTTTCCAAATAAGTCTCTATTTACATGTAATATTTACTATTTTTAGAAAGTCAAAAGAAGTCTAAATCTATAACAAATTAATGGCTATTTTATGCATATTTATTCACTAATTTAGACAACTCATCCCTTTAATCAAACATAAGATTTATATTAGTTAAACCCTAAAAGGTTAAAACTCTTATCATAGCCATTTGTCAACAATATAGTAGATTTTGCTTTTCTCAATATAGATTAAAATCTACATGGTACTCCAAAAATCATTGTAAGTGATTGTGATCCTATCTTCACTAGTAAATTTTGAACTGATTTATTTTCATGTTTGGGTGCTCAGTTCCCTCATAATTCATATTAACATCATCAATTATATGGGAAAATAGAGGTTTTAAATAAATATCTAGAGGGGTATCTTCATTATTTTATATTAGATAAACATGAATGTTGTGTCTATTGGCTACTGT
This sequence comes from Torreya grandis, assembly GCA_037957365.1. Lineage (NCBI taxonomy): Eukaryota > Viridiplantae > Streptophyta > Pinopsida > Cupressales > Taxaceae > Torreya > Torreya grandis. The sequence continues at coordinate 4,396,600 of JARHVA010000732.1, forward strand.
TAGTACAATGGTGGTACAATACTTCCTTCTATACCTCTTATAAAATGTATTTATTTTTGGAAATTTATGTCTATCATCCTCCATAGATCACTTCATATTTTAAAGAACAACCCAAGGTTCGATTTGTTGAGGAACACATTCAACATCAACAAGAGGTACTATCTAGGTTAAGGAAGAATTTATTAATGACAAATAATAGAATGAAGCAACAAGTCGATCAACACCATACTGAGAGGTATTTTGATATCGGTGATTGGGTCTTTGTGTGCTTATAACCATATAATTAGATATTTTTGAAGAAAAAAAAAAGGATAATAAACTTTATCTTAAGTATTATGGCCCTTAATAGATCATTCAAAAAATTGGTAGTTTGGCATACAAGTTGGAACTACCCCAATATAATTGCATACATCATGTATTTTATGTATCTTATCTGAAGAAGGTCATTAGACAAAGAGTTTCTTCCTATATTATGTTAATTTAACTAGATAAAGAAGACATAGTCATTCTAGAATCTAAGGAAATATTTTCCATGCACAAAAAGGGTATGAACTAGAGAGCTTAACGAGTATTTGATCAAGTGGAAAAGTCTAAATCATGAAGATGCAACATGGGATTATGAATATTTCCTACAGCAACATCCATATTTGATTCAATGTTGAGGGAAATGTTATCTTCAAGGGGAAGGGAATGCTACACCCTTAACCTATAATGTGTATAGGGATATGTGTGGATGACATGTGGCTTACATACCTTTAATAATATATTATTAAATTTCTATATGTTCCTAGTATGATCTACCTATGGAATAACCATGGTTAAGTAGATTATATATAGGATGTAGTGGTTAGTATTATATGATCATATTGTGAATTCTACTCTTATTATATTGTTGTGTACATTTCCCCCTCTAAGAGACTATTATTATAGACTTTTTACTTTCATAGTTTTCCTACCACATTTGTTGTTAGCTTGTTTAAGTGATTTTTGTGTACATTGGGGAAGTTTATCCCACATGTATCAGGATGTTAGATTGATGAATTTATTTCATATATTTTGGGGATGTATTCCCACATGCATGGCATGGTTGGCATTTTTTTACCTTCTTATAAATGTGCCCTTGTACCTAAGGATAACTAATATAGAATAATCTCAACATTATATAATTTATTTTTATGAATAGACAGTTTGTTCTTTATGTGCAATGCATTAGCTTCATGGATGTGATAAATTATTGGAGAGACTTTGGTTGAAGAGTTTTTAAAACTCTATCATGGTGTTAGAGCGGTCTCCAATTATTATTTTTATAAATTCCATTTTTTGCATTATTCGTCTACTCTTTAGATAAGTTGTATGGTTTCTTTTCAGATATAAGTTTTTTATTCATATTCAAAACACCTCTATTGTGAAGGTTTATGATTTTGAGTATGATTAAATCTATTATGTTCAAGATCTAATCATTCATACTGATTTGCATTTGAATTGGTTAGATATGTTGTGTTTTCCATATATTTTTTTGGAGAAATTATAAATATTTAAAAAAAAAATTGTGACTATCTTGCAGATTAATTTTTTCCTCACACATGTATTTAATTCAAAAAATTATTTTGCTCTAGAAAGAGGAATCTAAGACGTTTATATAAAGTGGTAATAATAAGGATTTTGATTAGTATCCAAGGATATATGAGGCTCAAAAGTTGACCTTATGAATCTATTTTTCTGTGGATTTTTTATGTGCGATCAAGGGAAAAAAATTAGATCTTGTATTTAAAGTAAAAAATCAGCATGAAAGATTGATCTATGTCAAAGATTGTTCTTATCTTTTACCATAAATTTCCTTCAAATCCACCTTTTCTAAATCTGGTAGAATAATTTAATTTTCTCCAAGCATTTAATTTATTTTTGTTTAGATTTTTAATTTTTTCCTATTTATGATGGGACAAGTTTATAAAAACTATATCTTTTGATTGGTAACTCAAAATTGAGTGATGTTTTTTTCAAAAGTATATATTTTTTATGCTCAATCTATTAGTTTCATTTATTTTGTAAAATTCACTAAAATATAAAGTACTAAATTTGGGGGGCTAATACATAGCCATGGGGGGTTTGCTATTTCAACATTGTTTAACTTCATGTGTTTGTGGGGATTTGAATATTATGCTACTATTCAACTTTGTACTATATCAGATGTATTTTTAGATGAGTATGACATCTCTTTTTATGCACTTCTTTTTATCATTTTTTGTTAGTTGACACTTTGACACACTTGTAGTTTGTGTCATGTCTCCATAAAGGCCCCTTTTTTTAGTGCCTTTCCTTCTTCTATGGAGACATTTTTTCACTCCCTTATTTTTTAGAGTAACTCTCATGATTTGTGATGACTTCTACAATAGGTTGAAAAACTCCTTGTTTAGATCAATTTTGGTGAAGCCTAGTGTCTTCCTTATTTTCATTCAGTATTTTTATGTATGGGATATATTGTACTCACACTAAATTATAAAGTGTCATGCATGTTTGTTTTTTTAGCCTTTTTTGCCTTCATGGGTTTGTGTACTAATTATGGGCACATTTTCACTCCTTCATTTGATTATCTCTCCTATCACCACTTGGGTCTTCCTTATTTTAGAGATTTTATCTATATTTTTGACATCACTTTTTTGACAATTGATAGTCTCCCACAACTTAAAGTGTAGCTATTATAGTGAATCTTAGTGTCATATTATCTTCTTCAATAGTTCAATAGTCTCTTTAGGCATAATATGGAATTATTTAGATGCATACAATATCATATTATTTGGTGTTTGAGTAGTGGATTCAAACCATTCATACAAACCTTTTTCCTCCATTACAACCATTTAGCATTAGGGGAGGTGAATGCAGATTTTTTGGTGTCACTCCACCAAGTCAATAGTATGGGGAGGGGGTGGCAAGGGAGGTTGATGGGGTGTGGTGTAGATCTCAATTCTTAGGTGTTGAGTATTTCTTGTACCAAGTAGTACTCTTTTGCACTTTTGACACTACTGACAATCTTCTTGATTGAAGCTATTATGGTGAAGCCCAATGTTAGTTATTTTTGTGATCAAGTAGTGGATTTAGATTACTTATGTAGATTGAATTATTTTATGAATTTTGAATAATTTTAGTATGGATTACTTCAATATCATCTTTGGGGGGCCTTCTAGTTCTCTCTTCGTTTTTCTCTCTCGTTTTGAAAGGAGTTTTTCCTATGAGTTTTCTTCTTTTTCTCCACTTTATGAGAGATCCCTTGTACATGGGTACCTCATCAAGCCTTGTTGTCAAGACCTATTTCCTCTTCCCACCTAAGCTATGCTTAAGGGGGGTGTTAGTGTAGGCTTTATCATTTCATGGTTCTCCTACACATTGTTTGTTAGCTTGCTTAGGTACTTTTTATGTATGTTGGGGAAGTGATTAAACTTATTAGGGAATAAGAGAGTATTATTCCTATTTTAGTTAGGGATTTAGATTAATATATTATTATAGAATATAGAAATAATTATAGTCTTGATTTGTGTAATTATTTATCTTTTTTACCTCTCTAAAAATAACAATAAATAGGAAGAACTATAAATTAGATGGAAAACAGACTAAGATGACTGATACAGATGTTGAAAATAATTGTGTAGGATTGGGATGATCTCTTAAACCTAAATATAGATTTTGTTTAGTGACAGGACATGAGCACTAAAAAGTGGATGCTTTGGTGTCTAGTGTTGTTGTCCTTTCTTGAATCTATTGCCTAAACTGATCACATAAACCTAAATTTTTTTGGGTAGTTGCATTGTGCCTATGTGAGAGTGCCTATGAAAAATAAAGCAATTATTATTGATAAAAATATTTGTGGAGATAATTTTGTCTTAAAACCCTAACCCTACATCATGCTTGATAAAATGATATTTGAGTCACTTGAGGAAGAGGGGGGGGTTAATGCATAAGATGTAAGGAATTTACAATCCACACACCTTACATGGGCACGCTACCTACATACCAATAATTTGAAGAGGGATTTAAGCCATATGTAGTTCTCCCACTTAATGTGCTTTATGTAATAGTGTGATATAGATTAAAATGCCAATTTGATAGTGTTTGAGGTGGCTAGGGACTAGTATGAGGATTTGAGTACATTTACAGTTGTATTGGGTGACTGTGTGAAAATAATAGGGAAGTTTGCTTTAGTGATTTTTTTATATTTTTTTATTGATTTGTAAGTTTGGACACCTCCTTTATAAATGATCTTTGAATGGAATTTTATAGGGAATAATTGGTCATGGGCCAGATGTATTCATGCTAGGTCAACCTAATTAAGGATAAAGACCGAATGAAAATGACCATTGAGGCTCAAAGTGCAAATAGATAGGATCACCAAAAATGAGACACTTCTCTATTGGGTGCTATAGTCCAAATGGAGTGATCCTATCCTATAGGCTCAAGAACTAGGGGAATAGGTTTAACATAGGGAATAATGTTTGGCTGAGGTGGAATGATCGTTTAGAAGGTTTTAGATGACTAATAATGAGCAAAAAAGTGTCTATAAGGGTCACAAGAGAATGCAAAAAGGACCTATGGATGGAGTGTCACAACCCACACTCAAACTACCAATTTGGACATTTTATATGGCTACATTTACACCCCCTTTATTCTAGTGATGTAGCAAAGAGAAATACTAGGATTAAGGAAAAATAGAAAGCATAGTTGAACTTACCTACAAGGGTGAAGCCCATGAAGATGTGTGATGCTGAGTGTGCATAGAGATAATACATCATGAAGCATAATGTTACAAGAGAAAATAAGGAGTAAATCAGTTCTTAATAGACATGCTATGTCTAAAATAAGAACATACAAGGGTTAGTTAAAAGAGAGAGGAAGAGAAATGAATTAACACACTTCACTGGGTACATGAACCAATACAAAACCTATTTTGATGTTGAGTGATGCTAAATGATGCTATGTATGTGATGTACCAAGAGTAATATCATGATTGAAGCTGAGTGCTCAATTCCCTGAGGGTAGCTCAAGAGTACAAAGGCTGGCCCTTTAGCTCCACCATCACCCACTATGTAGTTAAGCTATGTGATCATGCATGTGCTAATCAATGTCTAGATTGTGTGTCCAATCCTTATGAGTATGTGGCTCAAAAATACAAAGGTTAGCTAGTCTTTTAATTCTATCATTGCCCATTAAGTGTGAACTATGAATTGATACCGATATAAATGTGTGTCATATGAGATGGCTCGTAAAGCCCATAAATGCTCTATACTATGATAATATGGTGTGGATAGCTGAATGTGTACTAAGAACTAGGCTAGTCTTGGCCACTTTGAAAGGTGAAGATTAGGCTTATATGAAAGCCACCATGGAATTAAGAACTAGGCTTATATGAAATCGATTCCAAAATGATTCCAACCACCTGTAGATGGAATAAGACATGTAACTATTCAGAATATCTGGGTAATACAATGAATTTGAAAGAAAATAAGGTAAATGTGCCACACAGATTGCCCCCAATCATTGGTGTTTATAACATGGATTCTGATCTAGAAGTTGTACCAACTACCCAATCTGAAATTAGAAGTGAGAGGCATCATGTCATGCATTATTCCCCCTATATATAGATAATCTGAGTAAAACTATATTGAAACTACCCAATCTAAATTGGATTGTAGCTGACAAAACTATTATTTAACTTACATTTTTATCTATTTCTAAAATTTTTAGGTTTTTGGCTATTTGGATAGGAGCACCAAAAAGTGGACACTTTGCTGTAGGTCATTGTAGTCTGAATGGGGTGATCTTGTACTTTAATATTTTTGATGATTGTTCTATATTCATCACTGTTTTTATAGTCTATTCTGCATGTTTTGAATTTTGATTGCTATTCTAAAAATTGATTTTGATCGATAGAGGGCTCTAATCTTAATGACAAAACCCTTGTTTATTACCCCCTCTTTTGAGGGTAAGAATGAAGACCCTATAATGACTTAAATTAGAAGAAAGAGCCTTGAAAGTGTGTTATGCTATGAAATACATTATATAGAAATGATAATCCAAAAGATGTCTCAAGATATAGCATAGTTTGTATTGGAGATTGTTAGATCAACAAGGGTATGTCTAGATAGATGTAACAATGTAATATCATGTGCAATATACTGAACTAAAACTAGAAATATGGCTAGTTTTCAAGGGGGAATGGATTATGATGTCATCATGGCATCCAAGAAGGCAAGATGATTTATGATGTGGATCATGGCATTGAAAACAATTGAGAAGCAAACAAGCACACAAGGAAAGAAGAAAGAATCATACAAAAGAGGCCAAGGGGCCAAGAAAAAAAGGGACATGGGCACATGTCACTCAAATTGGGAAAGCAAGCATACAAGGCATGTTAAAATGCCCACATACACATATAATTATAAATAAGAAAGATTGGCATGAGGGCCACAAGCACATACAAGAGTAGAAGAAAAGGACATTGGCAAATGTTCTAAAGTACACATAAGTAAAAAAATAGAAACTAAGAAATGTAATCACATCTAGATACTCAAAGAAAGAAAGGAAGTCATGCAAATGTTGTAAATACTATTGCATCTAACTGATCAAGTAAAGAAGTGAAAGTATGCAAAACATGTAGTACAAGACTAGGCAGATGTTAAGAAATACACAAATACTATATACTAGTGACTGTCAATAGAATAATCTATGTAGGCTAGTAGTAATTTACATCAACATGATAACTAGAGTGTGTGGTGGAGGAATGCCATAACTTGGATGGTGTAGTCATATAGAAGATGCCTTTGGTGGGTAGATATATCGATGTATGTCTCAAATGTAGAAGTAGGATGCCCCCTTAATGGGTAGAGTGAAGCAATCAAGGATCTAGGTGTCACTACACACACTAAAATAAGATCAAGTGAAGTATGGTAATGTAGATAAATCGACAAATAATAACATATAATAGCAAAATGTAAGTCAACATGGTAGTAGAAATGTAAAGCATGGATAATGCATATAATTAAAAAGTTTTTGGTGTTTTCAGTTATTTGAATGTTTTTGTATTTTGACATGTTATATTATTTTTGGTATTTTGAAATATTGTATTATTTTTGGTATTTTGAAATAAGTTATGTACATGTAATCATAAGGAAACTATGTACAGGAAAGTAAAAAGAAACTATGTACAAGTAAGTTGAGAAATTATGTACAAGAAAGATTAAGAAGAAACAATACTAACTAATGAGTCTCATAAGAGACTCCCTATCATGGTGTCTTGTATCAAGGAGAGGGATAGTGCATGATCATGAAGCATGATGGAAGGGATGAGACTATGAATTTAAAAGCTATGTATGTTGTAAGTCCTATAAAATATCTATAGTGGAAATCGACTATGGGGTCCTCTTATAATTTTGAGAAGTGGATGCAATTGTGGGGATCTTAGGGACCCATTTGGTAGTAAAATAATCTCTCTAAAAATTTTATCTTTGTGTAGAGGCATGAGATCTCAACGATACTACCTTAGGTGTAAAAATTGTAGCTAAAAACTATTTAGAGTCCTAAAACTATCACTAATGTAGTGGTCGCTCTAAGAGAGGCCTCCATGGAAGTGTATAAACTCTCTATGCTGGTTAAGGAGGCCTTGATTGTGTTTGAATCTCAACTAGAGGAAGAACTGTAACTAGTGGAGGAGCTAAGACTAGTGACAGTAGAGTAAGAGATGACTCTAAAGTGGGGAGTGGTAACTCATACAAAACTCCACCAATTGTAATAACCTGATTAGCGTGAATGTATTTCATGTATCTATGAACTATATAAGGTACTAAACAAAGTTTTTGGATCCATGGTCAACCAAGCAATATTTCAAAGACTCCTGCACTAGGAATAATAGTAAATGGTATGGGCACATGTGCTGGACCAACATGTAGAGGAAGTATAATATCACCTAATGAACTCTATATGTGTTCACTAAATTCACTAATAATTATGTTTTTTATGGTGATATCCTATTCTATATATCCCAAATACTGAAATAATGTCATAGTGCACATGTTCACACTAGATCCATTATCTAGGAGAACACTATGAATGGGATGGTGATCAATTTAGGCTTTGATAAAAAGTGCATAGTAATTTGAATCATCCTCAACTCTCTCCTATTCTAAGAAGGAGATAAAAGGTGTAGATAGAACTCTAGAATTATACACACCAATCATGTTACTCAAAGGATGTGACTCAACTGAAGGTGCTTGATATGTAGCTAGTGGAGGGTGTGCATGATGTGCATGGTGAATACCTGATGTGCCCCTATCTCTTGTTTAGAATGCTATGGGAAAGGAGTCAAGAATTTTTTTATAACCTTGTCCTATGTTTGTTTTTCTTGAGGAGGATCAACTGGAGTGCCAAGATCAATAAGGTTACCATCTATCAAGTCTTGTATCTTGTGTTGTAAATTGATGCATCTATTCTTTGTGTGGCCTAGTGACCTATGAAAATTGTGAAATACATTCTAATCATATCCACATAAAAGAGGCTTTATCATATTAACTTACTGAATAGGAGGGAGAGATAGGAAATTGCATTCCAATAGCTATTATAAGACTCTAGCTGGAGATACTGGTAGATTGGTAAAGGCTCTCTGAGGAGGCACTGATAAAACCAATCATTAAGGGGGATCTAAAGCCACATTAACTAGAGGTTGATTTTGAATTTTGCTATCATTAACCTTTACTTTGTATGGGACTTTATTGTTACTCTTGTTTGTTGTTTCTAATATGCTTGTGTACTTGAGTTTGCCTATTGAAAGTAATTTGAATTCCATTTATTTTAGTGTATGACATAACTCAGTGAAGGAAGAAACTTTTTTGAACATTATTGACTCATGCAAAGATGGCAGAAAACTTTATTTGAATAGATCTTATAATTCTTGATCGGCCATGGGGCTAGTCATTTTAGCCAAGATAGTCTTATATCTAAGAACATGATTTGTGAGATGCTCATTTGACCTTTGTTTTTATTGTGCAACTTGGGTATAAGAAACCTTGTCACATATGTTAATACTAAAATGAGCTAGGAATATGTCAGCTAAAAGATTGAATGCTTTGATCAATTGATTCGGTAGACTATAAAACCACTATAGAGCATAATCCTTTAAGCTCCATGGAAATAGCTTGGTTAGTAATTAGTCATTTGACACATATCCCAAGCATGTTGTGTGAAAAGCTTTCAAGTGTGTCTCTAGATCACCTTTACCATCATATAGAGTGAGCTTGGGTTGAATAAAACCTGGTGGTGAGGCTGTAGAAGTAAAATGGCATGCCAATGGTGTATGAAGTAGAGCTAAAGAGTTCAAAGTATGTATTGGTCTAGAGGCACCTTGCTCAAGATTTTTCACCTTGGATTGAAGAGATTTAATCTCTTACATAAGGGCAACCACATCAAGAGGCAAATATGTACTAGCCATAATTGGTGGTGCCACATAGGAAGGTTGGGATACTATAGGGGGTTGTTGAGACATAGTTGCCACCATAATATCATTTACAATTAGTTGTTTTGTGGTTTGAGAGGATTGACCATTGTTTGGTTTTTGTTATTCTTCTTATATTATTTTAAGCATATCATCTTGCATATTAAGATTTTTAGTTGAAAGGTCTTGAAGTTCCTTCTTATTAGTTTTGTCAAAGCTGGTATATTAGGCCAATGTTAAAGTAGGAAAACAAAGTGAAAGTGGATTGAATTTTTTGCAATAAGTTGTAATAAAAAAATGTGATGGAAAGAAAGTACTGAATAAAGGAAATGTAAATTCCTAAAAATAGTAAACTAGAATATGCATAAAAAGGATATAAAGCTCACTAACATGTAAGGTGATATGACAAAAGCATAAGGACCTAGTATATTCAACTAGGATTTGAAAGAAAAGATTTTTAAAATTACTATGGTGAATTTTAAAAATTTAATATGAAATTATGATTTATATATGTAGGAAAAATTAGAAGAATATTTCTAAAATCAACAAGAAATTTTCATTAAAGTTTTTATAGTTTTTGTGTACAAATGAAGTAAGTCAGGTTCACCAAATGATTTAAATTATTTGAGAATAATGGAGTGTTATTCTTATTTTAGTTAAGAGTCTGAATTAATAAATTAGTAAAGAATATAACAATAATTACAATCCTAATTTGTGTAATTGCTTATCTTTCTTACCTTTCTAAAAATAGAAATAAATAAGAAGAAATATAACTTAGCTAGAAAATAGACTGAGACAGTTGATACAGATGTTGAAAATGGCTATGCAAGACTGGAAAGGTATTGTAAACTTAAATCTAGATTTCATTCAGTGAAAGGACAAGAGTGACAAAAAATGGATGCTTTAGTGTTTGACACTATTGTCCATTCTTGCCGTTATTGTCCAAACTAATCACATATCCTTAAAACTTTCTAGGTAGTTATGATGTGCATGTATGAGCATGCCTATGAAAAATTGAGCATTGGTTGTTGACATAACTCACTATGGAGCTGATTTTGTCTTAAAACCCTAACCTTCCATCATACTTGATAAAATTATATTTGAGCCATTTGAAAAAGAGGGAGTTTAGTGTGTAAGATGTACTAAATGTGCAATCCACACCCATTGTATGGGAACACTTCCTACATACCAATAATTTGAAGAGGGATCAAGCCATATGTAGTTCTCCCACCTAATGTGCTTTGTGAAATAGTGTGATGTGGAAGAAAATGCCAATTTGATAGTGTTTGAGGTGGTTAGGGACTAGTATGAGGATTTGAGTATGTTTGCAGTTATAGGGAAGTTTGCTTTAGTTTTTTGTTTGTATTCTTGCTTGCTTTGTAAGTTTGGTCATCTCCTTTGTAAATGAGATTTGAGTAGGATTTTATAGGGAATAATTGGTCATGGGTCAGATGTATTCATGCTAGGTCAACCTAATTAAGGATAAGGACCAGATGAAAATGATCATTGGGGCTCAAAGTGAAAATGGATAGGACCATAAAAAATGGGACACTTTTTTATTGGGCACTATAGTCCAAATTGGGTACTCCTATCCTATAGGCTTAGGACCTAGGGGAACATGTTTAGCATGGGTAATACTATCTGGCTGAGGTGGAATGATCATTCAGAAGGTTTTGGATGACTGACAATGAGCAAAAATTTGTCTTGAAGGGTCGTAAGAGCATGCAAAAAGAACCTATAGATGGGGTGTCACAAGCCACACTCAAACTACCAATTTGGACATTTTATATGACTACAGGAAGTTTATCCCAAATGTATGAGGGTGTTGGATTTATGCATTTATTCCACCTATTTTAGGGAAGTTAGTTCCACATGCATGGTATGGTTGGGATTTTCTACCTTTCTCCTATAAATGTGCCTTTGTACCTAAGGATAAATGATATAAAATAACTTCAACATTGTATAATTTATTTGTGGATAACAAATAGTTTATTATTTATGTGTAATAAATTAGCTTCATGGTTATGATAATGTATTCTTGGAGAGATCTTGGTTGAAGAGTTTTCTTAACTCTTTCAGTGACTCGGTCATTATTTTTAAGTATTCTGCTCTTTTATCAATTATTGTTGTGGATCTGATTATTCTGCTCTTAATTTTAATATATTCTTCCTTATTCATAACATCCAAGTAATTTCATTATAGTTATTAACCCATGTTGATTTTATATCTAATTGATTTTATGTCTCAATAAAAATATTTTTGAAATCGATTGAAAGAAAGAATGGTTTGTAACAATGTTTCTACTTTTTTTAAGTTATCTTCCACAATGAGAAAATGGTTGTTTGTTGAAAGGATAGATATGGGAATTTGTCTATACATTACACCACTTCCATTTTAAGTTTTCATATGCTTAGTGAAATGGTATAAGAATTTTGATATGATATGCAAGTCTATGTGTAGTTAATATTGGATATAAATTTGAAATTTAAGTTATCACTTGAATATAGATGTAGCTTATTTATTGTGACAAATGGATTGAGTATTCGTTACTGTAGTAAAAAAAAAAAAAAAAATTATATCTTCCCATTGAATCTTATTAAAATTAAAATTTCATTTGGAGTTGTGCGTAGTTTGTTTTGGAAAAATGTTTTTTTTCCTCTCTTAAGTATTGAAAGAAGAAAATTACTACATTTTGACATTCTTTTATTTCACTCTTGCTCAAATCTCTCTTAAATTTGAATCCTTGTGATATGTTAATTTTAGGTATTATTTTGACATGTCAAGAAATGATCTTGTAATAGGATTGCCTAAAATTAAAATGTATCATGAATCATGTGTAGGTTGCCTACGTGGTAAGCAACACACTCAACCTTTTCATAAACAACATGATGCAAACTCCTCTCATATTTTAGAGCTTATTCATCATGATGTTACAAAACCACTTGAAGTTGAATCTCTTAATGGATATTTATATGCTTTAAATTTTATTGATGATTACATTAGAATGATTTGGATTTATTTTATAAATAAATAATTTTAAGTGTTATCTAAATTTAAACAATTAAAAGATTTTATTAAAAAATATTTTATCCTAAAAATTAAGAGATTAAGAACTGATCATGGTGGTGAGTACATTAGTAAAGAATTTTATTCATTGTACATTTATGTGGTATTCAAAGAGAACCAAGAACTACCTATTCTCCATAACAAAATGGATTTGCTAAGAGGAAAAACATGATTATCTTATAAATGGCTAGAACTATGTTGCATTGAACAAATGTTTCTAAGTTTCTTTGAGCCGAAGCCATGAAAACTACTATAAATATTGTTAATAGTGTTCCTACTAAAGCTTTGCATCTTTAAGATCCTCTAGAAATGTGGTTTAATAAAAACCAAGTGTTTCTCACCTTAGGATATTTGGAAGTCCTACTTATATTTTTATTCCTAAAGTCAAAAGAAAGAAACTTGATGCTACCTCCCACTCTTGCATTTTCATAAGTTATGGAGGAAGAAGTGAAATATTAAGTGTGTATGATTTGTATAAACAAAAAATCATTTAAAAAAAGAATGTTAAAATTCTTAAAAAATATTTTTATGATTATTTTATAGAACCCTCTCAAGTTTCCTCTTATAAAGACCTAAACGCTTATGTTTGTCCTTATGAATAAATAGATGTCTTAAAGGAAGATGATACTAAGTTTGAGGGAGAGCCTTATCCATTTTGTATTCAGTCTAAAATATTTAAATGGGTTGAATCCTTAATTTAATATTTTAAAGTTGAAAATATTAATAAAATGAGTAGAAGTCAACATACTTATCACGTTTTAATGACTCTTTATGAATATGAACCCCAATATTTTGAGGAATCCATTCAAGATGATAGATGGAAAGATGTTATGCAATCTGAATAGAGAGCCTTAATTAAAAATTAGATTTGGGATATTGTATCTCATCTTAAAATAAATATTTTTGGTTCTAAATGGATTTATAAAATTAAATAATTTAATTGATAAAAATGACGAATTTAAAGTTAGGTTAGTTGCTTAAGGATTTATTCAAAAACTTGGTATTGATTATGTTAAAACCTTTTCTTCGTTAGATGAATTTTTGTTCTCACAACTCAAAATGGTTGGGAAATACACCAAATGGATGTTAAAAGTTATTTCTTTAATGGTGACTTATAAGAAGAAATATTTATGACTCAACCAAAAGGTTTTGAAAAAATTAATAAAGAACATTATGTAAGTTAAAATCTTTGTATTGTTTAAAAAAAGCTCCTCGAGTTTGGTACTCTAAAATCATAAGTTTGTTTAAAGATTTTTTTCTTTCTAATTGTTATTCTAATATTGATCTCTTTTTGAAAATTGAAAATAGTCATATTATCTTAATTATATTATATGTAGATGATCTTGTCATTATTGACAGTCAAACTTCTTTGATTCTTAAATATAAATCTAAATGAAATAAATATTTTGAGATGATTGATTGAGGCATGATCCATAATTTTATAGGCATGATTGTATTTCAGGATAAAAATTCCATGTTAGTATCTCAATTTGACTATGAACATAACCTTTTTTTAAAGTTTAATATGATTGATTGTAAGCCTATTTCTACACTGATTGAAGTTCATGTTAAGCTTGATCTAAAACTTGCATGTGACAAAGCTAATCCTAATTTATATATATATAATTAGTTAGAAGTGTGATTTGTCTAACTATTACAAGACCATATATTTCATATGTTGTAGGTGTTGCTTCTAGATTCATGCAAGATCCATATTTGAATCATTAAAAATTAGTAAAAATAATACTTAGGTATATAAAATGAATTGTTAATTTTGATTTATATTATTCTTCCATTGATGATGCTAATTTATATGGTTATTGTGATGCTGACCATGCTGGTGATATTATAGATCGAATATATACATTTATATATGTGTTTAAGTTTAGTGAAGGTGCTATTAAATAGAGAAATACAAAGTAACATACTATTTCTATCTCTTCTACTAAAGCAAAGTATAGAAGTGTTATGGAAATTACTAAAGAAATAATGTGGCTATGAAGGTTGTTAGAAGAATTACATATGGGTGTCTCTCATAATATAACTCTTATTTGTGATGGTCAAAGTTGTATAGTGATAGCAAAAAATCCAATTCAACACCAAAGAAAAAATCATATTTTAGTTCATGTGCTCTTTATCTGAGAAAAAGTCCTCATTGGTGATATTGATCTACATTATTATCTTAGCGATGATCAAGTGGCATATATCTTCATAAAACCACTTTGTATTTCAAATTTTGAAAATTTAGAACAATGTTGGGTCTCTCAAAAATGCCATTGAGGGGGAGCATGCATGATAATGTCACTTCTTAATGGCCATATGTTTCTTTTCATCTATATACTTGTTATTTATTCTATATGAATTATAAAAAGTCACCCTACATGATTTTTATGTAAAATTCACCCTATGTGATTTTATAGTGTACTTAGTAATAAAAAATGTTTTGTAATGGAGGTCCTTATGTTATAAAAAGATTAAAATGCTTTTAAGCTTATCCGTGAGAAACTATAGGATGCAATCCCACTATCATGCTAGCATAAATCACCCTATGTGGTTTATGAATTTTAATTCCTTTTGTATAGAAAAATAAAATTGGCATGATGAAGGTGTTTAATTTCTTCAAGTGTTACATGCTATCCTTAACTCATTGTGGATAGTTAATGGATGGTAATTCCCTTTGTATATAAATGTGACCATGAAATGTATTCCCACTGAACATTAAGGGTGAGTGTTGAAATAATAATATTTGTGGGGTTACATTATGAACCACATTGTTCCATAAAATAAATAAATAATATATTTATTATTTACACATAATCATTTATTTAAAAATTGGTTTTACAAGTAATAAATTATTTTGGTTAATTTAAAGGGGTGGATCGGTTGGTTGCAACTATCCACAACCCTTATAAAGGTGTTTTAACCTTTGATAAATTATCAATTTTGATTATTAAAACATCATGATTTATGTGAATGTGGTCTCTGAATTTTATGTGAAGAATTATGAAGAAGTGAGGTGAATAAATAATTTACTAAGTCTGTAAACATTTCTTAAATAATAGAATAAGCTTTATGGGTTTTTTACCTTATTGATGTTTTACTACATTAAAAATATGTAATGCACTTTCTATTTATTTATTAAATTATTTAACTATTATTACAAGTTATGTATTTATTAATTTTTTTATTTACCAATCATTCATGTTAAACAAATGCTAGATCCCTTCTATTGGTTATTCTAACACTAACTAGTGCACTGATATTAGCAGTACCTAACCTGGAGGGTGAATGTTTGGTGTGTACAGATGCTTCCAAATTGGGTTTGGGATTGATTCTCATGCAAGATAATTAGGTCATTACATTTGAGTTTTGAAAACTCAAAGATTATGAGTTGAGCTACTCAAGTCATGACCTTAAGTTAGTAGCAGTGGTTCATGCACTTCTTAAATGGTGACATTTCCTCCTTGGTAGTCAATTTGTTTTTAGGACATATCACCTGAGTCTTCAACATATCTTCACATAATATAATATTAATGATCACAAATGACATTAGATGGATTCACTTTATGAGTACCCCTTTTATATCCAATACATCAAAGGGAAGAAAAATGTTGTAGCAGATGCCTTGAGTATGAGGTGACATGATATTATGATCGTGATTATCTAAGATGCATTAGAGAGCACACAACATGAAATTGTAGCTATGACCTTTCACACTGATTTATAAGGTATAATCCTTGAGAAAATTCCTAGGGTAGTCTTTATCAAGATATTTTCTAGATGTAAGAGTCATACAAGGCCCTGAAGGGCAAGTTTATGGGTTACTCTTTAGAGTCAGATGGTATTTTGAGACATAGAGGGTATAATTATGTGCTCAATGATGGTGGTATATGAGACTTAATTTTGTTGAAGACTCATTAAACCCCATATTCAACATACTTTGGGGTTAATAAGATACATGCATATCTTATATAATTGTATCAATGGCTTATATTATAGCATGACATTATAGAGTTTTTGACATGATGTCTTGAGCATCAGTGGGTCAAGGAAAAACATTAGCATCCAACAGGTCTTTTGTATCCACATGACATACTAGAGTGAAAATGGGATACCATTTCTATGGATTTTATCATTATTATACCTCTCCCTTCCTATCTCCATGATGCTATCATGGTGACAGTGGATAAGTTGACCAATGTGGTTTACTTATCTTTGACGAAGACCACTTACAATACCATTGTTGTGGTAAGGATCTTTTTGGATGACATTAATTAATTACATGAGATTACGTGAAATATTATTTCTGACTAAAATATAGTGTATACTTTTGAATTATGGACTACACTTCAAAGGGTGTTAGGCACTCATTTTAAATTTAACACATCATATCATGTAGAGAGAAATGGGTAGATAAAGTGAGTTACCAGTTATTAGAGGACATGTTACGCGTGTATGTGATGGATTAATAGTCATGTTGAGAGGATTACCTATACTTGATTAAGTTTCACTAAAATAATAACTATCACAATTCCCTTAAAAAAATTGGGAATCCATTGAGGCTCTTAATGGTAGACCATGAAGAATCCTCTGAGTTAGGACATACTTGAGGATAACATTATGCTTGGTCTAATAATGTTACAGGACATGGAACAATAAGAAGTCCTCATTAAATAATTCTTGAAAGAGGTAAAAGATAGACAAAATAAGTATGTTGATATGAAGAGGATGTATCAACATTTTAAAGTTAGGGACAAGATATTTTACAATTGTAATTTAATAGGATCTTGCTATACTATGGAAAAGGCTCTAAGCTTGTACCCCATTTTGTGGGTCCATTTGAGATATTAGAGATGGTAGGAATAGTTTCCTACCAATTATCTTTGCTACCCAACCTATATTGATCCCATGAAGTATTTAATGTTTAAATTTTGAAGATATATGTTCAATATATTTATCATGTTTTGGATTAAATGACTTTGTAGGTCAAGGGGGATAGGCAATTGATCTTGGAGCCCATACATATTTTAGCTCACCAGATACTGGACCTTAGAGGCCATGAGTTGGACTAGGTTAGAGTCCAATGGGATAAATATGACAAGTAAATAATTAATTGGGAGGATGTAGAAACCTTGTGAGCCTAATATCCACACCTATTCCAATGACTTTCATGAAGAAATCTACTTTTAGGGGATGGGGATGTGAGACCCCATTTTGATATCATTTCATATCATATGTTTTGATAAATTTTGTGTACTCAATGGATATGTATAAGAGTATATTGGAGGCACATGGTGCCCACACTTTATATGGTGTTATCATTATGGATCTTTATTATCTAGTTTAGTAGATTTTATTTGTATACACGGTTACTTAACATGATTTTTTTGAGTAGATTTATTGTGTTTTCTAGATATTAATTTTAAATAACATGATATTTTTTATGATTTCAGCATTAATTGCATTAAATTAATAAATATATATGATTTAGTCTTATGACATTCTTATTATATATACATATTGCTTTCATATGATTCTAGATATCGATTTTTTTTTTATGGGTGTATTTGATGTTTGCATTGATTGTCCAGGTTACATGGGAAACGTGTGAGACTAAGAGGGAATCATATGTTATTTTATGGATCATATGCACACCCAAAACCTCTTATAAACCTTTAGCTTTAAACCTATCATTTTTTGGGGTAAATTGTTAATGTATTATTTTATGCTCTTTTATTAATACTATTTATTATTTTTAAATTATCGTGGTTTGACCTAAACCTCTCTTCTAATTTAATCATCCTAAAACTTTATTAAAATTAAATGAGGTTAACTAAACCATATGTTGGGTTGGGTTAACCCACAAAACCATCCCTTGAGTTAAATCCCAAAATTGTCCCTCTATCCACTTTTTACATTGAGTGTTTGACAACAAAAACTTGTATTACAAGTAATTTTTGGATCCATACCTACACCCATTAGATAGGTGGGTTTTTGACCACTTTTTGGTCATTAAAAAAGACACCATTATATAACCTATATATTCATTCCACAAGCAAGCTTATATTTTGTACAAATGAATTGTATTTTATGTTTTGTGCAAGAAAAACCCATGTGGGTGTGTAAGAGTATTAATAAGATTTGTAAGATAATTTATGAAGGGTGGTAACATTTGTTTAACCCTAAAATGAAATGTGTGGTATGTATTTCACTTTAAGCTTAGGGTTAAGAATATAGAAATGAAATGGCATAAGAGTGCTAATTAGATATATAACAAACCAATTAAATTCTAAAATTGGATATAAGCATACACTAAAATTTTATGTTAAGATATGTAAACATTCTTTTTTGGCCACTTCCATTTCTAAATGGAATTCAAACTAATTTTTATCAAACAACACAAATTAAGCCTAAAAATCACTAAAACATCCAAATTCATCTGTACATCAGATTTAAATACCCAAAATCATATCAAGGTTTCCTTATTTGGGGTATTACCCTATATAAAATATAACTTCCCATGGATTCATCACCAGTCAAGTTGAGACCAAGAAAATTGACGTTTTCAACCAATTAAGTGGGATACTTAACCAACTTTTTAAAAAGGTCAAAAGACCAATTAAATTTACTTAATCGATTAAACCCAATTAAGTACATAATTGAAAAATCCATATTCAATTAGTGAATAAATAAAATTAGAAATTAAAAAATGCAAAATATCAGGCCATGACATCATTGTGACATTACCTTAAAATTTGGCAAGCACTCAAAAGTTAATGAAAACAAATATCTAAAATGGTAATCCATGTTTATTAATTATAATATTTAATGCCTTTTGCCTCCAAAATTAGGCCAATTTTGAGCCCTCCATCTTGATCTTAGATTGAATGGTCATATTTGATCCATGGGATTTCAAGAAAAGCTGTAAATAGCCAAGACCTCACCATTCTCAAACAAGTTTTCTTGTGTAATGTTATTATGCAGGAATACCTTCAACCAAGCTATTTTGTCTAAAGTTATTATGCACAATTTATAAGAGAAGACTCATATGCCAATACATGGCAAGATCAAAACCATAGTGGACAAGGAGGAGGTGCTACCCATAAAGAAAGAGCATCGACAAAGAATCCATTTAAACACAAGCTGAGCATGCCAACTACCATTTCAAAAAGTGATTTAGAGCTAAAGGAAGGTAAAGGGATTTGTCTCTTATTATTCTAGTTGTGTTATGTTTTATCTTGTTAATCTAGCTCCCACTAGTATCTAGGCTTAGGAATGCTTTATCTTAATCTTTTTGTTGATGTTTGATTCTACTAACAAGTGACTAATGCATATTTCCCCTTGGATTCATATTGTATACAAGATAGTATATATATGAAAATTAGAATTAAGCTAGATATAGAAATGATAAAGAATAGAAGTACATAGCTTATTATAATGCTCATGCACTTATAGATCTTGAACATGGTAGAAATAGGTAGGAAAATAGTTATGTAAGAGTTATTAGATTATGGATATGTTACCTCTAGCTTTCTAAACAATTACATTAGCCCTAGATAGTTGTATCGATGCTACTATTTGAGTTTGATGATAGTGTTATATATGTAATACCTAGTGAAACAAGATGTGACCACCTGAATACTTTTGGGTTTAGGTTCGTCTTCACTCTAGTGTATTTAAATCTAGGTCATGGATAGCCACTCCTTGTGAAATGGAAAAACCCTATATTTCCATCTTTAATGTAACCTTGGGGAGAATGGGTTAGTGGGCACATGGTGTTAAGTTGACCCTAATGACCCTTTTGTTAAAGTATGTTGCCTACATATCCAATACTTTAAAGATGACCTCAAATTGATATATTTATCCCCTATGTGTTGGCTTGTATGTGAATCATGGAATGCATATAAAGTAAGTACAATAATGACCTAGCTTGTAACTTGAAAATTGGGCTCTTAGGCCACTTCTTTACTAATTTAGACCTGTATATGTACTATACCTATGATGGGTATGGAAATAGGGAAGATTTGATCAATTGAATGCTTGATAGAGTGATTTTTGATAAGTGTCTCAATCTTTTTTATCTTTTCTAGGTTTCATAGGTGAGAAATGAATGAGGCTTGATATTTTATTTATATCAATCCCTTTGGAATAATAACTCACATTGAAGTACTCAGGCAAACCATTGGAATACATTCCATTTATAAATTAGATGACTTTAGAGCACTTGACACTTGCATTGGGGAAGGATGGTAATGTCAATGCTATTATCTATCTTAGACATTAGTGTCAAGGGAGTGGAAAAATAAGTATATGATCAAAACTTGTAGAGGTGTAAGATAAGTAAATTTTAAGCATTCTAGGAAAGATATAATGTTTGTGTTATCAATATCAAATTGGTCAGACTAAGAGATAGGCTATGGGGCACAAGATAGAGTAGATGCGAGTCTTACAAAAAAAGGAGAGTGTATAACTAAGAGGAATAAATAAGTCTGAGCTTACCAAATGTACAATACTAAGGTGCTACATAATCACAAAATATTGTCTACATTTTCCTCCTCTTTAATCTATTTATGAAATTTTTAGTTTAAAGGAAAATAATAAGTACCTGGGTGTGTATGCACACCTTGTCTTTGCTTGAGTTGAATTTGAGTGAATTAATGGTGATTGACCTACAAGTAAGAGCATGTTATAGTATAAAATTAGTTCATATAATGTGGGTTAAAAACACTTTAAATAGATTTAAATTGAAAGAGCAAGGTTTAGGATTAATCTTGTGTGTCAATGTAACCGGCTTACCTATTGGCAAGTTGTTTTATAAAATATGTATCATTACAAGGCTTTAAAACTGAGATTAGGATAAATATAGATAAATTTTTAAAGTGTATATATCAGAGAGAGAGAGAGAGAGAGAGAGAGAGAGAGAGAGAGAGAGAGAGAGAGAGAGAGAGAGAGAGAGAGAGAGAGAGAGAGAGAGAGAGAGAGAGAGAGAGAGAGAGAGAGAGAGAGAGAGAGAGAGAGAGAGAGGCACATGTACCAAAATTTAGAAAAAATGTGTGTTGCCACATGGGAGTTGAGATTAGCTTAACCATGTAACCCAATGATACTTATAACCTGGTGAAGTTGGATGATCAAGTCCAATCTAAAAAATTAGAAATATTGAGTGATTTAATCACCTCAAATATATCAAAAGGTGAACCAAATACTATAATAGATTGGATCAATATGGTCCATAAAAATATGTAGGGTATCAATACATGTAATGGTTTTAAAAACTAAAACTAATTTGGATTTTGTAATATAAGGCACATGTTTCATATCATATGTATCTTAGATATGTCCCATGCTGAAACTATGTATAATAATGGTATCAATGTATAAAATTCTACCACAATTATGGATCTAAATCATATAACTGTGTGCTTTGGCCAATTTAGACAATGTGTAAATGTGTATGACATTATTTCAAATCATCCCTCCACTATATATGGATAAATATAAAACTGGATATAAGTACAAAAAATGTGGAGGACATGTTTCCAAAACATGCCCCCACATTAAATTGGAGATGTTGAATACTAAATAGGTATGGATAATGTAGACATCTAATTCCTATCACTATTGTGCTAAAATTGTCAATCTAAACAATATTTTGTGATAATACACAATCTACACCAAAATCACTAAAATACTCAAAATTATTTGAACTTGTCACACACAGGTGTTGATTTGTGCTCATGTATCCCTAAATGGGGCAATGAATTTTATGTGATTATTATCTTTTCTCAAATCAATTTGCATCAAATTATGACCATATAAAATGACATCTTGTGTTAGGGTGTGGAGCTAAAAGCTTCACCAAGGAGCATACTTAGCAGATTCAGGTCTACACAGACACCGGCGTCGGTCAGGAGCGACCGACGTTGGTCACAGGCAGTTGCAGAGACGTCGATGTCGGCAGAGGGTCAGCTGGTGGCAGTCACAGACAAACAGCAGGAACCGACGTCGGTTACCTGCGTGTCTAGAAAGCTATTTCCGTGGATAGAATCAAGTGTTTGCATGATGAGTTTGAGTTGTAGTCTCAAGCTCACATCTCTATTATTGGCAATACTATTTTTAGAGCCCTTGTTTAAGTGGTTTAACTATTTGTTGGAAGTGCATGCTCAAGTCTCCTAATTCTACATGAAGAATTAGATCTTCCTAGCTTATTGCAGTTTTGTAGTGGATTATTGTAGTTGGGTGAATTATTGTAATTCATTGTATGAGAAGAACAGTATAGAATTGAATCAATCCAGGCTTGTTGGAGTTGATTGTTCTTGAGAGAGAGAGCTCTTGAGGAATAGAGATCTACTGAGAGATCTATACATCTAGGAGAGGTGTGGAAGAAATTAGCTTTCTTCAATTGTATTCCTTTTGTAAAGAGTTTGTTAATACAAGTTTTCAGGGTGTTTTCTTGTATCTCTTGTTCTTGCTATTATCATTCTAATTACTTGTCAATCTGATTTAATTCCGTGTTTATTGCTTTCAAAATTGTAATCTATTGTTGGATTGATCCCCCAACAAGTGGTATTCGAGCCTTGGTTACAGGTTCAGATCTGTGTAGTGTTTATTGATTACAGGTTCTTACAGGGATTTTTGTTTGAGTGGGAGAAGCAATGGCAGATGAAAGTAAATTGAGAATGGAAAAATTCAATGGCAAAAATTACCAACACTGGAGAATGCAGATAGAGGATTATCTGTATCAGAAAGATCTCTACTTACCGTTAGGTGGGGTTGCAAAGAAACCCAAAGACATGGAGGATGAAGAATGGGAAGTTCTTGACAGAAAGGCTCTGGGGTCTATAAGACTGAGTCTAGCATCCACTATGATATCCAATTTATCACAGGCAAAGTCTACAGTAGAGTTGATGACTACGTTAGCAAATTTGTATGAAAAACCCTCAGCTTCCAATAAGGTATATCTTATGAAGCAGTTATTTAATTTGCATATGAATGAAGGTGGATCTGTTTCTACTCATCTGAATGATTTCAATGGTATTGTGAATCAATTATGTTCAATGAATATAGTGTTTGATGATGAGATAAAAGCTCTTTTAATATTATGTTCTTTGCCTAAAAGCTGGCATGGCTTAGTAATGGCAGTAAGTAATACTGCATCTGCATCAAATATTTTGAAAGTAGAGGATGTTGTTAGTGTTATCTTGAATGAAGAAATACGCAGGAAAAGCACAGAAGAGACATCTGGGAACGCTTTAAGTTTTGAGAGCAGGGGAAGGCAAAAAGAGAAGAGCAAGAAAGGCAGAGCAAGATCCAAGTCTAAGGGGAAAGGCAGATCTAAATCTAGGAATGGCAGGAAGCCACAATGCTGGAATTGTGGAAAGATGGGGCACATAAGCAGAGATTGTTGGTCAAAACCTAAGGAGGACAATCATCACGAAGGAAAGGAAGAAGCCAAGATTGCAGGTATTGCACAAGATGCTTTAATTTTCTCTCTGTATAATAATATAGAATCTTGGGTATTACATTCTGGTGCATCTTTTCATGCTACTCCTAAGAGGGAATATTTCAGTGACTATATCCATGGAGATTTTGGAATAGTGTATCTAGGGGATGATGAGCCCTGTAAAATAATTGGCAAAGGTAAAGTGCAGCTGAAGATGTAGAATAACAACACATGGGTGTTGAGAGATGTGATGCATGTTCCTAGCTTGAAGAGAAATTTGATTTCTACAGGAAAGTTAGGGGATGAGGGTTGTACAGTAACTCTCACAGCAAAATCTTGGAAGGTGACCAAGGGTGCACTTGTTATGGCCAGAGGTAAGAGAGAAGGTACTCTCTATTTGTGTAATTGTGTTACTAATAAATCTCCTTCTGTATTATCTACTTCAGATGTGGATGCTAAATTGTGGCACTCAAGGCTTGGCCACATGAGTGAGAAGGGGATGTCAATTCTTAAGTCCAAAGGTATGCTTTCAGATTTAAAAGGCATAGATCTAGAGTTTTGTGAGCACTGTGTATTTGGAAAATAGAAAATGGTTAGTTTTCTCAAAACTGGGTCTACTAAGAAGAAGCACAAGTTGGAGCTTGTTCACACAGATGTGTGGGGACCGGCTCAGGTTGCTTCCATTGGAGGATCACAGTACTATGTATCTTTCATAGATGATGCTACAAGGAAGGTATGGATCTATTGTATTAGAAGAAAATCTGATGTATTTGAGACTTTTAAAGTTTGGAAAGCTATGGTTGAGAATGAAACAGGTAAAAGATTAAAGTGCCTGAGATCAGACAATGGCGGTGAGTTCTGCAGTCATAAGTTCAGAGATTATTGTTACATGCATGGAATCCATAGGCAAAGGATGGTTCCATGGACACCTCAGCAGAATGGAATTGCTAAAAGGATGAACATGACAATAATGGAGCGTGCAAGATGTATGAGATTGCATGCCGGTTTGCCCTTACAGTTTTGGGCACAAGCTATTGACACTGTAGTGTACTTGATTAACAGAGGACCCTCTACAGCTCTAGATGGTGGTATTCTAGAAGAGGCATGGACAGGTAAAAAGGTTGATCTCTCATATCTCAAAGTTTTTGGTTGTGAAGCCTTTGTGCACATAGATAAGGAAAATAGAAAGAAGCTTGATGCTAAGTCTATGAGGTGCACGTTTATTGGCTATGGCTCAGATGATTTTGGTTACAGATTATGGAATCTAGAAACTAACAAGGTAATCAGGAGCCGTGACATTATTTTCAATGAAAGAGTGATGTATTGTGATCAGCTAAGGAAGCTGAATCAATCTGAGCAGAGCAATGGTGAATTGGATGAGGTGAAAGTCCAAGATGAGCTCGCGAGAAAAAGAAATAATCACTTGCAGGAAAACACAGAGACCGATGTCGACAGGTTAGGAACTGGTGTCGATAGGACAAAAATCGGCGTCGGCCATACAGAGATCGATGTCGGCCGTACAGGTACTGAGGTCGGTTAGGCAGAACTGATGTCGGCCAGTAACAGGTCTGCAGGTGACCAAGGTCGGTCACTGTCAGAGAATTTGGGTGGACAGCGTGTTGTGGACGAGTCTCAGACACCCATCAAGAGGTTAGAAAGGGTGAGTAAGCCTCCAATCAGATATTCTCCTTCTTTATTTTATTTATTGCTAACTGATGGTGGAGAACTAGAGAGTTTTGAAGAAGCAATATATGTGGAGTCCAAGAGTCAGTGGGAGCGTGGCATGGTTGAGGAGTTGGAGTCCTTAAGAGAGAACCAAACATGGGATTTGGTTGAATTGCCAGCTGGTAAGAGAACACTAAAGAATAGATGGACCTATAGGTTGAAGGAAGGCGAGAATGGATAGATGAGATATAAGGCCAGATTGGTAGTAAAAGGATTCGCACAAAAGCCAGGTATTGACTTTGGTGAGATTTTTTCTCCTGTTGTTAAAATGACTTCTATAAGGGTTGTATTTTCTTTGGTTGCTTTTGAGGATTTGCATCTTGAGCAACTAGATGTTAAGACATCATTTCTTCATGGAGACTTGGATGAGGAAATTTATATGGAATAGCCAGAAGGATTCGAGGTCAAGGGTAAGGAGAAGTTTGTGTGCAGATTGAAGAAAAGCTTGTATGGCCTCAAGCAAGCTCCTAGGCAATGGTACTTAAAATTTGACAGGTTTATGACTGAGCATGGCTACAGTAGGTGTCAATCAGACCATTGTGTGTATTTCAAGAGATTTGATAATGGTAGATATATTATTCTATTGTTGTATGTAGATGATATGCTGGTTGCAGGATCTCACATGCAGGATATCTCAGAGCTTAAAGTAAAATTAGCTCATACGTTTGCTATGAAGGATTTGGGAGCAGCTAAGAAAATCCTTGGCATGAGCATTAAGAGAGACAGGAAAAATCACAGGTTGATATTGTCTCAAGATGATTATGTGGATAAGGTGTTGAAACGGTTCAATATGCAAGATGCTAAACCGGTAAGCACACCCTTGGCTGGACATTCTAAGTTGAGTAAAGAACAATGTCCTAATTCATATGATGAGGTAGAGTACATGAGTAAGGTTCCATATTCTTCTGCAGTAGGGAGTTTGATGTATGCAATGGTGTGTACTAGACCAGATATTTCCCAAGCAGTGGGAGTGGTAAGTAAGTATATGGCCAATCCAGGTAAGGAACATTGGAAAGTAGTTCAGTGGATCCTTAGATATCTGAGAGGAACCAGCAGTAGGCACTTGTGCTATGGAGGTTCAGATACTTCTCTACATGGTTATGTAGATTCAAATATGGTAGGTGATTTGGATGGCAGGAGGAGCATTACAGGTTATGTTTTTATTGTAGGTGCAACGGCGGTTAGCTGGATATCTAAGTTGTAGAAGGTTGTTGCCTTGTCAACTATAGAAGCAGAGTATATTGCAGCCACAGAAGCTAGCAAGGAGATGATATGGATGACACGGTTCATGGATGAGCTTGGTAGGGAGCATGAGAGTTACAGATTGTATAGTGACAGTTAGAGTGCAATCCATTTGGCTAAGAATTCAGCCTTTCATTCAAGAACAAAACACATACAGCTAAGGTATCACTTCATATGACAGGTATTGGAAGATGGTGAGTTGAAGCTGGAAAAGATCCATACAGATAGGAATCCTGTTGATATGTTAACCAAGCCGGTTACAAAGGAGAATTTGAATCTTCATTCAACTTCTATTGGTCTTCATGATTGAGCTGAAGATGGAGGAGCTAGAAGATGTTGCTGTATAGGTACTGGTGCAGCTGTTTATCTCCAAGTGGGAGATTGTTAGGGTGTGGAGCTAAAAGCTTCACCAAGGAGCATACTTAGTAGATTCGGGTCTACACAAACATCGGCATTGATCAGGAGCGACCGACGTCGGTCACAGGTAGTTGCAGAGATGCTGACGTCGGTAGAGGGTCGGCTGGCGGTGATCACAGATAAATAGTAGGAACCGACGTCGGTTACCTGCGTGTCCAGAAAGCTATTTACGTGGACAGAAGTGAGTGTTTGCATGATGAGTTTGAGTCGTAGTCTCAAGCTCACGTCTCTATTATTGGCAATACTATTTTTAGAGCCCTTGTTTAAGTGGTTTAACTATTTGTTGGAAGTGCATGCTCAAGTCTCCTAATTCTACATGAAGAATTAGATCTTCCTAGCTTATTACAGTTTTGTAGTGGATTATTGTAGTTGGGTGAATTATTTTAATTCATTGTATGAGAAGAACAGTATAGAATTGAATCAATCCAGGCTTGTTGGAGTTGATTTTTCTTGAGAGAGAGAGCTCTTGAGGAATAGAGATCTACTGAGAGATCTATACATCTAGGAGAGGTGTGGAAGAAAGTAGCTTTCTTCAATTGTATTCCTTTTGTAAAGAGTTTTTTAATACAAGTTTTCAGGGTGTTTTCTTGTATCTCTTGTTCTTGCTATTATCATTCTAATTACTTGTCAATCTGATTTAATTCCGCGTTTATTGCTTTCACAATTGTAATCTATTGTTGGATTGATCCCCCAACATCTTGGACCACTAAAATATTCTAATTCAACAACACACATCATGGGCATGTATTATTTTGCATCCATAATACCTTAACTAGGGTATTACCCTTATACAATTGTCACCTTCTTCTAATTATACTCTAGTCAAATTACAACTCAGTAAAATGACATTTTTGACTAGATTGATTAAATGTGCAACAAATTTATAAAGAATCACAAAAAAATAATCAAAGTCACTTAAGTAAATCAAAGCCAAATTAGAAGCTTAAGTGGAAATTCCATGAAAGTTGTTGAATATCTATTCTAATGGAAATTCATTATTCAATTATGCATCATCCCATGACATCATCACAAAGTTGTCATCCATAAGCTATAACTACCTAAGTCCCAAACAAACCAAACCACAATCAATAATTGGGCCAAGGAAAATGACTTGAAGACAATCATTTCCCTATGGTTATATTCTAGAAATCAAGTTTTTTTATATTTCAAAGGTAACATTCCCTTTGGTCAATTCAGACCTGGGATAAGAATGATCATGACATCGATGAATAGGTTACGTGGAAATAAAACCACCACATATATGGATAAGATTTGGGTGACCTTAGTCTATTTTATGGTTGAGAAATAACTCACCCCTCCCCTTGGTGAAGTGGTCAACACTTGTTTAAGTAGGCATATATTTATAATCAAGAAGAAAACTAGGAGCCAATTCTACATGATGTGATACCTCCTAGATGCATTACTTGCCACCACAAATATCCCCACCCTAAGAGAATTTTCACCTAATGGGGCACATAAAATCTCCCAATACTATTCAAAATTTCACATATTCAAATATAGGGACCACATCCAATTCATATGTGACTGTGTTTATCCATCCCTGATTGAGGCCATAACTACAAACCTAATGCCATGAGTTAGCCCCTTGACTAAGAAGTTAATTGAGGCTATTAGAGACATCTGGTTTTATCCAAATTACATAATCATCAAGGTTGAAGGAACATAATTCACCCCCATCAGATTACCAATCCATATGCTAATCAAGTTAGCTGAGCAGGAGGTGGCTTACCAAATGTGCAATGGGATAGATGGTTTCTACAAAACCAAGAGGAAGGGACTGCTTCATGGCCTCCCCTTAACCATTGGAAGGACTATTTTTTCACAATGGGACAAAATTAAGGCTAATTCCACATATAGGACTTCCTTTAATCACTAAATGGATGAACTAAGATAGTGGGATCCCCAGGGAAAGGTTAAAGAACACTTGAAGGCACAGGGAAAAAATGTACTCTATGATCATCAACCTAGTGATTTTGACCCCATCTATACAAAGGCTTCCTCATTCTTCGAGGTTACCTTTAGATTTTCAAAAAAATAACGTCAAACTAGAGTCTACAATGAAGAGGAAGCAAAAGGGGGATGATGACAAATATAAATTAGGGCCATTTAATGAGTGGTGTACCTTCTAGATCTCCACCAACCTAGTTACAAATATAATCTAGACTTGAGGCACAATTTGAGCAAAGGCTAGAGGAGAGAAGGCATGATGAAATTGCATCTTCTTCAACTCAAGTAGAGGAGCAGGGATCACTAGTACATGAAATACATATGGTAGCACTAGACCCTAGTGAAATAATTGAAGATGCTCTAAAATTCCTATCATTGGCCTATGAGTCTAAGGATGAAGAAATGGAGGTATGCAAAGAAGAAAAGGGGAAGGAAGTGTTGGAACTAGTTCCTATAGACCCCCACTAAAAGAAAAGCTAAATTGGCCATTATCATAGTGAAGGTTAAGAAGCCCAAGGTGACCTTCACTCATCCTTTGAGCAAAGTTAATCTCTTCAGTGAGGAAAATTTGATTCAAGTTCCAACCATTCCTGAATGGTTCATTTATGGAAAATTGTAAAAGGTACCTACCATGCACCATCCTTAGGCATTGGTACAAGCAATCAATATCCTAGTGCATGAAGAAGTCAATCCATGGATGGTTGCATTATAGAAGGATGAAGTGAAAATAATGACTGCTCCAGGTGAATCAAGTGGAGAAAAGATGGAGACCCCATCTCCCAAAGTGATAAAATCTTTGTTTTGCATCAAATTTGACCCAAAAACTTTTAGTATGTAGAGGGTAACCATAGTTAGTGGAGAAGAGTTCACTTTTTATAATGTGGAACCTTTTGTTGTATTGACTCCAATTGGAGGATAAAAGCCTAGAAAAGACCAAAAATTTGAAGAAAATGTTCTTCAAATGGATTAGGATCAGACGAACCAGTTGTAAACAATGATCAAATGTATCTTACTAAAAAATAAGAACCTGAAGAATAAGCCATCTTTCCATTTCAAGAAGAAAAATTTAGGCAATTTGAAGACACCATGACTAGTTTATTCAAATTTTTAAAGTTATTTAAAACCAAGAAGGATGCAATAAACAAATAAAACACTAAGTTTATAGGCCAAGTTGGCCAATGGTAGGCTTAGATATATGAAGTAAAGGATTTGATCAAGGTCTTGACTAAAAATCAAATCCTTCAATTCAAGATAATCAACCTAGCCCACCTTAATATGGCTATGGATATATTAATTGATAAGATCAAGGCCCTAAGAAATAGGTCTAAATAGATGGAGGACATTTCTAAGGACCTCAAGTAGCACAAAGATAAAATGTTTCACATATTGGATAGTTTAATCAAAGAGTCTACCACACTTAGTCCCTTGGGTATAATAAGTGATGAGGAGTTCAAGCATAAAACTACCTAATTCATGAAAGAAGAAATCAAGGACAAGGGAAAATAGGGGCTGATAATAAGAAAGTCCTAGGCCTATTCTTATCATCAAAGGAAAAGATAAGAAATGCCAGGGGTATTAAATAAGCTTTGGAAAGGGCTGAGAGGGATCTCAAGGGCCTGGAAGATCAGGAAAAAGAAATTTTTATGAGACCTATCATTGATCTCTAGCTTATCAATGAATAATATTATAGAATGAAGATCCTATAGGGGAAGAAAAATACTGTGATAGCACAAGGGTCTCCAAGTCAATTAAGATAAGAATATTATTCTATAATTGATATTGTATACTTTTGAAAAGAGAATATTCTTTTATAAAGGCATGTGAAACTTTTAAAACACATTGACTATAGGTTAGTCCATTGCAGAAATTCTAGTGTATTCTAGAAGATTTGTAGAAAGGACATATATCCTAACATTTGTACTTTTGTAATTGGGTATAACTGGTTGACATGCTTCCTTACATCATTTAAAAGTAGCATTGTCAATTGTAAAAGGGGGAGTTCTTAGAGCCAAAATCCAATTGTAACTTTTGAGCAATTAATATAAGCAAAGAATTTTGTAAAGTTTATCCAAATTTGCTTGTGTCTTTTGTTATCCTAGATTCTCTCTCACTTGTTTGTTTTGATTTTCAGATTTGAATAGTTCTTATGAATTTTTGTCATGTACATTTCAATGTAGAGCTATTAAATTGTGCTAATACTAGGTTAATTAAAAGTTCTTAGGTTCATTTCATTTACTTACTCTTATTGAATTTTGGCTAATGCTATTTGGTTATAGGGGTAAATTTAAAAGTGAACTTGGTTCTTATTTGCATTATTCGACACCATCCTTAGATGTATGATTGATGTGTGATAGGATTTGAGCTTATGCTACTTCATGTCATATATTGATTAAGTGGATACCTAGATGATATTTGAACTTTCTCATAATATTTATAATGAAGATCAACAACATCTCTTCTATACCTTACCTTTTCTTTTGTTCCTTTTAAAACCAAATCACTCTAGCTTAGTTTTCATTGTAGATATTCATCTTATATTAGTTTTTTATCATAATTCACCATTCTTAACATATCATACTTCATATTCTACATAGACTAACTATTAGGCCATGATGGCTCCCAACCACCAAACATTATAAATATTGTGAAACAATCCACTTACTTTGCCTCTATTTCATTAATAGATAACATGATTATAAAAACCTAAAACTCATACACTAAATTCTTAGAATTCTAAAATTAGAAGTGTTATTAAACACTTTGGGCATCTGTGATACATATTCAGGCATCAACAAGAGAAGCTTCATTGGCACTAGGAGTTCCTCATTAGATAATTTTAGATTTGAAGTATCTTTGCTAATTCTTAACAATTGTGTTCAAATATTGGTGTAACCTTTGCATAATTGTGTCAATCTTTACTTAATTATGTAAATATAATTGATTTTTATGGTCTTAGACCCATATTTGTGCTTCCTTTAGACAAAGATTGATGTTCTTTAAAGGTATATGATTAATTATGGTAAAGATGGCTTAAGATTTGTCAATTCAATAGGTTTTAGGTTATTAATAGTTATTTTGTTCAAAGATTGATAGATCCTTTGCTAATTTGATCTTAAATGTGTAGATATTAGTCATAATTACATATTTGGATACATCTTTGAGCTAACTTAGCTGAAGATTGCTATCCTTTATCTTCTTTTATATAAATATTTGCAAAATTTTCTTAATGTGTAAGTTTGATCATCATTACCTAAAAATATAAGACTGATGAGTCATATTTCAAATAGTATTCAAAGCTCACAAGTTGGAATTACCCAAAATCAAGACAAGTTCAAGTTCAGAGACCAGAGAAACTCTATTTTCATTAGAAGTTCATAGGATAACTATGTAAGACAAAGGTAAGCACATGATTTCAAAGTCTACTAATTTCATCAATTTAGAGTTCTCCTATATTCAATCCTTATCAAGGTATGGATTCACTAGGTGGTTCTTCAATCAATGTGTCAGGTGTGGTACATGACCTTCCTCATAATCTTGAAAAGTATTTGCCAACATTTAGTCCTAGTGGCATTATAACTGTTGAAGTACACATTAAGAGTTTCAAAGTTACATTAAGATTGCTAAACTTGACTCATGAATATGTAAAATATTTCATGTTACTTTTAAATATGTAGCATATGAATGGTTTCTAAACCTTCCTGAAAACTACATTACCAGTTGGGTTGATTTTAACAATGTTTTCATTGACCAATTTGGTAAAATCATTAGTCCTTGTGTCATGTACCAATAATTCACCTTAATGAAAAGGGATGAAAATGATCCCATAAGAGCCTTCAATACTAGGTTCTATAAAATTTTTATTAGGACTATAGATCCTTACAAACCTGATGAGGTTTTAGCCTTAGAAATCTATAAGGATGCCTTAGATCCCATGACTTCTATGTTTATAAAGAGAGCTATTGGGCCCATGAACACATAAGCTTTAGATTATGCTGATGCTATAATCATTAATGACCAGATGTAACCCCAAAGACAATTGGAATACTCTATTCCTAATATCAATCCATATTTACCCATTCTTAATGTTATTCCCAATGCTAACCAAAATGTGCCTACCTTGAACCAACTTTTAGTATTTAACCAAATACCTTTGAGACATGATCATCTTACTCAAAACTTAGGATTCTTGAATAATGCTACCAGTGGATCTAATACACAAGATCAGAAATCTTTAATTCTTACAGCTAATACTAATACTCAAGTTCATAATTCTGAGGCTCTAAAGAATGAAAGTGACTCTATCCTCAAGATGGTTCAAAATCTTAGCACCAACTTCCTTCAGTTGAAAAATCAAGTAAGCAATACTAGAGAGAGATATTGTAGGAATTTATCCTTCCAAAGGTTCAATAGGCCCACTAATAGATTTCAAAATTATATTTACCATAACAAAAAAATAATGACCCATTTGCTAGCAACAATGTGCCTGATATAAATCTTACTGATATTTCTTTACCTGACTATTGTAGAGTTTATTGCACTTTTAAGCATGGGGAAATGGATTATGTTAAATTTTATAATGATCTTGAATCCTTTTAAGAAAAAATAGATACTTTTGAAGTTATCCCTAATAAGGATTGTGATGTAGGTATATCTAGTTCCTTAAGGTCATCTAGATCATTTGATTCAATTCTCATGGTGGAGATATTCGAGTTCCCTTTACAAGAGGACAATGAGCCTGAGGAAATTACTAAATAGATTCATGATTTTCAAAAATTTCTAAAGAAGACTTATATTTTTGAGAAACAGGGAGCATAAGCAACCATTGACCAATTCAACTCCTTCAAATAACTATGAGACTCCTCCTACAACTACCTCAAACAAAAATCTAGAACCTCTTAAGGGAAGTACTTCTAAACCCTATGCTGATTCATCTAATTCTTCTAATAGGACTAGATATAACATAGTATAGGACATGAAAAATATCAAAGATAACATTACCTTGCATGTGTTGACACAAATTACTGAACAAGGGGATTTTTTATTAGAATCTTTGTCTTAAAAGCCTAGTAAGCCCCAAAAGTCTACACATACTAATGTTTCAATACACAAAATTAAGGCATATGTTCCTCCATTCCTTCTTATATTTAGGATCTTTGGTAAGAATCTACATAATTATTTGTTAGAATTTGGTGCATCTACAAATATTATGTTGAAGAGTATTTGTGAATAATAAGGTTTAACTCCTATCGAATATGATAGATTTATGAATCAATTAGATAAATCAAGAGTCAAAGTGATTGGTGAATTGTTAAATGTTCACATGCAAATTGCCTTATAGCCAAGGATCCAATAGTTCATTGATATCCAAGTGGTAGACATCCCTACCGACTATGGGATGCTCTTGATTATGACTGGACTAGAAGTGTGAATAGTTACATGTTAATAGATTGTTCACATATGTGGTTGCCTTGTAAGGGAGTTTCCAACAAAATTAGGATAGAAAGGGAACCTAAAATGAAATAGATGATCACTGAGTATAATGTAATCAATGAGAGGTTCAACATAGTTAACTTAGATCTTGGTGTTTACACTCTTGACAACTCTAAAGCTTCTCATGTTTTGCCTAGATTATGGAATATTTATTTTGATGGTGCTAGATGCAAATCAGGTTCTAAAGTAGGAATGGTGTTGATAAATCCCATTGGGAAAGGATATAATGACTCTTACAAACTTTAGTTCTCATGCACAAATAATTTGGTTGAGTATGAAGAACTTATTCTTGGGTTATAATTTACAAAAAGCATGAGACCAAGGAACTATTAGTTTTTGGTGATTCTTAACTAGTAGTCAATCAGGTCAAGAGTAAATATCAATGCAAGTTATCCTATCTCAAGAAGTATAAATTTAGAATGTGGGACTTAATTAAATGTTTTGATGCTTTTAATATTGTATCAATCCGTAGGGAAAAAAATAAGGCTGTTGATGAACCAACCTTATGCCCAATAAAAGTTCCAAGTTATAAAGCCTTATAATTGAATTAATACCCTATCCCTCAGTGTTAGATAACATCAACCACTTATAGGTACTCAGTGATGATCAACATATCATAGACTTCATGACTAGTTTAGGAATGTTTGAGGGTCACATTATTGATGATGCTAGTCTCCTTGATGGTGAGAACATTGAAGGCAAAATCTATGACAAGGTTATTTAATTAAATGACAATAATATCCCCAAAGGCATGATAGCCTTAG
Organism: Torreya grandis; assembly: GCA_037957365.1. NCBI lineage: Eukaryota > Viridiplantae > Streptophyta > Pinopsida > Cupressales > Taxaceae > Torreya > Torreya grandis. The sequence continues at coordinate 4,432,184 of JARHVA010000732.1, forward strand.
AAAGGCTCTTTGATTATGATAGACTAGCTGAGGCTACCAAGATTCCCAAAGTAAGTCAGAAGGATTATAATGAAATTGATCTTGGATTTTAAGGCCAACCTTAGCTAGTTAATATTGGTACAACCTGTAAAAACATTAAGTCCAAAAGAGCCAAAGAAATGCTGACCAAATATAAAGATATCATAGCATGGTCCTATGATGACCTAAAGATATTTGATCTAAAGGTAATAACTCATACCATACCTTTAAAGGAAAAATGTAAACATGTAGAGGCCTCTCAACTTGGTTTTAGAACCACTAATATATGAAGATATCAAGAAGCTCTTAAATGCCAATATTGTGTTTCCCATTAGGCATTCCACTTGGGTGGCTAATTTAGTCCTAGTCAAGAAGAAAAATGGTGAAATCAAATTGTGTTTTGATTTTATAAATCTAAATATTCCATCTAAGAAAGATAATTACCCCTACCTTCTCTTGACCAAGTAATCCATATTATTTCTAATTTTACCATGATGTCTTTTCTTAATGGATTTTTAAGGTATAACTAGGTGTTGGTGAACTAGGAAGACCATGTAAATACTACTTTTAATACCAAGTGGGGTACATTTTCCTACAAGAGAATGTCATTTAGATTGATAACTATAGGTGCAAACTTCCAAAGAGATATGGATCATACCTTCCAAGGTCCCTTAATCAAGTGCATTATAACATACATAGATGATTTGACTATTTTTTCTAAAAATAGGGAGGATCATATTATGCACCTACAATAAGTATTTGAAATATGCAAAAGGTATGGGATTTCTCTCAACCTAAATAAAAATATTTTCTATGTTACTGAGATAAAACTATTAAGACATGTTATCACTAAGGATGGAATCTCTATAGACCCTGATAGAGTAAATGCAATATGTAATATAGATCCCCTTAATATTAGGAAGGAATTGAAGTCATTATTTGGTAAACTAAATTTTTTAATGAAGTTTATTTCTAGTTTTGAAAAAATAGTGAAACCTTTGAATGACATGTTGAAGAAAGAGGCTAAGATCACTTGGAATGAGGAGAAAAGAAATACTTTCAAAGACATTAAAGAGGCGATTGGATAAGCCCTTGTACTGACAAGTCTAAACTTCACTTGATATTTTTATCTTTACTCCTTTGCTTCAGATCATATAATAGTTGCAATTTTAACTTAGAAGATGGATGGATGTGACTATCCAATAGATTTTATGATCACTAACCTCAAAAATGATGCTTTAAACTACTCTTTGATTGACAAACAAGCATTTTATTTGGTCAAGGTAGTAAAAATTGTTATGCATTATATCCTTAGGAATAAGGTACATGCCATTCTACCAGACCCTACCACCAAGCTCATGCTAAGTTAAAATGAACTAGAAGAAAGGAGAGGTTAATGGATGTTTGTGCTCCAAGAATATGACATTGAGATGAAAACTTCCAAATGGGTAAGATACTAAGGTTTAATTAAATTTATTTCTAATACTAACCTCAAGTAGTGTTATGCAGGTTGATCAACAAAGTTTCAAACCTAATGATTGGTATGATCCCATTATCCACTTACTAATCAATGATTATTATCCTACAAGGTTAAGTAAATAAAAAAGAAGAGCTCTAAGGCTCATGGAAGTTAATTTTATGATCAAGGATGGAGTTCTATATAGGAAAAACTTTGAAGGAATTTACTTGAGATGTGTCTGTAAGAGTGAAGCAATTGAGATCATGAACACCTTCTATAAAAAACTAGGAAGTGGACATCCATATGAAAGGACTACGACACATAAAATATTAAGGGCTAGTTACTACTGACCTATAATTTTCAAATATGCTCACAAACATGTGAGAGAGTGCCAGTCATGTCAATTCTTTAATCCCAAAGAGCCTAAGGTAGCCATACCACTAAGACTAATAATGATTGATAAACCCTTTACCCAATGGGGGATAGATTTTATGGGGGTTATTAACCCTAATTCCTCTAATGGTCACAAGTACATTCTGACTACTACTGAATATTACACTAGATGGACTAAAGCAATGGAAACTAAATAGTGTAGGACTAAATAGGTGATAACATTTTTAGAAGAAAACATATGCACTAGGTTGGGACACCTATATCTCTAGTTTATGATAATGGATCTACTCTTATCTCTATAGAGATGATATAATGGGCATATGATAAAAACATCATCCTCAGGTTCTCATCAAACCATTATCCTTAAGGTAATGGAGTATCTGAATCAACAAATAAGAAATTGATGAAGGCTATAAAGAAGTATGTAGATGATAAACCTAGAATATGATACGAGCTGCTCAAGTATTCCCTTTGGGTAGATAAAACTAGAATCAATAAGCTCTCAAAGTATCACCATTCTTGTTAGTTTATGGTCAAGAACCCATCTTACTCATCACATTCAAGCTACCAACATTTAGGTTCATGAAAGAGTACATGAAGGAGGACCAATAATTTATAAGTTTAAGGTTGCTAGACATCATACAGATGGAAAATGCAAGAGAAGAGGCTTTTACTAATTTTAGTAGACACCAAACCATAGTCAAGAGGTGGTTTGATAAATGTTAAAAAATAAAGGTGTTTAGGCAAGGAGACTTATTTCTTCTTTGGGATAAGGCATCTGAGCCTAAGGGTAAACATGGGAAATTTACACCTTTGTGGATAGGTCCCAACTAGATAGCTTAGATACTTGGAGACAACACCTTCAAGATGAAAGAATTATAGGGAATAGAGTTCACACTACCCACCAATGTGAAATACCTCAAGCATTTATTCTCTACTATCCTACCTAGAGTCTTCATAGAATGACTATAAAACTAGTTAGAGTTAGTGTAGGAGGGATATATTAGTTTCTTTATGTTCTCTCCTTCCTGTCCCTTATTTGTACACATGTTCATATATATTTATTTACTTATTCATTTGATTTTTATTTGTTTTCTTTATATTTGGTGTGTTTTCTTTCTCTACTTTGTTCCCTGATTCTAATAAGTCCTTTTAGACAACCCTCAACCCAAGATTCATATAATTATCAAAAGGAACTCCATAATTTAGGAATGTGGGTATGTTCTCTCAGCATTAGTAGATCATGGATTGTTGGAATATGAATTAACGTTATAGTTTAGATAAATTTTAAAGGAATAATGAATAGGTTAATTGTTCTTTAAGATTACAAACTTTATTCTGATATGAGTTTAGTTCTAAGAAGGATTGCACATGTAGGGTAAAAGACTATATTATTAGGATATAGTCATGCTTGCACTAAAAAATCATTAATTTCCTAGGATAAAGTTTACAGTCAAAGATGATTATCTAAAGATCAAACACTTGACCAAATCCCAAAACTTGGCTAACTTGGTTCCCAACCTTTGCTAGAAAGCCAAAATGACTTGAAAAATACAAGAATAAGAACTTTATTGCAAAATTTAAGAGTTTTATGAGCAAAGGTGACTCTGATAATCTCCACAGGGCTATGGACACCTGGTTAATAGTGGAGCAAGGCCTTGAGTAGATCCAAAGGAATATATATCAGGGCTATAGATGCTTGGCTGGAAGTAGAGCAATGCCCAAGCCTTTCCTAAGCTAAAGCATAGTTCTTAATAAATACCCAAACATGATAAAAATTAGTGTTAATGTTTAAAGTCATGAAAATGGAAGTTTTTCTACAAATCTTATGGCAATTAGTAAGTGTAATCAAATCACACACACAACATGGATATGTCTTGATGTTTAATCCCAATTCTACATTTACAAGATTTGTTCTAACCATGAAGTGATCTTAATAATGGTGCCTGATAAAATGGAATAAGTAGCTTAATTATTAGTTTAAACCAGAGTCTATAAACTATAACATATTACTATGTTTCCCAAAAGTTTCTATTTGTTGAGTTTAACATACACCTATTTCTAAAAAATAGGGACCCTTGTGTGAAACAGTGTAATTTTTTACCCTAAATTAGTGAATTCATCTAATTACAGTATCACTAGAGTGTTTTGAATTGTATATTTATTTGAATATCATCCACACCTAATTTGTTTGGCATGTTTATTCATGATTCTAATCATGTCTGAAGTTTCTAGCATTTGATCTTTATATTTTAGGTTACAGTTCTAATGGAGTCCATTTGGGATGAGTAATGTCTTGGTTTTATGATTTAATAATGATTGATATTTTATTAGCCTTTGGTTTATTGAAGTCAAGTTGAATTCATGTCTGATCTGCTTTAAACCCTAACTTCAATTACCCTAGCTCATGCCCTTTGAATTGAATTCAAATTTGGTAAGAACTTTTTTTGTGAGAATACTTTAATGTGACTTAGTTCTATTTTATCCTAAGATCCTATTCATGTTTATTAGCATGAACTAGAGCTTAGTATAAAATAATTATCCTAAGTTATTCACATCCTGAGCCCCATTTCTTCTATTTTACCTTATCATGGTCTAACTAAATGTGGGGTCCCTTTTATTATGTCATAGACTTAGTTTAATTTTTATCCTAAGGTTTTGTCATGTTTTTCAACATGACCAAACCTTAGTTTAAAAATTTATTATGCTTGGAATCTTTATTTTCCCAATCCCCCCTTGGTCCCTTTCATTTCTACATGGTCTAACTAACCATAAGGACTTTTGTTATGTCTATAGACTTAGTTTAAAAGGCCTTGTCCTAATACTTTATTCCATGTCTTATTATTATGTGCAGGGTCTCCTTTATTATGTTTTGAACTTAGCTAATACTTTAGCCTAAAATATTTACTCATATTTATTAATATGAATAAAAATATTAGTTTAAGACTTTAACTTATTTTATATTACTTGAACACTAACTTAAACATCGTGTTCATCTGCAAGATCAACGATCCGTGTTTACTCGAGTGATAAATATCTAATGATGTAATATTGAAGACAAAGCTACAACCCTAAGCTAAAGTTTGAGCATTTCTTAGAGATCAATGGTACATGTTTTCTAAAGCCAAATTGATCCAATGATGCATATCGAGTCAAGACTTCAATGAAGCCCCAAGATGAGAAAAAGTGACAAGTGTCACACTCATAGCCAAAAAACACTAAGTAGCCATTGGTATTCAACCCTATGGATCAAGATATAATATTTAATGTTTGCTCAGATAAAGATGATACAATGGTACATGATGAATATTGAAAAGTTAAGACAAATATAGAGATGACACATGGCATAAATATGGGCCACTAAAATAAAGCTTGAACATATTTCAAAGATTGATGGTATGTAGATGAGCATACATGCTCCAATCAATGGTCCATGGAGTGGGAAGTACAATCAAGTAGATCAAAATCAATGAACCACATTATTCTATGAAATCATGATCCAATGATGAGAGATCAATACAATTTTCAATAAAGCTCAGGACCAATGTCATTCTATCTTATGGATCAAGATCAATGAACCACGATGATCTATGTAAATAAATCCAATGGTGTGAGATCAATGTGGAATTTTCAAAAGACAACTGTCACTTTTTAAATATTAATGAGCAAAGGGCTATAAAAATGCTACGATGATTCCACATTTGATCCACACAAGCTTGATGTGCCAAATTAGAGATTTTGGGGACCCAAGAAATGCAAAGGTATAAATTCAAATATCTAAACATAATCTAAGTCATGAAGCTTGCATAAGTTCAAATAGATGCCATCATTAAATCACTATAAGGAACCTTTGAAAAACCCTAACACATCCAGAAGCCCTAATTTAACCCTATGATCTTCATAATCAAGCCAATAAAATTGGATTGTCTCTTGAGCAAGGATAATTTGATCTAAAATTTAATTACAGACCATTGATAAGCAATTTAGAGAGACTTAAAGCCATGGTAGCCTAAAAAAGTGTCTCCAAAGAAGATGTAGAACTCTATTTGACCTCATATGTAGAAAGAATAGTTTCCAAGGACACGTAATTCAATGTGATAGATTTAAAAACTAGGGACAATAGTTAGTTGAGCTTGTTCTAGACCATTGAGAACCAATAACCCATCACGAGAGAAGAAGAGTAAAACAAGTCATTAAGATGGCTCTACTATGACATAGTTACCATTCAAATGATGTGTCTCCATTATATCATAACAAAACCTGAGGTACTACATTATATAGACATTCTCTATCCTATTTTTAGAGATGGTAAAATTGATAAGGGAATGTTAATCAATGAGCATACTCATAGAAATATAGCTTATATCTCTACCATATCATTTGAAAACTATTACAAACTGCCTAAGCCCCAAATAGACCAAACCAAAATCAATAATTAGGCCAAGGAAATGATTTGAAGACCATCCTTGCCCTATGGTTATATTCTAAAAATTAGGTGTTTTTAGATTTCAATGGTAACATTCCCATTAGTCAATTCAGACTTGGGATAAGAATGATCATGACCTTGATAAATAGGTTATGTGAAAATCCAACCACCACATATGTGGACAAGATTTGGGTACCCTTAGTCTATTTTATGGTTGAGAAATAGCTCACCCCTCTCCTTGGTGAAGTGGTTCACACTTATTTAAGTAGGCAAATATTTGTAGTCAAGAAGAAAACTAGGAACCAATTCTACATGATGTCATACCTCCTTGATACCATAAAGATCCCCAACCTAAAAGAATGGTCACCTAATGGGATACATATAGTCTCTCAATACTATTCAAAATTTCACATATTCAAATACAAGGACCACATCTAATTTATATGTGATTGGGTTTATATAGCCTTAATCGAGGCCATAACTAGGAACCTAATGTTAAGAGTCAGCCCCTTGATGAAGAAGTTAATTGAGGCCATGGGAAACATCTAATTGTATCTAGATTGCATAATCATTAGGGTTGAAGGAACATAATGTGCCACCCTCAAAATTCTAGTCTATGTGCCAATCAAGTTATCTAAGCAAGAGGTGACTTATCAAATATGCAATGGGATATATGGTTTGTGCAAAACCAAGAGGAAGGGACTGCTTCATGGCATCCTCTTAACCATTAGGACTATTTTTTCATAATGGGACAACATTGAGGTTGCTTCCAAACATAAGACCTCCTTCAATATCCAAATGGATGAACTAAGATAGTGGGATCCCTAGGTAAAGGTCAAAGAACACTTGAAGGCATAGGGAATAAATGTACCCTATGATCATCAACTTGGTGATTTTGACCCCATATATACAAAGGCCTCCTCATTCTCTAAGTTCACCTTTAGATTGGAAAATCACAACATCAAACTAGAGTCTAGAATATAGAGGGAACAAAAAGGGGATGATGAAAAATGGTAACTAGGGTCAAGGTAGTGCCATTTACTAAGTGGTGCACCTTCTAGACCTCTACCAACCTAGTTAGAGACAAAATATAGACTTAAGGCACAACTTGAGAAAAGACCATAGGAGAGAAGACCTGATGAAATTGCATTTTTTTCAACTCAAGCAAAGGAGTAGGGATCACTAGTAGAGGAAATCCATATTGTAGCACTAGACCCTAGTGAAATAATTGAAGATGCTCTAAAATTGCTATCATTAGCCTATGAGTTTAAGGATGAAGAAATGGAGGTAGACAAAGAAGAAAAGGGGAAGGAAGTTTGGACCTAGTTCCCATAGGCTCCCCCCCCCCCCCACAAAAATAATATCTAAATTGGCCATTGTCATAGTGAAGGATAAGAATCCCAAGGTGACCTTCACTCATCTTTTGAGAAAAGTTAATCTCTTTCATGAGGAAAACTTGATTCAGGGTCCAACCATTCCTAAATGGTTCATCTATGACAATTTTCAAAAGGTACCTACCATGCACCATCTTTGGGCATTGGTGCAAGCAATCAATATCCCAGTGCATGAAGAAGTTAAGCCATGGATAGTTTCATTGCAAAAGGAGGAAGAGAAAAGAATGACTACTCTAAGTGAATTAAATGGAGCATAGATGGAGACCCCATCTCACAAAGTGATAGAATATTTAGTTGGCAGCAAATTTGACCCAACCACTTCTAGTTTTTAGAGGGTAACTAAAAAGAAAGCCATGGTTGGTGGAGAAGAGTTCACTTTTTAGAAGGTGGAACGTTTTGTTAGATTAAATCTAATTGGAGGAAACAATCCTAGTGAAGACCCAATATTTGAATAAAATGTTCTTCAAATGGCTTAGGCTTAGACAAACTATTTGTAAACAATGATCAAAGGCATCTTGTAATATAATAAGAACCTAAAAGAAAAAGCCATTTTTTCAATTCAAGAAGATAGATTTAGGAAATTTGAAGACACCATGACTAGTTTATTCAATTGTTTAAATTTAGTTAGAACAAATAAAAATGAAATAAACAAATAAATCACTAAGGCTATAGCCCAATTTGGCCAATGGTAGGCTTTGAGCTACTAAGTAAAGGATTTAATCAAGGTCTTGACTAAAAATCAAATCCTTGAATTCAGGACAATCAACCTAGCCCACCTTAATATGGCTATGTCTATATTAATTGATAAGATCAAGGCCTTGAATAGTTGGTCTAAGAAAATGGAGGACATTACCAAGGACCTCAAATAATAAGAAGATAAAATGTTTCACATATTAGATAGCTTGATCAAAGAGCCTACCACACTTAGTCCCTTAGGTATAATAAGAGAGAGGAGTTCAAGCATATTAATACCCAATTCATGCAAGAAGGAATCAAGGATAAGGGAAAATAGGGGCTAATAATAATAAATTCATGTGCCTACTCTTATCATTAAAAGAGAAAATAGTAAATGCTAAGGGTATCAAACAAGAGTTGGAAAGGGTTGAGAGGGATCTCAAGGGCCTAAAAGATCAAGAAAAAGAATTGTTCATGAGACCTATCATTGATCTCCAACTTATCAATGAACAACATTATCGAATGAAGATCCTGTAGGGGAAGAAAAAGACTGTGACATAACAAGGGTCTCCAAGTTAGTTAAGATAGGAATATTCTTTTGTAAAGTCATGTATAACTTGTAAAACACTTTTCCTATAGGTCACTCCATTGGGAAAAGTCTAGTATATTATAGAACATTTGTGGAAAGGACATCTATCCTAACACTTGTAATTTTTTAATAGGGTATAATTGTCCAACATGCTTCCTTGCATCCTATAAAAACATCATTGTCAATTATAAAAGGGGGAGTTCTTAGAGCCAAAAGCCAATTTTAACTTTTAAGAAATTAATATAAGCAAGGAATTATGCAAAGTCTATCTAAATTTACTTGTGTCTTTTGTTATTCTAGCTTTTTTCTCACTTGTTTGTTCTAATTTTTAGATTTGAATAGTTTTTTATGAATTCCTGGCGTGTATATTTGAATGCAGAGCTGTTAACTGGTGCTTATTCTAGGTTAATTAAAATTTCTTAGGTTCATTTCATTTACTTACTCTTCTTGAATTTGGGATAATGTTGTTTTATTGTAGGGAAAATATTAAAAGTGAACTTGGTTCTTATTTGAATTACTTCACACCATCCTTAAAGGTATGCCTGATGTGGGATAGGATTTGAGATTATGATACTTCATTTTATATATTGGTTAAGTGCATGCCTAGATGATATTTTAACTTTGTCATAATATTTGGAAAGAAGATCAAGAACATCTATTCTCTGCTTTACCTTTCCTTTAGATCCTTTTTTTAACTAGATCACTCTAGCTTAATTTTCACTTTAAATATCCATCTTAGATTAGTTCTTGATCATAATTCACCATTCTTAGTATAACATACTTCATATTCTGTACACACTAACTATTAGGCCATGGTGGCTCCCAACCAGCAAACATTATAAATATTGTGAAATAGTCCACTTGCTTTGCCTCTATTTCATTAATAGATATTATGATTATCACAACCTGTAACTCATGCACTAAATTCTTATAATTCTAAAATGAGAAGTGTTCTTGAACACTCTGGGCACCTATGATACATATTCAAGCATCAATAGATCTATGAAGTATGAGCTACCCATCTACCTTGCACCAGTGCATCAATTTCCCCATGATAGAATTGAGGTCACCATTTATGCTGATTTGTAGCCCTACCAATATTGCAAGCATCTAAAGGCTGAATTTTGAAATTATAACTATTTACTTAGTTTTTAATTTGTAGTAAAGAAGAACAAATAAATAGTTTTAAAACCACCTAAGTCTAATTTATATCAACCCAAGTTATCTTTCTTCCTCTTCATCCAATCCATTTCCCACAACATTTGTAAACTAGCTCACTATTAAGGATGCAAGCATTTCCACATACCTTTTGAAGGATGCCTTTCATATTAAAAATTTTACCAAATCTCCTAAGTCTTATGGAAAACCTAAAAATTATGAAGGCCCTTGCAGGTCCAACAAGATTTGGCAAAAGAAGAAAAACATGCAGAAACCACCAGTGGTATTTGTACTAATAACTTCACCAAATTGAGATAATGAGCCTTTACTAAAGGAGATTGGTTATACTTTGACAACCTTGTTAATTATTCTTAAAATCCAAATGTAATGAAATAAATTAGATGCTCATAGAGAATGATTTTATATAGCATATAATAAGCAAATATGAGAGATCACACAACAATAATTCACATCATAGTAGAATATTAGCTAATATAGCAAAGCCACTTTGAGGGAGCAACCTCCACAAAAATGCAATAAAAGAAAAATACTTAACATGATGATTAAATTCTAACCACTACCTCCTATTTATAGTCTACTTATCCATAGTTATTCTATATTACAACTTAACTAAGAACATAGAGAAATGTAATAAGAATATAAAAGAGGTATGTAAGTGATAAGTCAGCCACACATATCTCAAGAAACACCAAAGGTTAAGGGTGTAGCATGACCCTCCCCTTCAAAACAACATTATCCTAAATGTTAAGTCAACTCTAGATGTTACTGCACAAAGGATTCATCCTCCCAAGTAGCATCTTTATAGGGAAAATTCTTTCATTTGATTAGGTACTCCTTAATCTCTGGAGACCGTAACTACTTAGTGAATATTTGAAGGATCATCTCAAGATCAAGAATAACTCTTCCTTATCCAATTATGGTAACTCAGTTTGGGTAAAAAATTTGTGTCTAATGACTTTATTCAAGCATGATACATGAAATACTAGATGTATGTGAGTGAAGGAAGGAAACTCTAACTTTTAGGCCACACTACCAATTTTTTACAAGATCTAATAAGGCCCATACTACTTAGGGGACAAATTTTTATCCTTTTTATATTAATTCAAGGACATCTGCTTATATGGCTATAAGCAAAAAAAGACCCAATCACCAATGTCAAAGTGCCTCTCACTCCCATGTTGATCTGCCTACTATTTCATGTGATTTTGGGCCATGGCTAAATTTCTCTTATTGATGGTGAATATGTTATTCAACTAGACAAACCTTAGGATGGAAAATTTGTTATCCCAAAAGGCATAACCAAAAACTCATAATGGCCCTCATTATTCCTGAAAGGAGTTTTGGGTACGTCTTCATCATGGATCTGGATTTGATGATACCTAAAATGTATATCTAAATTGGTAACATAAAGAGCACCATTTAATTCATCTAGCAAATCATCAATGACAAGAATAGGAAACTTATATTTTTAGTGTACTTATTGAGTCCCCTATAGTCAGGGCCCTTCCTCCAAGTGTCATATTTCTTTCACACCATAACAACTAGTGAAGAATATTCTCTTTGGATATGGTGAATGATTCTTGCATCCAACATCTCCTGTATCATATTTTCAATTTCACTTTTTTAGTCATAAGAACACCTATATAGTATAATTTTAGGTGTTTTACTACCAAGAATAAGTTTGATAGCATGATCATGCATGTGGCTAGGTGGATGTCTTTTCGGCATGTCACTAAAAATAACTGAATGGGCATCAATCACTTATTGTAGATTAGGAGGTGTAAATGGTTGAGTTGGATGAACGTCCATAGAAAATAAGAAAGCTACAAATCCTTCAACACCTTTTTAGATAATCTTTGTCATTTGATGGGAGCTAAAAAGTTATGGATATTTATCCCTTAATCCCCTTAGCTCAAATGTCCTTCCCTCAGAATGAAAACTCATGAATAATTCCTAGAAATTCATTTTAATAGTGCCTAAAGTGGTGAGCCACTATACTCCCAAAATAATGTCAGCTCCCCCATGGGAATAACAAACATATGAGAATCTAAGAAGTAGTCTCCCATGGCTAGCTAAATACTATGAAATTTTCCTAAGCAATTGATAGTACCACCATCTACAATCATGACCTAAAATTCTAGAGTGGGATAAATGAAATAGTTCAAATGAGAAACCAAATTATTGTTGATGAAGCTATGTGTGCTTCCAGAATCAATCAAAGTAGTAACCTTTTGTTTCTTTAGTAACCCCACCATCTTAATACTTTGAGGGGTATTAATACTTAGAAGGGAATGATAGGAAATAGTAGGCTGAGAGTCTTCAGATTCCTCCTTAGGACCTTCTTCATCCTTATCAAGTGCCTCCTCATCATCATCATCCTCATTGGCACCTTCGATGTAAAAGAAATTATTTTTACCATAATGATGGTCTTTGCTTCATTTTATATCATAACCATAACACAACCCTTTGGCTCAATTCTCCTCAATTTATGAAGGTTTCAGTCTGGTGGGTTGAGGATATGATGGTGCTAGAAAGTTGTGATCATGACTAATAGTGAAGGTTTTTTGTTTGACCATCTCTTTTTACTATCATGTGTTCTTAAGGGATAGATTCTAATATAGATGCTAGGTTAAACATCTAAACCTATAGTTAGATGCTATCTTTGAGACCACCTAAAAATAGATTAGTCAAATTTTCCATAGTGATGTCTTCTACCCGTAAGGATAGATTCTGGAACTAATGAATATAGTCCTTCACAATTCTTGTTTGCTATTGTTTAGATAATTAGATAAAGTAGTTCTTAGAGGCATTATTCTAATAATGATCCAACAACTCATCAATGAAAATAGACCATGTAACATGAGCACCATTCTTTTTCTTTTGAGCACACAACTAGCAATACCAAATGAATTACTCAGTTTCTAGATATAGAGACACCAATATCACCTTCTAAGAACTAGGAGTTTGATTCATATCAAATAAAATTCTCAATTTGGTTAATCCAAGTGAGATGATCCTTACCATCAAATTATGCATGTCCACTTTGGGCAACATTAGTTTCACACCAAAATTGGAGTTGTTAGTGTTGAGAAGAGGACCTAAAGGATGAAGTAGAGGGTTGTTTTACTGTAACTAAGATGAAAGAGAAACCAATGAAGTAGTGATATGATTCAATTGATTTTTAACCCCATTAATCTCTCTGTGCATCCATACAAAATTAGTTTGAACTATAAAAAAGTCATCATACTCCACCAAGCCCTTTATGTCAGCCTAAAATTGAGAAATCAATAGATCTGAAGTTTCAGATTCTATATCATTGGTAGGAGTCTTAGGAGTTTCTTTCCCCCTATTCATCCCTATGTAGAAATACCAACCATATATAAACCCTAGGAGGGTTTTTGACCTAAAAAAGTGTACCAAGAGATGGTACCATTGTGATCACCTTGCCAATATGAATCCAATGACTACTTTTATGTACTAGGTAAAAATTTTGGGACAAAAAAGTGTACTAGTGAAATATACTATTGTGATCATCTCATCGAGATGAATCCAACAACTGCAATTATGCAAGGTGAATTTTTTTTCAGACTTTTAATTTTTTTTTTCAAAAAAGCATTTCAAACAATACTGTGCTGACAAAAAAAAATTCTTCCTAGATTGCAAGTTATGTTTTTTCACTCCTTCCCTTTATAGAAGTCATGCCTCACCAAATCAAAATAATGTCATAGGAAACTTGCCAAAATCAAAGATATGATACCATTTGTAATGAAATTACTTATATGTTAACATAGATTGATTTTATATAGCATAAAATAAGCAAACATGAGAGATCACATAACAATAATTGATAACAGATCAAAATACTAGATAATATAATAAATCCACTTTGAGGGGGAAACCTCCATAATAATGCACTAAGAATAGAATACTTAACATGATGATTAAAGATGAACCACTACCTCTTTATATATAGTCTACTTAGTCATGGTTATTCCATAGGCTAACCTGACTAAGAACATAGAGAAATGCAACAAAAATATAAAAGAGGTATGTAAGCCACAAGTCAACCACACATATCCTAAGACATGCCAAAAGTTAAGGGAACAACACCCAAGTACCCTATCCATAATCACATTATAGATATTTTGGCTTATACATGAAAAGTCCTAGGGCCACAAGAGCTAGGTATCCTAAAACTGTTATCATCTAGTAAGCCTACTATGAGTCAATGTCTCAGATTTATACCACCTAAGGTTAACCTCATGTATTTTGATAGTGATTCTTCTTTATCGAATAATGATGAAACTTTTGGTAGTGACACAACATCCCATTATAGTACTTATAATGAGCTAGTTAACATTGATCTATTTGACTCCAATTCTATTATGACTATCATTGCCTATTATCCCCTTAACCATTTCCATCCTAACCTCATAAATTGGGACCATCAAAATTCTATTATACCCTTCGACGACTTTCAAAATGAGGAGTCTATTTCTGAGTATATGGGTTTAAGATAAGGATTTCTAATTGGTGATCACAAATAAGGCTTTGAATTCTCCTTGGACTCTACTACCTACTTTAGAGAAAAGATAAACTTTCTTGGTCACATAAAAGATACAACATCAAGATCTTGGGTGAAAACCTCTTTAAGGTGCTCATTGGTCAAGGAAAAAGTAAATAAAAAGATGAGCCCTTGAGTGAAAACCTATTTCAGGTGCTCTTGGATGGGGAAGTTTATTCATCTCCAAAAGAAACATAGTCTATACCAAGTCCTATCTCTACAACCAGTGCCAGTATCACATCTAAACAACATAAAGTCTTTTAACATCTTACTCTAGACTTTCCATAGATATTTACTAATTGGCCATTACCTAAACTAAGGGACTCAAATTCCTCACTATCCAAATCTTTAGGGCTTGTAACTAGAATTTGAAGTAGAAGAAGAAGATCAAGATCAAACACTTCCCACTATCTTAGAGGATAGTTCTACACTCCTTGTAGAAAACAACACTAAAGTGTACCTTGGAACTTATGAAGATCCCAAGATTATTTATCTAGGAGCTTTCCTCATTGACAAAGAGTGTGATTATATTATCACCATATTAAGGTATTTTATTGAAATCTTTACATGGGCTTATTTAGACATGCTAGGCCTGGACCTTGACTTGGTCATGTATTACCTTGTTTTACATCTAGATGCCAAGCCAATCAAGAAAAAATTGATAAAAATGCATCCACAAATTATTATTTTAGTGCAGTTATAAAAACTATTAGAAGCTATATTCATAATACCACTAGAATATTATGAATAAATATCAAATGTAGTCCCAATAAGCAAAAAGCCACATGGCATACATGTATTATTTCTAGTTTAGATTAAACTAACTAAACACCAAACAAATATTCTCACATAGTAGATAATATATTTTTAAAATATATTCTATTTGAGATTTTCAATACAATGGAGGAGATTACATTTTATAGATGTTTGTACACCTACATTCATGAATTCAAACTTCATCTTGATTCCCTTAGATATCTCATCCCTATCTTCTAATATCTCTCTACTTATCACCTTATTTTCTCAACATACTCTTATCTACATGAGTTACAACTCACTTAAATTATCTATTATAATTTTATAGACACCTAGATATACTAACCCATATAATAATGTTATCACTAAATAAATATTCCTAACATTCCCCCTTTAGTGTGAACATGGGGAAAACATTATCCTGTACTTCAACTACCACCAAACTCAAATGATGGTTTTTCACTCAGCTAACCACCAACCTACAAACATCAGATGGTTTTTCACTTAATTTACCACCAAACTAAAAATAAAGGATGGTTTTACACTTAGTTTACCAACAACCTAAAAATAATGAATGGTTTTACACTCAATTTACGAATAATCTACAAACAAATAAGATGGTTTTACTTGTGGTTAGCCAATAACCATATACATTATGATGCTATAGTAATCTTCTAGTTCTCATCACTATCTTACCTCAAGGGATTACGTAGGAAAAATTTCTCACTTATTATAATACTTGAACAGGCATGTACTTCTATTCTTATTTGCAAAAAGTAAAAATATAATTGAAAAATAAGCCAAAAATACATTATGTGACCCCATCGATTGTGGCTGATGAGAGGTCACTATTTGACCTCCTTCCTCCTTTACCTTTGCCAAAAAGTGAAGATGATTATTTAACCAATATATAGATAAAGCTCAGAATCATGAAGTTTTTAAGGATAAATCCCCCCCATAGGCTTGGACACACTCATCAGAAATAGATGTCATTACCCCAAAAATGTATCCTTTTACAATTTTTATTTTTTATGATTTTTGACAATGATGATAATATTTTATGACATATAAATGACTTTATTAACTTTGAATCTTTGACCAAAAATGACATATTTTAAAACTAACTCTTAACATTAAAAATTATTGACATTTTTTTTGATAATATAACAACATAAAACTCAATGATGATTTGACTCTTTATTTTTTAGTAAAAATGACTAAAAAACTATTAACCATGGATTTTATCCCTTCAACTCATCTAATGACTATAAACTAACCCTATCGACTCATAAACATAAATCTATACCTTAAAAATATTTAAATATGACTTTGACTTATATAAAAAAAGCTAGACTTAAGAAATTGACTCAAAAACCATCCTCTTAAACTATTGACATAGTTCTCATTTAATAAATAACATGCACAAATCTTAACAATACCAATGTTTAGTGGAAAAGGAATGACATTATGGAGTTGAGCTCATTAAGAGAAAAGCTAAAGTTGAGGGCTAAAACTAATGAAAAATGTTGAGACTATGGGCTAGAAACTTTGATGAGTTTGAAGTCATGAAAGACCATTTTTATGCCTATCCATATCAGAACATTCACTAATTCCAAGGATAGTATGTAGTTCGAGACAATGATACAATCATTGACACTGTGTGCTGGATTTGATTAGATTAGTTAATTTGCATTCATTGATGAACTCATAATACTTTGACATGTTATATAGAATGCCAAAGGAGTGATATGACATAATTGCCAAGAAACCAATACCAAGTCATTGGTAAAAAAACTAAATGAGTCTTCTAGACATTGAAATGCCATGGTTGGTATGAGTAATGAACATAAATAGTGGGTGCAGAGTTGAGTGGAGATGCACATTAATCAGTGGAATGCTAAGCTTTGAATCTACATTGCTAAGAGATGAATTAGAATATATTTATTCCTCTAATTGATTCAACAAAGTCTCATCAAGAAATAAATGTCTAAGAAAACAAACATGGATGGAAAATATACATAGGTAGGTGATCAAATATTTTAAAAATCAAGCCAAATCTACAATGGCATTGGACGTAGTGATAATGGATTAATAAATAGATATCAATCAATAAAAAATGGCTAATAATATTCAATCTACACATTGACCAACACAATGCATGGTATTGACATAAATATTGAATGCACAAAATCCATAGAGCCATATTAAATACCAAATGTGGATGCTTGATGGGAATCTTATTAACTTTATCCAAATTCTATCATCTCTAATATAGAGCAAACTTGTCTTGATGGTAGGTCTGCATGAAGTCTATTACCAATAGGAAAATATAGTTAATGCTTCATATTGAATCCAATGGCATCACTCTAAAATAAACAATCTATAGGATTTTGGATTACATGGTGATATGATACCAAATATTATTTTTGGTTTAGATTAAACTAACTAAACACCAAAAAAATCTTATCACATAGTAAATAATATATTTCTAAAATAGATTTTATTTGATATTTTCAATAAAATGGAGGGATTACATTTTATATATGTTTTTACTCCTACATTCATGGAGTCAAAATTCATTTTGAATCCATTAGATATCTCATCCCTATCTCCTAATATCTCTTTACTTATCCCCTTATTATCTTAACATACTCCTATCTACGTGAGTTATAACTCACTTACATTATCTATTATCATTTTATAGACACCTAGATATACTAACCATACAATAATGTGAAAACTAACTAAATATTCCTAACAACACATTTGTACTAATTTTAGAGATATCAACAATGTGTTTGCTAAAGATGATTTCCATCTACCTAACTTCAACATGATTGTCAACTCAACTGTTGGGTATGAGATGTTGTCCTTCATGGATGGATGCTCAAGATATAACTAGATCAAGAGAGCTCTAGAGGACTAGCACAAAATTACATTCACCACACTATGGGGAACATTCTATTACCAAGCCATGCCTTTTAGCTTAAAGAACGCTATTGCCACTTATCAATGTGCTATGATTTTTATATTCCATGACATGATGCAGAATATTTTTGAGTACTATGTTGATGATATTCTATCAAAATTGAGAACACATCTAGACATCTTGATGTTCTATGAAGAATCTTTGAGATATTTCAAGAATACAAGGTTTGTGTAAATCCTAAAAAGTACATCTTTGGTGTCAGTTTGGGAAATTTTTTAGGATTTATTATATCACAAAGAGGGATTGAATTAGATCCTACTAAGGTCAAGGATATCATGGAGATGCCTCCACCTTCTAATTTGAATTAGCTTTATAGCCTGTAGGGAAAAATTCAGTCTATTCATAGGTTTATTTCACAGCTAGAAGACAAATGCCATCCTTTCACACACCTATTGAATAAAGGGATCACCTTTCAATGAGATACTAAATGTCAAAAATTATTTATACAACTAAAATCCTACTTGGCCAACCTACCAATTTTGAGACCACCAACACCTAGACAACCATTACTGCTTTATATCTCAGCCACAAAACATGCACTAGGGCACCCTTAGCCCAGTATGATGAATAAGGAAAGGAACATGCAGTATATTTTTTGAGTTGAATAGTTGTATCATATGAGCATAATTATACACCTATTGAGAAGGCTTATTTAGAAATGGTGTTCACTTCCTAAAAGTTACGACACTACATGTTGAATAATAAAACTATTATTATTGCTAAAGTAGACCCTATCAAATATTTTTTGTCCAAGGTAACTCATACATGCCACATGGATAAATGGGTCATGATATAGAGTGAATTTAATGTTTAGTACCAGACTCAAAAATCTATTAAGGGGCATGTAATTTTAGTTTAACACTCAACTACTCATTTGATTTTACAGATGATTTTATAATTGTGATAGAAGAAGTGGCTCATGAACTTGAATAATGGAAGTTATAATTTGATGGCTCTTTCACTTCACATGGATTTGGAGCTGACATCTTACTAGTTACACCACAAGGGGACCTCATCCCTAAAACATTTCGTATTAGCTTCAATTATACCAATAATATGGTTGAGTATGAAGCTCTTATTATAGGACTTCATCTTGAAATATATTGGGATATACAATATTTAATGGTTTATAAACATTCTTAATTAATCATCAATCATATCATGAATCAATATCAGACTCAAGATAATAAATTTTTACCCTACAAGCACATTGTGGATAATATCAAGTCCTATTTCAAGTCCCTACAGTTTGAATAGGTACCACGAGCCAATAATAGATCAACTGATGTAATGGTAATAATTGGGTCCATGATACAAGTTGCTAGTGATGTCAAAGAGTATCAATTTTTCATCAAAATCCTTCTATAACTAGATTATATATTACTATATTTAGAGAGGGTGTGAATAATTAATAGTCCCAATCTCCCACCTAAACTCCCTTGGTACTAGAACATTTATAATTATTTCCATAACCAAGTTTTTCCCTTGAACTTTCACATAATCGCCAAAAATCTTCCTTCATGGCCTAACCCATTATACCCTCCTTGGGAACACTCTTTATCATAAGGGTTATGATGGAATTATTCTTAATTGTTTATCTTCAAGAGAATTAACATTATCACTTAAGGTGGTCCATGAAGGAATGTGTGGGGCCCATACTAGCAGTGTAGTCTTAGCCAAGAAACTCATCAAAATAGGGTACTATTGGACCAAGATGGAAACAAATGATTATAATTATGTTAGAAAGTGTGATTCCTACCAAAAACATGGTAGTTTGATACATTCACCTTCCTTTCCATTGCAACGGATCATTACACCATGGCCATTTTCTACATCGGGTCTTGATCTCATCGGGAAAATAAACCCAACCTCATTTGATGGCCACAAATACATTCTCATTGATATCGAGTATTTTATTAATGTGGATTGAGGCCATTCCTCTCACTGATGTCACTATTAAGTAGATTTAAAAGTTTATCCATTACCATATCATTTGTCAATATGATATCCCATCCCATATTATATTCAATAATGGTGGCTCATTTATGAATAAAGATGTAAAATACCTTTGTACCATGTTCAAAATTAAACACAAAAGTCCACACCATATAACCTATAAAGTAATGGTCAACTTGAGGCATCTAATAAAACCATTATCATAATCCTAAAGAATATTATTAGTGATGCTGACCGTAATTCACACTTGTAAATTTTTGCTGCCCTATGGGCTTATCACACTAGTCATCGAACACCCACAGGATCCACTCTATGTTACTTAGTTTATGACACATAGAGGCTATAATCTCAATAAATATTTAGTTACCTTAATTTTAGGTATCCTTGGAGAACATTTTTGATGATAAAGAGTATAGAGTTTCCAAGTTACAAGAATTGGAACTCCTTGATGGCAAGTGTTTGACTGCCTTGTATAACTTGACAGCATATCAAAATAGATTGCATTGCAGTTATAACAAGTGAATTCTCCATTGGGAGTTTGAAGTTGGTGACTTGATCTTGAAAGAGAACAAAAAGAACACTAGTTTTGATCATAATAAGAAGGGTAAATTTTAACCCAATCAGTTGGGCCCATACATGATTACAACAAACTATGGATTGGGGGAATACAAATTGACTACTGTGAATGGTGAAGATGTTGGGAGGAGGATGTAAACCGGAAGCACACAATTTGATTACCAAACCAAGCAACTTAATATGCAGAAATTAACCAGATTCACCAAGTAACTAGAATTCAGAATAACACATGATATGAGAGACAATACCAAATTGTATTAACACTTTATACAGAAAAGAATACAATAAAGAAGATGCCACTTCTTCTCCACCACCTTACAGAGGTTTCCCACACCTCAAGTGAACAGTAATTCTTCTCCCCAAAGCTCTCCCTCTCACAGGTCCCAACACCCAACTCAAATACAGAGTTGGTGTTCACCTCCCGTGCTCCACGCACACCACAAGTGCTCCACGCACTCCACAAGCACTCCACGTGCTCCACAAGTACTCAAGGTACTTCAAGTAGATCTCCCATGAATCTGCAACAACCTGCAATTCAACAGACCATACTTATGGAAGGAACTCCCTTGCCTTCCTCTTGCTCTATCTGAGTACACACCTGTACTCCAAGTAGATCCTGCCTAATACTGCTCCCTGTTGTGTTGCTGTCTGTATGACCTTGCACACCTGCAAATCAAACAATGGTTCTATTCACCTGTGAACCTCGACCTTGCACACACATACACCTGCAGATCAATGATCTTACTTACCATGTAGATCTCCTATATAGGCCATGCAACTGTGACCAAGATCCTACACTCTTGAAGAACCCAGCTGGCTCTCCAATCCAGCACCAACACACCTAATACTGTGGCACTAGGAGGAACGCACCATAGCTCTACCTCACACACAGAAGGAGCTTATAATTATGCTCTCTTACTCCCTAGCACACTTTTCCAATACAACCATGAGTCTAATATATAGATCTCATCCAAACAATGATTAGACATCTAATTACAATAATTAGATCCGCAGCTATGAGTCTAAAATTAGCACTCATCATGCAAACTCTTGGTTCGTTAGCTCACTGTCCGTAATTAACTCGCAGTCGAACTACACAGGCGACCGACGTCGGTCCCTGTCCGCCTGGGGTCACCGACGCTGGCCAATATATGACCGACGTCGGTTGCCTTCCTGTCTTACCCTGCCGACGCCGGTTGGCCAGACCAACGCCAAACACTTCTGACACTTAGCAACTCATTCTGCAACCTCCTCCATGTCTGCATCAGTGAAGCTTTTAGCTCCACAATCCTAACAGAAGAGCTCATAAAACCCATGAATATTATATATCTCAAGTATTTATATAATTTAAAACATTTTTTTGAACCTTTGTCTATAAGATCCCTTACTTAGGGGTAGTTTATGCTAAAGTCATTTAGTATTCTACCATTATACTTTCACTCTGTATGCTTCTATCTTGGACCATTGTAACTCTAGACTACTTTAACCGCACTACCCTAGACTTTTGTAATCTTGTACGATTCCATCTTGGACCATTGTAACTCTAGACCATTTTAACCCTATACCATTTCACTCTAGACCATTTTAACTTTGGACCATAATAACCCTAGACCATTATCGCTTGGATCATTTATATTCCACTAAACCAATTTTACTTTCACTACCCTTGGACCATTATAACCTAAACTATTATAACCTAGACCGTTGTACCCAATACCAATTATGATCCAAATTATGATTCACAGGCATTTCGAATACATTCATCCCCTATTCTATAAGGTAGTTGAGCTAGATCTATATTCACAACTTCTTTTATAGACAAGTACACAAAGATATGCTAGTGCATGTTTTTGACTACTTGATGGTCCATTGGGATTTATTCATTTTTGGGTACTATTCTATTTTTGTTAATATTGGTAGGCATTGTTGCCTTAATAGGGTTATAGGTGTTGTTGCAACCAATTTTAGCTTTATTATAATGCCTACCCATGGAAGTGCATCGCCTCAGCTTAGGGTTTCCCTGTAACATTATTTATATTCATAATCCCCATTGCAACTAGTTTAGCTATTTTTTGAAATCTTATCATGGAAATTCATCTCCTTAGCTAGGTAGCTCCTTTTAACTTTTGTTAGTATTATGTTTCTATTGCTTATCCCAAAAATAAAAAAAATCAAAAATTGATATGGCAAAAGACCAAAAACATTGCATTGAACCTTTGTTTATTATGATCCTAAGTGCTCTCACTATTTTGTGAGCAACCTAAACCATGTTCTAACCATTTTGTGAGTTACCATTATGTGCATTATTCATTTGAACAAGATCCATTGCTACACCCTTGGTTTCAGTCATGCTCTCACATTTTATGAGTTAAACCATTTAAACTCTCATAATTCTCAATCAAGTTGAGACACTGAGAAAACCCCTAAACATTTGTAAATAGTTCTAGAAAACCCTAAAAACCACAAAATCTTGAAAATTGGCTTAAAATTTCCATGCAAAACCTAAATCTATCAAACATTTTGTAGGTTAGGCCATCTTATTTTTTCACTTTATTTATAGACCACCTTGGTATTTTTATTCCCATTTCTAGGAGAATTACATCAGCATGAGGTCCTATAGACTATGTAGGTAACACTTAGATAGATGGGGTATCTCAAGTTAGCTTGGCCACACTTTCCTTTCTTTTTTACCTTAAGGATTATGGGACTCTTAACTATTTCACAATTAACCACTTGTCCTTTGTTTTCCCCATCCTTATTTCTCTCATTATATGCTCTCACTATTTTTCAAGCCTCCATTGTGTGCATTGTTCAACTAATCAAAGATACCTTTATGCACCATTGGATTTTTTTATACTCTCACCATTTTTTGAGCATTTTCTCTTTCTTAGCCTTAGATGCAATATGAACTCTAAATTTCCAATTCAGTTCGTTTATGCCTACTCATCTCTTTTCTTTTAGTGTGGTTTAAACCTAAACCATACTCTCTTTTTCACACACTCGCTATTTTGGGAGACCATTCCCATATTCCTCTACATAAGAATTATTTTTTCTTTATTATTAATTTTATTTTATCCCATATCTTGGGAGAAATAGATTTAGCTTGAAGTTCATTTTGAATCTCATGTTCATGGAACTATGTAGGCAATGTCCACTTGCCTCATGCATCTAGAATTAGCTAGACTACCCCTTTCTTTTCTTCTATTCTTCCATATTTGTTTGTTTTATTTCCTCCTATAGCCTAGGAGAAATTTTCTATTTGTTTCCCTATCAAGTAGGGCCAACTTTGTGTCCATTATTCTTGTTTCGTGTATTGGTGTCATTATCACTTAGTTTAGGGATCACCCTATCATAGAGTGTAATGCCTCTATTACATATGTATAAACAAATTATTTTTCTATCTACACTAACACTATGATTAACCATTGTTTATGTATGTAAGTTTTTGTGTGCTTAGAATAGTTTGCTTACTACATTTTTCTTTGCCTTTAGTTATTTTTGATTATGTTATTTCAATTTTTATTTCTTGGTGTTTTATTGTGTTTATTATTGGTAATTGTTGTGCTTTGTTGTTTTTTCATTAATTTTTTATTGTTGTTTTGTTATGTTGTTATTTTTTATTGTTGTTTTTATTGTTCATTCATTTTTATTTCAATTTTGTTGTTTGTTTCTTGGTGTTTAGTTGTGTGTTTTTTTTTAATGTCTTTATTTAATTTCTTGGTGTTTTATTGTGCCTCTCTTCTTGTCTCTAGTTTTACTATTTTATCTTATTTATTATGTTGTTTCATTTTTAATATTGTATTTGAATATATTTCATATACATTTTGAGTCTGGCCTTAACTTGGGATTGACTTGTTTACATTTGTATTTAAATTGTTTTGTTATTTGTTAAATTTTCAAGTACACTTTGTTACTACATAGGTCTTGATCATTTATATCTTGATTTTGGGTTTTTTTTAAAAATTTGTTTTTATTTGTTTGTGTTTCATTACATTCTTGTTCCTACTTAGGTTTTGATCATTCATATCTTTATTTTAAATTGGGTTACATTTTTGTATTTTATCTTATTTTTATATTTTATTTTATTTATTTTTTATTGAAATGTAAATAGTTATAACTCTGGTTTTGGTAAATTTTATCATTATCCTTAGTTATAAATATCAAATTTAAATAGGTCAATCACAAATTAAATTCAATGTAACTATAAGTTATTTATACTTATGATGCATAATTCATTTTGATAAATTAAATACCAAGTGATGCAAAGTCCATCAATCAATGTAGCATCAAATAAAATATTTGAACACACTATCCTACATATTTGATACCTAAACATGATATATAAAAGGCAAATATTGGAAACAAACAAGACTATCTGTGCAGGACATGTATATCTTAGCATACACATTGAATCAAGCTAACTATTTCTAAGATTAGTTTGGGATGTACATCTCCTAAATTATCCTCTATAATTTATTCATACATCAAATAGAGCCTTAAATACATCAAAATCCATATGCTAACTAAGGAAGTGCATCTCCTAACCCTAGCATATGTCATCATAACATACCATGAGCAACATAAATATAAACATCATGTGACACAAAAGAATACTAGAGTCCATGGGGGGGTGGGTTGGGGTAGAGGTTGCTAGATAGATACCTATCTATTCTCTGGGGGCCCCTATCTATATGGGGCTGACATCAGACTCATGACTGGCTCACTCACTCTTACATATATGAATATAAGTAGAAACAAGCCAAAAAACTAATGTCATATATATGTCTCAAAATAATGTTTTATACATCATGTGAATATCTATACATATCATACTAAAAATAGAAAGAGATACAAAATCAATTTTGATCATGGCCATCCCTAGGGGACTCTATTAGAAGCTCTAACCCATACTTGATGGTGGTGATGGTAGTGGATGTGGTGGTGGAGGATTTACAACTGCCCTCTATGATGATGGCTATATCACTGACTGATTTGAATCAATAGTATGTTTAAGCCTAGAGGTTTTGATAGTTTATTAGGGTATCATATAATATTTATAAAATGGTGATCTCATTTACATAGGGATTGATGCCTCATATAACTATTTCCAATAAGCTATCTCATCCTTCATACATAAAACATCATCCTTAGCATGCAAGACATAATCCTTAGCATAATCACATCATCTAAGGCTATAAATAGTCTTGAACCACTACCTATCCTAGCTTTGAGAGCCTCATCTTGATCCTCTATTAGTCTCTCTACTTGGGAAGATAATCTCTCCCTATTCACCTAAGAAAAATCTCACTCAACAACCATTATTAAAAGTTCCATGTCTCATGTAGTTATCTATGACTAAGTCCCTACTAATTGGGCAACCTTTCCTTTCAAAGTAATGATATCTAAATCTCTAACTAAAATTAAACCCTATAGCTGAATAGTCTCTCCTTGTGTTATATCCAATTATGTCTATAATTTTGCTATAGTTCCCTGTAGGCCTACTATCTCTGATAATCAAGCTATGATATCTCTTTGTAACCTATCTATAAATGTTTAGTCCTCTATGAACCTACCTATGAAAAAGGGCCCTAAATATCTTATACCTATACTTGTGCCTATCCTATATCTCCCTACCTCTTTTATACCTATGCCTATCTTATAGGTCCTAGCCTCTCCTATATCTATGCCATGGCCCTCATCGCCACCTAGGGCATCCACCATCTTAATGTCTTGTACATCTAGTTCAACCATCTCTATATTATCTAGAAGATCCTAATGTACCTGAGCATCCACTAAATATAATGGAATGATATGTAGTATCATTGGATATCCCAACACTTGAGCCTATCATTATGTTGGGGCCTAACCTCAGTCTCTCATAAGTCTCACCCATCTCTAGCACAACACTAGCTACTATAATAGTGGCCTAGTCAGTCAAATTAATCTAAAACCATCCCACCATGATGCATAAGCATCTATCATGATGGTATATACAACCCCTCCCATGTAATCCCATAATATGTGTATAACCCTACCATAGTCCAAAACCACCTTAACCTAGGAGATGAGTCGCCCCCACTCTCATATCTCCTTGATGATGTGTGCAAAATAGTGGAGACCCTTTGAGATATCTTAATGTGTGCACAATTACCACTAGACTTGATATGGCCTTTTATGCTCTACCATATAATCATAACAACTTGTAATATAGCATGGAGTGATCATATATCTGATTATGAACAATTCCTCAATCCAAACCGATTGGGTCGCTATATAGGGTCACCAAATAAAATACCTATCCTCCATATCATCTATGGCTCATCTATAATATGATAAATTTCCAAGATTGCCTTGTAAACTTGGACCTATCAGATGCCATCCAAAATCCATTGGATTATTTAGTCACTTGTGGTATCTCATCCCAAGTAGCTACTTAATGTCAATATGCTCCCAGAACCATACCTAGAAGAGTATGCTATGCCAAATTTTGCATCCTTTATAATAGGCTATCATATGTAAATACTTTTATAATTGTGCCACCATAATCATCCCCTATACAAACCATTCTAGGTGATCAAACATCTCCTATACTACTCTAATCTATCCAAGTGGAAAGAACTATCTAAAATTTTCAAGTAGTGTGAGGCCATTAATAATAGCCATCAATATCACTACCTTAGGAGGAGCTATCCCTTATATTACTCCTGATCTATCATTTGGAGGCCAAGACAAGTCCTCTAATGTGTCTATATCAATAATCCCATCCAAAACCTCTAGGTTAACTACTCCAATTAGGTCTTATAACATAGCCCATCAACCCATTGACATCCAAGTAATCCTATATCCCTGCATGCCACACTTGTAATATGTAGTGAATATCCTCCAAAGTAATTGTGGCCTCCCTAATCATAAAATGAATGTCAAAGTCTCAAAATTCCACCTCTTTATAAGTGATAATAAATATTCCCTATTTATGAAAATCACTAGAAAATGTGCCATGTTATATAGCTCCAATACCTTGAGCATCCCCATGAGCTCATTAGTCTAGATCCCCTATCATCATAGAACTTAGGAGTGTCACTCTCGTGATGTAATCAACCCAACTTGATCATGTAAGTCATAAAAAATACACTAAGTCAATCATTTCATCTAATTTTTAGGCCTTGACTAATCATCTATGGGCCCCACTTTTTCTTCTTCTAATTCTAGGCCTAGATTAATCTCCTATGGCCCCCATTTTACCTGCTTCTAGAAACTTTACCATTTTCTTGGCTATCTCACCATTTTGCATGGCAATTTCACTATTTAATAGGGCATTATCACCATTCTTAGTGCTTCCACTAATACATAGGGCATTCTCACCAATTTGTAGGGTGATATCACTATTAGTAGTGACATCACCATTTGACCAGTGATTTCCCCCCAAATTTGTGAGTTCACCAATGAAATGGAAAACACATTTTTCCACATCATGAAACCACCAAAAAAATGGTGACCTCACTATTATCGATGGTGATCCCATCATTATTGAGGGTGACCTCACCGATTACAAATTTAGGCAATTGGCATGATTACCAAAGCCCTACTTCTACCATAATAAATGCCATAAATACAAAAATCAAATACCAAAAAAGGTTGGTACTAATGGCTCACTCCTCAGCGGTCTTTAATACTCTCACACATGCTCTCAAAGGTGATGGTGGTGTGGGATATTGGCCATCTTTCTCATCTCTCTCACACTCAAATATTAGAGTTCTATAAAAACTATAGCCAAGGGCGAAAATGAATTATTTTTACCCCTAGGGGTCAAAATATAGTAATATTTTCACCCCCTAGGCTTATATTTAATCCATTTTATCTTTTTTTGGGCTATTATTTTAGCCTCATTTATCTATTTTCCCTCCTACATTCTTCTACTTTATTTATTTTTTAGCCTTCTTTGTTGAAATTAATGTGACTATTATTTCTTCTGATCGAGGGCCAACCCATCAAAAATTTCATTTTTTTCATCCTCCCCTTGAGGGGGCATCATTGGATACCTAAACATTATTTAGGGCATTTTTATAACCCTGTTTCTTTGTAACTTAAGCAAAATTTAGTGGAAGGTAGGCACAATTTTAATTCTTCTAATTATAGTGAAATTTTTATTCTTTGAAAATATGTTTCTTCAATTAAAAGTCTCACTATGAATTATTAAATAGGGGCAAAATATAGACATCTAATTCCTATCACTGTTATTCTAAAATTGTCAATTTGAATGATATTTAATGACAAACAATCTGAACCAAAATCACTAAAATGCTTTAAATCATTAAAACTTATCACATACAAGTGCTGATTTGTACTCATGTATCCATAAATGGGGAAATATATTTTATGTTATTATTATATTTTCTCAAATCACTTTGAGTCAAATTACAACCATGAAAAATGATGTCTTAGAGCAATGAAATCTTCTAATTCGGTAGCATACGTCATGTGCATATGTTATTTCATATCCATAATACCATAGTTGGGGTATTACCATATATACAACTGATACCTTCTTGTAATTATACTCTAGTAAAATTATGACATAGTAAAATGACATTTCTGACCAAGTTGATTCAATATGCAACAAATTTCTAAAGTATTGTAGAAAACTAATCAAAATCACTTAAGAAAATTAAAGCCAAATTAAAAGCCTAAGTGGAAATTCCATGAAATTTGTTGTATATCTATGTAATATAAATTCATTATTTAGTTTTGCATCATTCCATGACATCATCATAGAGTTTTCATCCATAAGCCATTAATGGAATAAATATCAAGATTAATCTCTCCTATACCTCATCAATGCCCCATTCTTCCAAATATTGATGAAAATATTTAATGATTATCTTTCCAAGATTTAATCAATCCATCACCATACATCTTGATCTCAAGATGGATGGCCCTGGTTGATCTTGAACATTTTAGAAAGCTATAAATAAGTGAGCTAAGACCATCAGTTTTAAGCTCTTTTTGTTTAAACTTATTATGTAGATATATCTTCATAAAAGATTGAATTGTGTAAACTTATTATGCAAAAATGCTTTCAAACAAGATTCACTCATTCACTTAATTAGAAAAAATTAAATAACCTAAGCCATTGGTGAATTAAGAGATGATGAAGGCTCATGCTACACCTCATTGACCAAGACTTGGAGCACCAAATCTAGGGAAAAACATGTTTTTTGACCATTTATGAAGGAGGGATGTTACTTGGAAGGTACTACATCATCTTTATTTCATAATTATCTTATTTAATTCATTATCACCACCCCTTGAGGGAGTAGGCTTAACATGTTAGTTCTTTATGCTTATTTTTAGTTTTCTTGACTAATACATGAGCTAAGTTGTTTTGTAATACTATTATACATATAATATGATTCCAAATCATGCCCCCATTGAATATGAGAACTATGAAAAGTGTGAAGAACATGATTCCCAAGCATGCCCCCACTAATATACCCCACCTTTTGAGGTGAGGGTAATATAGGAACTAGGAGTGATCTCACCTCAAAAGGGTAAGACAAATGTAAAATCTGTGAATGTAACCATGTAGCATATAGAATGAACATGTATAGGTAAATGTATCATTGAAGTGCATATAACTAATGTGATAACATGTAGGCCTGAGATGCATGATAAATATCATGTTAATATCTATATAGTAATAATACAAGCTCAACAAAAAAATAAGTACACACACAAGAGTACTCAAAAGTAAGTTAACAAGCAATGGTCCAAAGAGACCATAAATAAGGGGCATGTTAAAATACCACACACTCGAAGGGATATGACTTAGTCAAATTCCCATGAAATAAATAATGACATATTCAAATGTTCATATAAAAAATAGTGACATATGCAAATGTCAATGAAAGCAAACATATGCATTGGTACTATAAGCAAAATAACATATTCGAATGCTCAAAAAAACAAGACACGACACTCAAAAAAGTGCATAAAATAAAGCATAAATATGTCATAGTGGCCCATGGATGTAATGTATTAGAAACATAAGTCAAGTGTATAATATTTGAAGTACTTTGTGTAATATATAATCATGGATAATAGGCATATGTAAATACACATGCAAACTCAAACATGATAGTGTAGAGTGATAATTGGATCATATAACCTATGTGTATCAATATCGAAGAAGAGAATGCCCCCAATGTCCATATGACATGAGTAGTGAGAAATCCCAACATCTAAAATAGGAGTGTATCATGTATCTGTGTATGCCTATATCATACCCAATGTACAAGTGTGACACATATGTGTATGTAAGAGTAACTAAGTATGTGGTCCATCAATATGGAAGTAAAACATGAATGCTAAAGAGATAATAAAACATGTAAGTGCTGAAAGTGTTTTTTTTTTTTTTTGATTATTTTAGTATTTTGGAGATAGGAAAGATGATCCTATGATGCCATCCAATTGCTGGTCATAGATATTTTCACACTTTAAATCTAGTGTAATACCCCATGTATGTAGCTAAGGATCATATATAAGTATAATATCTATCACTATGGTATTGATGGTGTTATTATGTAAAATAAAAATCTATGGTTGTGAATCAATAGTAAGAGTAACTGGAGTAGGAGTTTTTAGAACCCATCATTGAGTGCTTATTTATTTATTTAAAGTAGCAGTAAGAGGAACATGTGTAAGTGCTATAGATATCCGAACATGGTGTGTAGTAGAAGATTGGGATTCTATATAATCCATTGTATGTCTTTGATGTAATGATATCTCAAGTATTGATCACCTAATAAAAGGGACTTCCTACTGCTTACCCTTTTACAGTGGATTAATATTAGTAGGATTGATATCTTATTGTTTGTATATAAATTTTTTCTATTCAAGAGGATGCTCATATAGAATTATGGAAACTATAATTACCCAATTGGAATTAATGTGTTTGACACATTGCAGAAGGTACTAATCGAAGAGTGTGTATCTAAGATCTTCCAAATAACATATCAAATATGCCCATAGAAGGGATAAATCAAAATTTAGTAACCACAGGTGTAGGACCAACCTATAAAGACAAGTCAATATTTCCAAGGATCTTCTGGGAGGTCGCATTGAATGATCTAATTGATATAATATAGGGTTGTAAATCATGATGAATATAACCCAAGTACATAAGTAATGTCAAAGTGTAAACATTTTTTCTTGTACCATTATCAATCATAACACTTTCATATGGGTTATTTATTAATGTATATTCTAATGAATAGGGATTGAAAATTGAAGTCATCATCCTTAATTTCATTATAATCAACGGAAATATAAGGTCTCTAAACCATATAAGATATATGTCACATGTAAGTACCAATAATACCATCTAGTAGGTGTCTATAATGTGATGGAGGAGGATGTGTATTATATGCCATTTGGACTTCTCGTTCATTTTTAGTATGCTCTTGAAAAATATTATTAAATATTTTTTGTTTATGGTGATCACCAGGTTGTGAACTTGATTCCTTTAAAGGATTCTCAATTGAAAATATTTTTCATCGATAAGATCTTGGATCTTGTGCTTCAAGACAAAACATCTACTCATATAATGTCCTAGTCCTTGATGATAATTGCAATAAGAATTTATATCATATCCTTTGGGTAGAGGTCAACTCATATCAACCTCAATAGGATGAAAGAGAGATATAAGGTGGCACTCTAGTTACCATGGGAGTAATGAAGTTAGGGACTCAGAGAAATGTGTAAATTGTCTCCTTGGTGCATTATATAAAACAAAATAATTAGGCTATTATGTAACTATGTTAATTGTGGTGTTTTTAATTTTTTAGGCTCAAGAAATTTTAATTTATAACTTAGTTTTACTGTAAATTTTATACTAAATGTAGATGCAACTGGTGTGTTTGATACATAATTGATATTATTCAAATATATAAGCTTCATTTCATGGTCCCATATAACATGGCATAAGTCATTAAAAGATTGAAACTTCTTAAATACAATGAACTATGTAAAGGATAAAGCAAACTTTTCTTGAATATGTCTTGTAGCTCTTTGTCTACCATATGATTGGTCATTTTGTCTAGCATTGTCTTATATCTCAAGACATATTCATTGACATATTCATTGGTTCCTTTTGTTTGGATATTTGGGCATATGAAACCTTTTTGGAAATATTAATGGAAAAGTGTGCTAAAAAATAGTTTGAAATAGGTTTGAATGTTTTTATGGATTGGAGAGGTATACCATAGAACCAAATCAAATCATAGTATTTGAAAGTTTTTAGGAAAAATTCAATCAAAATTTTATCATTGGAAGCATAGTCAAGGCATGTCACATAATTTTTTTGAAGATATTGTTTAGGATCACCCTTTCCATCATAAAATGTAAATTTAGGTGCAATAAATTTAGTTAGCAAAGGGTGTAAATAGATTTTAAATGTAAGAAGTTTATGTAACACATCTTACAAATCTATAACATGAGGGGATTTTAAAGATTTTTGTTCAATGTTTGTAATCTTGTCTTCCATGGTTTTTATGACTTGAAGGAATGATTGAATCGTAGGCCCAATGGGAGTTAGATTATAAAGTTGAGTAATCACCAAAGGGGATGAAAAAAATGTTTTTAGTAGTAATAGGCATTGAAACTAGTATTTATGCTGAAACAATGGGTAAGTCCATAATATATGTATCAACAATAGTTTTAGGGAACAAATGTTTAAACACATAATTAGTGCCCCCATTATATGTATTTAGTTGTAGTGTGTTCAAGTGGAGGGATATGTCCCCTAAAATTTTGGAATTTTGGGCTTCAAGTATTATTTTTAATGTCTTATCAAGATCTTTAGGGTTTTTTCAAATGCACTTACTAAACAATGTAATTGCATGCATTTGATCATGGTTTACTTGTTCATTTTCATTTATTCCCTAATATTCATTATCATAATAATATTCTATGATAACTTTATTAACATTTTGTTCATTGTCCACATAGGTATCATCATCATCCAAAGTATGAGATCCCTCATTGGTTTGAGACATCTTACATGGGTAGAGGGGAAGCTCAATATGTTCAAAAGATACAACCCTAATCTAGGGATATGCCTAGGTTTGATGCAAAATAATACAAATAGGAAATTAAAAATTAAAACAATTTAAAACCCTATTTGGTTTAAAATCCTAAGAATAAAAAAAATCATTCACATATATTGGGTTCACCAAATATTTAACCCTAAAATGAAATGTATGGGTATGCATTTCACTTTAAGCTTAGGGTTAAAAATATATAAATGAAATGGCACAAGGGTGATAACTAGATCTGTAGCAATATAATTAAATGTTAAACTCATATATAAACATACACTAAATTTATTATGCTAAGATAGTCTAAATATGTAAGTACAACTAGGATATATGTAAAAATTCTAAAGAATAGAAATACTTAGCCTGTTATGATAAGTATGTAGAAAGATAGTTCTAGAATAGTCGTAAGATTTTAGATATGGTACATCTAGTTATTTGGATAGTTATGTTAGCCTTAGATAGTTGTGTCATCACTTCTATCCTATTTTAAAAATAGTGTTCTATACAAAATACCTA
Organism: Torreya grandis; assembly: GCA_037957365.1. Taxonomy (NCBI): domain Eukaryota; kingdom Viridiplantae; phylum Streptophyta; class Pinopsida; order Cupressales; family Taxaceae; genus Torreya; species Torreya grandis. The sequence continues at coordinate 4,466,768 of JARHVA010000732.1, forward strand.
GTGAAATAATATGCAACCACTTGGATGCTTCTAGGTTTGGATTCAACTTCACTCTAGTGCATTTAGATCTGGGTCATGGATAGTCAATCCTTATGAAATGACAAAACCCTAGCTTTCCTTTTTCAATGTGACCTTAGGAAAAATAACTTAGTGGGCACATAGTGTCGTTCTGATCCCAATGACCTCATTGTCAAAGGATGTTGCCTATATAGCCAATACTCCAAAGAGGGCCTTAAAATAATTTAGTTCTCCCCTACATGTTGTCTTATGTGTGAATCATGCAGTGTGTGTAAATAAAGTACAACCATGACCTAGCTTGTATCTTAGAAAATCAAGATCTTAGGTGACTCCTTTAGCACTTTAGATTTGTAGATGTACTATACCTATGATTAGTATGGAAACATGGAAGCTTTGATAAATTGAATGCTTTATAGAGTGATTTTTTAGAAGTGCCTTGGTCTCTTTGGTATTTTATAGGTTTCATAGGTGAGGAATGAATGAGAGTTAATATTTTATTTATATCAATCCCTTAGGAGTAATAACTAGCATTAAATCACTTAGGCCAACCATTAGAATACATTTCATGTGAAAATTAGATGACTTTAGGGTATTGGAAACTTGTGTCAGAGTAGGATGGTAATGTTGATGCTATTGTCTATCCTAGATGTTAGTATCTATGGAGTAGCAAAATAGTTATTGAATCAGAACTTTTAGAGGTGTAATATTACATATTTTAAGCATTCTAAAAAAGATAGAATGTCTGTGTCATCAATCTAATACTATTCAGACTAAGAGATAGGCCTAGGGGCACAAGATAGAGAAGATGCTAGGTCTGTGGAAGTAAGGAGAGTGTATAACTAAGAGGACCAACCAAGGTTTGGGCTTTCCAAGTGTACAAGATTCAAGTGATACATAATAATAAAAAATATTCTACAACAACCTTGTGATGAGGATGGCCATATGTCTCCCTCTCATTGGTCATTTTTTTGTTACCTTTTCATTTTAAGGACCTTGTTTTTGCCTTTTTGGGTTTATACATTTTGGATTTTTTGGAGAGCTTGTGCACTTGGGGAAAAGATTTTGGGAATGATATTTCAAGTGAAGATTTGGATTGAGGTAGGCTCCCTTATTTTTAAATTTTTTTTTATCTTCCCTTGGTTTTTATTGAGTGATACCTATTTCTAGAATTATGAATAAGTTTTCCTTGATGCATTATGGCTATTGCCTGAAGAAGATTTTGAAGTTTCTTTTGTGGATTTTTTATTTTGTATTTTTCATGATTTTATTCCCTCTTGTTGTCACTTTGGTTGTGTTGATTTTTTTTGGGTTATGGGATTGTGAGCACCCCTATGCCACCATTTTTAGGTTGGTAAAAGTGCATGTATTTAGGGAAAGAGGGATTAGAGCATTTGATTTTGTTTTTTTGGACAAGTCATCTCTTCCTTATAGGAATGTACTTTCTTGTGAAATATGGAACCTTTTAAAAAGGTTGAAAAATGAATCTCCTTTATGAAATATGGGAGGTTTAAGGAGGAATATAGGATGTGTAAGGAGGTATGTTACTTTAGAAGGTATACGTAGGAATTTGGGAGGTGCAAGGAGGAAAATTATTGCTTGATAAACATTCTCTTATTTGGATTTGGAAGCATTTTATTCATTAATTAACCATGGTAATAAATAATACAAGTGCCCTATACTCTTCCCCTTACAAAAGTCTTCGTGAATTTTTTATTGATTATGTTTTCATTTAGAATACTTTGTTATTTCATTTTATTACTTCTTAGAACCTATAACCATTAATATTTTAAAATTATTACACTTGTGCATATGAGTTAATGCATTCCTCTTTCCCTTAGGCTTGGGAGAGGCTATGTAAGAACCTCACTTAGTGAAGATTACATATGATGATGCCTATATAATGGGTAGTCAAACACCCTCATTTGGACTATTTTAAAACATTATTGAAGTGATTTTGATCTTGACTACTTGTGTGTAGGTTTCCATTCTTGGAGATTGGAACTTGATGTTGTGGCATGATAATTGCTCTTATATGTTATTATGTGGCATCTCAAGCCTTTCATATTGTTGAAGAGATTCTTATCCTTTGTGACTCATTGTTTTAGGGATGATATTTTTGATGAAGTTTTGTTAAGGCTTGTAGCCTTGTATATTTATTTTATGGACTCTTATATTGTTAGGTTGTGGAGCTAAAAGGTTCACTGTATGCAAACATGGAGGAGGTTGCTGAGTTCCAGGGATACCGACGTCGACAGTGCAACAGACGTCAGTCAGGGGTGAACAAAAGGGCAACTAACATCGGCAGGAGTTGGCCAATGTCGGTCACCTCTAGATAGACAGGGACCAATGTTAGTTGCCTGTATAATTCCAGAATTGCTCGTTGCACGAACAATTAGTTTGTTGAACTGATTGTTTGCATGTAAAGGCTATTTTGAGTCTTGAGTTGCGTGTCTAATTATTGTAAATTAGAAGTTTAAGTTGTTGTTTAGTATGGGATCTATTTATAGACTCATTGGCATGTATTGTAATTAAGGATTAAGGCAAGGAAGAGATCCTTCCAATTGTAAGAACAAGTTAATCTACAGGTTGTTGTAAGATCAGGGAGAAGTTCTACATGGTAAGTAAGATCATTTGAGTTATAGGTTGTTGCAAGTTCATGGGAGATCTACTTGAAGTACTTTTGAGTGCTTGGTACTGGTAGTGTTATTACTGACTGGTTGGAGGTGAACACCAACTTTGTGTTTGAGTTGTGTGTTGGGACCATTTTTGGTAGGAGAGTGAACTCTTGAGGGAAAGAGATCTGTACATCTAAGAGGTCTGGAAGATTGTGGCATCTTCATTGTATTTTCTTCTAGCATGAGTATTAATACAAGATTATGTATTATCTCTCATATTCTATGTCGTTTGTGAATTCTAGTTACTTGTTAATTCTGGTTTAATTCCATGATTAGTTGCTTATACAAGGTAATCATATGTACTCTTATTAAGGAGTTGGATCTTGACAAGTGGTATCAGAGCATGTTTGTTATTCTATATTCCCTTAACAAGTGGTATCAGAGCTTTTGGTTGGGTTATTAACAAGTTGTATCGGATCTGGTTAGTGTTTGTTGATTATAGGTCACTCACAGGGGTTTCTGTTTGAGTGGGAGTATAACAATGGCAAAAGAAAGTAAGCTATGAATGGAGAAGTTTAATGGAAAAAACTATCAATTATGGAGGGTGCAAATGGAAGATTATCTGTATCAAAAAGATTTGTACTTACCGTTGGGTGGGGTTGCATGCAAGCCCATGGATATGAAGGATGAAGAATGGGAGGTTCTTGATCAGAAGGCTCTGGGATCTATAAGGTTGAGCCTTGCATTGTCTGTGATTTCCAACTTATCACAGGCTAAGACAACGGTAGAGTTGATGGAATCTTTGGCAAATTTATATGAAAAACCCTCAGCTTTGAATAAGGTATTTCTTATGAAGCAATTATTTAATTTGCAAATGTTGGAAGGTGGATCTGTACATAGTCATCTTAGTGATTTCCATGGTTTGGTAAACTAGTTAAATTTAGTCAATATTGTTTTTGATGATGAAATTAAGGCTCTCTTAATCTTATGCTCATTACCTAAAATTTGGGAGAGTTTGGTAATGGTAGTTAGTAATACTGCATCTGCTTCAAAAATCTTAAAAGTGGATGATGTTGTGAGTGTAATCTTGAATGAAAAAATTTGTAGGAAAAGCACAGGTGAATCATCAGGGAATGCTTTGAGTGTTGAAAGCAGGGGAAGGCAAAGAGAGAAGATCGAGCATGGGAGATCAAGGTTAAAGATAGGCAGAAGATCCGAGTCCAGGTATGGCAGAATAACCTGATGGAAATGTGGAAAGCAAGGGCATGTAAATAAAAATTGTTGGTTGGTTGAAGATCAACATGAAGGACATGAAGAAGTAGATGTTGCAAATGTTGTAGGTATTGTTGCATAGGATGCTCTGGTATGTTCTTTGGATAAAGTAGAATCTTGGGTTTTAGATTTTGGTGCCTCTTTCCATGCATCCCTAAATAGGGAATTTTTTCATGAGTATGTCTAGGGAGACTTTGGAGAAATTTATTTAAGGGATGGTAAGCCTTGTCAAATGGTTGGCAAAGGGAAAGTGAAGCTAAAATTGCAAACGGGAAACACATGGGTGTTGAAGGAGGTCATGCATATCCCAGTCCTGAAGTAGAATTTGATTTATATTAGAAATTTGGGTGATGAGGGTTACACAGTAACTCTCACAGTGGACTCTTGGAAAGTTTCCAAGGGTGCACTTGTTGTAGCAAGAGGTAAGAAAGTAGGTACGCTTTATCTATCTACTTGTATTACTGATTCTCCTTCTGGTTTATCTACTTTAGCTATAGATTCGAAGATGTGGTTTAATAGGCTTGGTCACATGAATAAGAAGGGGATGCATGTTCTTGAGTCAAAGGGTATGATTTCAGATTTGAAAAGCATGGATCGAGATTTCTGCAAGCAAAAGAAGAAAGTGACGTTTCTTAAGAAATCTGATGTTCGTGACAAGAATAGGAAAGCCTTGGTTTTCAAGGAGAAGATGATGGATAGAGATCAGTGTAAGGAGCTAAAGAATTTTGAGCAGAGCAAGGTTGATATGGACAAGGGTTTGATCCAAAAGGAGCTCGCGGGTAAAAGTCATCACTCACAAGTAAAACATAGAGACCGACGTCGATTAAAAAACTAACGTCGACATCCAGACAGGGACCAATGTCAGCTATGTGTAGCCTGATGTCAGTGACTCTAAACAAATAAACACTAGTGTCAGTTAGGGAGAACCGACGCCAGTGATGAGGCAATCATATGGAACTGACATCGATTGGGTGTAGACTAAGATGTGACTAGCATCAATCACTGAGATAGATTTTAGGTAGACAACAAGCTGTCAAGGAGTCTCAAGCGCCCATATGGAGGATTGAAAGGGTAAGTAAGCCTCAAATTCATCATTTCCCTTATTTACACTACTTGTTGCTCACTGATGGTCAAGAACTAGGAAGTTATTAAAGAAGCAGAGCAGGTAGATCTAGGAAACAGTGGGAGCTTAGCATGGATGAAGGATGTGATTCCTTGCAGAAGAACCAAATGGGAGTTTTTGGGTGGAGTTGCCAACTGGAAGAAAACACTAAGAGATGAATGGATTTTTAGGATAAAGAAGAGTGGGAATGGACACGTGAGATGGAAGGCCAGGGTATATGGTCTTGAGTAAGCTGCAAGACAATGGAGGTTTGACCATTGTGTTTCTCTTTACCAAGTTGGATAATATTAGCTACATTATCCTGTTACTATTGTGTGCTTGTTGCAGGGTTACACATATAGGGAGTTGCTAAACTAAAGTTAAATTTAGTTTAGAGGTGTGTCATGAGGAATCTAGGAACAACAAGATTCTTTGGCATGAGTGTGTTTTAGGGACATGGAAGGTCACAGGTTGATTTTGTCTCCAGATGATTGTGTGAGACTGGTTAGCATGCCAATGGTTGGATAGTTCTATGATCAGTGTCCTGATTCACATGATGAGGTTGAGTACATGTGTATTAGACCTGAGATTTCCCAAGTAGTGGGAGTTGTCAGCAAGTTTGGGTCAATCTGGGAAAGAAGCACTGGAGGGCAATTCAGTGGATTCTTAGGTATTTGAGAGGGACCAGCAGCAGGTGCACATGCTATGCAGGGTCAAGTTCTTTTCTACATGGGTTTGTAAATGTGGATGTGGTAGGTGATTTGGATGATAGGAGGTGCACCATAGGATTTGTGGTGGTTGGTCTTCAAGAGTGATCTTGAAGAGGGATACAATGCCAAGAAACAAACTAGATGATGTATAGGTATAGGTACAGGTGTAGCTATTTATCTCCAAGTGGGAGATTGTTAGGTTATAGAGCTAAAAGCTTCACTGTATGCAAACATGGAGGAGGTTGCTGAGTTCTAGGGATACCGGTGTCGGTAGCGCAATCAACATCAGTCAGGGGTGAATAGAAGGGAAACTAACATCAGCAGGAGTCAGCCAATGTTGGTCACCTCTAAATAGATAGGGACCAATGTCGATCACCTGTGTAGTTCCAGAACTGCTCATTGCACGAACAGTGAGTTTGTTGAACTGATTGTTTGCATGTAAAGGCTATTTTGAGTCTTGAGCTGTGTGTCTAATTATTTTAAATTAGAAGTCTAAGTTATTGTTTAGTATGGGATCTATTTATAGACTCATTGGCATGTATTGTAATTAAGGATTAAGGAAAGGAAGAGATCCTTCCAATCATAAGAACAAGTTGATCTGTAGGTTATTGTAAGATCAGGGAGAAGTTATACATGGTAAGTAAGATCATTTGAGTTATAGGTTGTTGCAATTTCATGGGAGATCTACTTGAAGTACTTTTGAGTGCTTGGTACTGGTAGTGTTATTACTGACTGGTTGGAGGTGAACACCAACTCTGTGTTTGAGTTGTGTGTTGGGACCATTTTTGGTAGGAGAGTGAACTCTTGAGGGAAAGAGATATGTACATCTGAGAGGTGTGGAAGATTGTGGCATCTTCATTGTATTTCCTTCTAGCATGAGTATAAATACAAGATTGTGTATTGTCTCTCATATTCTGTGTCATTTGTGAATTCTAGTTACTTGTTAATTCTGGTTTAATTCCGTGATTAGTTGCTTATACAAGGTAATCATATGTACTCTTATTGAGGATTTGGATCCTGAAAAGTGGTATCAAAGCATGTTTGTTGTTCTAGATTCCCTTAACATATATTTGGTTGTATGGATACATTATTATTAACCCACGTTGATTTGAGATCCAATTCCTTTTATGTATTGATAAAAGTATTTTTGAAATCCATTGAAAAAATGGTTTGTAATAATGTTTTTAATTTACATTTTTTAACGTTATATTACAAATTGAGTAAATGGTTATTATTTTAATGGATGGATATGGTAAATTATTTATACATTGGACCAGTTAAATTTTAAGTTATCATACGCCTAGTGAAATGGTAGAATAATATTTATATGATACACAAGTCAATGTGTAGTTAATCTTGGATATGAAATATGCAATTTAGGTTATCAATTGAATTCATATGTAGCTTATTTCTTGTGAAAAATGGATTGAGTAGTCTTTATTTTAGTAAAATGAAATAAATTTAACTCTTCCCCTTGAATATTATAGAAACTAAAAGTGCAAGTGTAAATTGTCCATTTGGAGTTGTGTGTAGTTTGTTTTGGAAATATGTTATTTCTTCCTCTCTTACTTAAGTATTGAAAGAATAAAATGATTTCATTTTGAAATTATTTTATTTCATTCTCCCTCAAATCTCTCTTAAATTTGAAAATGAACTTAATGTAAAGATTGCTATTTTTTTAATATAATGGAAGTTATTTAATTATTTTTTAACCCTAAATTTTTTAATGTGTAGTACAAGGGTACAATAGGGTTAAGAATATATAAATGATTAAGAACAAGGGTGATAAATAACTATATATTAGGCCAATTATTTTACAAACTCAGATAAATAATGTTTTGAATTTAAATACTAAGATATGCCAAAAATATAAAGTACAACGATTGATTGCTATTACAATAAATTGAAAATAAGAGTACTTGGTTTAATATGTGAATAAAATATGGATGAAACATGCTAGAAGTGGACTAGATTAGGATCCTAAAATAGTCATTATATTCTATAATTTTTCAATCTATGGCCTCAGACGCTTGCATCAGATCTAGATGGTAATGCCAATATTGGAGTCTGAGTTGGAATCAGATGTCTAGTATAGAATAGTGACTAGATATAGATACAACCACCTAGAGTATTTTATGTTTTCCATTACATTTAATTTTATGTCTTTATATTGTGTGCATAGGCTATCATTCTTCAATAAATGATAAAACACTAGCTTCTTCACCCTTGGAATGATTATGGAAAAAATGCGTTAGTAGGCACACAGTGTCAAGCTATCCCAAAGACCCCTATGTCAATGGGCACTACCTACATATTCAATAATTTAATTAAGGCATCAAACTTATGTATTTCTTACCTATGTGTTGGCTTGTGTGTGCATAAGTATGCAATGTGTGATAAACAAGTACATAAAGTGACATAGCTTGTAACTTGGTAAATATGGCTCATGGGATGATATTTTAGTGATTAATACCTAAAAGGATATTAATCATATGATTGATATAAAATAGGGATGAATAATGTATATTTTCTCACTTTAATTCTTTATTGAGTGCTTTTGGTAAGTTTTCTTGTGAGTTCTTGATATTTTCTAGGTTGTTAGATGAGGAATGATTAAGGGATGATCTTATATATATACCAATACCTTTTGAAAATACATCACTTTAAATAAATTAGGCTAACCATAGGAATAAATTAAATTTGAAAATTAAATGAATTTTGGGCACTAGACACTTATTTTGAAAAGGGACACTTGTGTTGATATATGTGTTTGGCTGAGACACAAGTCTCCAAGAAGCTATAAAATAAGTACAAGTCCAAAATTTTTAGTGAAGGATAATGGCTAGGTTTAGATATTTTTTCATAGTATATAAGGCCTAGTCATCAGAATAATAATGGTTATACTAAGAGATAAGTAATTTGGCACAAAGAGATAGTGAACACGAGCCTTTTGGTAGCAGAATGGTATTAGAAATGAAGGGAACAATCATGATAAATATTTTCCAAGTATATAATATTGAGGTGATATATAATTCAGATTTAGTTTTTACATTCACCCCTCTTTAATATAGTAATGAAATTGCTAGTTTTAAGGAAATAAGTGCATACATGGGTGTGTATAACACACCTTGTCTTTACACTAGTCCAACTTGAGTCATTTGTTGGTGACTGGCCTACAAATAAGAACATGTTATAGTATATAATTAGTGCATATAATCTAGAATCAAATTAATTTGAAATACTTAAAATTAAAGAGAGTAAGGTTATGAGTTCACCTATTTATTGATGTAACCATATTTACTTTTGGAAATTTGATTTGAAGAGATGTTCTCTTATGAATCCTTGAAGTTGAGATCAGGATAATTTAGAAACCTAAAAGTGCATGCACGTACATGTACACATGAATGTGTGCACATGTACACACCTACCCACCCACTCATGCACCCACCCACACACAAACACAATGCCCCCAACTTTGTTAAAAAGGTGAGTTGCCACATGATCATTGAATTTATTTCAATTGTAAAACCCAATCATACTTATAACTTGGTGAGGGTGAGTGATCCAATCAAATCACACTATATATCTAATGAGGGTGGATGATTTAATCACTCTACAATATATTGTCTTAGTAAATTCTATGAAAAAAATTAAGCATACACACAAGAGCACTCAAAAGCAAGACAAAAAGCAATGGTCCAAAGAGACCTCATACAAGGGGAATGTTCAAATGATGCATAATAGAATGGACATAACTTATTCAAATGTCTAAAAATCATATAAAGACATGTTTAAATGTCCATATACATCAAAATATGACATATGCAATGTCATAATAGGCAAACAAAGGCAAGGGGCTACAAATAATGAAGCATATTCAAATGCTTGAATAATCAATACAATGCAAGGTAATATAAATAAAAGAATACATTTAAGGAAGTTCAAAAAGGAAAACATGGATTCATAAGCAAATAACATAAGCATATCATACTAGTCCCTTGATATATGTGTTAGGAAAAAATGTTAAGTACATAGCATATCAAGTACACTATGAAATATCTAAGAATGGATAAAGACATGTGTAAGTATATAATCCCAAACATGATAATGGAAAATAATCATATAATAATGTAACCTAGGTGTATTGTGATCAAGGAAGAAGGAAGGATACTCCAAATATAATGAACACATGAGTATAGGAAAGACCCAACATTTGTATGTGCATAGATCATGAGCCTAGGTATGCTTGTATCACACTCAAAATATGCACACTCAAAAGATACATGAAATATGTATATATATATATATATATATATATATATATATAGAAATAATATGCTATCTACCAACATAGAATTGGTAACATAAATGCTAATAAGCTAATAAGATATGGAAATGCTAGTTATTTTTGGATTTTTTAGTTTTTTTAATGTTTTTGGTATTTTCAAAATAAAAGACTATCTTATGATCTCATCCAAGGGATGCTCATAGGTATCTCTCCCAAGGAGTATGTATAAGTGTAATATCTAGCACTATAGTATCTATGATGTAATGTGTATGTATAATAAGGCTCTATGGTTGTGAAGAAACAATATAAGGAATGGAGGTTTATATAAACCATCATTGAGTAATTTGTGGTGAGTATGTTTGGTTGTTCTAGGTAATTGAATATGTTACATAATAGTAGATTAGGATTCTATAGAATCCATTGTGTATCTCTTATGAAATGGTATTTAAAGTATTGGACACCTATAAAAGGGGATTACCTATTTCTTATCCTTTTGTGGAGGATTAACCTTAGTAGGTTTGATTATTAATTGTTTGGGTATAATTTTTTTTATTAAAGTGGATGTTCACATGGAATTTTAAGAACTAATAACCTTGTTGGCATGAATGTTTTTAACACCCCCATGTAATGTATAAGGTACTACATAGAATGTATGTATCTAAGGTCATCCCAATAACATATCAAATATTCTTGAGTATGCTATAAATAAAAATGTAGTGACCACATGCGTTGGGACAACCTATAAATGTAAGTCAATCTCACTAAGGACTTGCTATAAGGTTCTATTGAATGCTCTTATCATTTTGGTTAAAGAGTGTAAATCATCATGTGTATATCCAAAGTGTGTAATTAATGTCATGGTGCAAACATTTTCATGTGGGACAACCTATAAAGGTAAGTCAATCTCACCAAGGACCTGCTATGAGGTTCTATTGAATGCTCTTACCATTTTTTTTAAAGAGTGTAAATAATCATGTGTATATCTAAAGTGTGTAAGTAATGTCAAGGTGCAAACATTTATACAACCATTATAAATCATAACACTATGTATAGGTTGGTGATCAAGCCCAAGGTATGATTTAATGAATAATTAAATAAGATTTGAGTCATCATCTATAATCTCATTGTCATCAAAAGTAATAGAAGGTATTTTACATATGTGAGGCATATGTCATGTGTAAGTACCAATAATACCATCTAATGGGCACCCATAATGTGATGGATGAGGATGTGCGTTATATGCCATTTGAACCCCTAGTTTATTTTTAGAATGGTATTAAAAAGGGTTGTTAAATAATTTTTGATTCTGGTGATCACCAACATGTGAACATAATTCATTTTGAGGATCATCATGTTAGGACTTATCCAAAGTCTTAACATTGGGTTAGGATGTTAGGTTAATAATACATGTTGATAGGTGGATAATGTAAAGGGGCATGCAAATTTTATAAAGACACTGAATTTAATAATATTTAATTATTTATGTTTGAGTTAAAAAGGGTTGTTAAATAATTTTTAGAATGGTATTAAAAAGGGTTGTTAAATAATTTTTGATTCTGGTGATCACCAACATGTGAACATAATTCATTTGGAGGATCATGTTAGGACTTATCCAAAGTCTTAACATTAGGTTAGGATGTTAGGTTAATAATACATGTTGTTAGGTGGATAATGTAAAGGGGCATGCAAATTTTATAAAGACACTGAATTTAATAATATTTAATTATTTATGTTTGAGTTAAATTATAACTACCTTCCAAGTTGCATTCCCATTGGATTTTGTTAGTAGGTTGGTTTTATCGGTCATAAGTAAAACCTATAAATACATGTTTTTCTATGTAAAAGGGTTAACAAGATATAGATACCCTTCATGTACTTATGTTATCTTGAATAATAAAATGCTTGTGGACCCACCTCAATGGGCAAAATATTTACCTATAGTAATTTTATTTGGTTACTTAAATTATTAGGGTTCCATCAAAGATATCTCCTTTTTTTTACTCTATGTGGAGGTTAAGTATAAAACCCCATATAAGCATTGTCTTATGTAAAGTTATATAAGTGAGGTTGTTGTTTATTTATTTTGTCACAATCACTTTAATTTATCACACTTGATTTCTTTTCAAGGTGTCAAAGATTTATAATTTGCTTTCAGATGGTGATAGATTGACAATTTATAATTACTCTAATTGGAAATGTTTAATGAAAATTGCATTAGTTTTTAATGAGTTATGGGATATTATAAAGAATATAATAATGAAAATCCTACATTGCCTATAAAACAAGCCAAAATTGATAGTTTTAATCTTCATGATTCTAAATCCCTAGCTTTAATCAAGTTTTGTTGTACTCAAGATACCATATACATATTGAAAACTCTCCTCATAGTTACACTGCATAGAAGACCTTATCTACTTTGTATGATAAAAAGCCTAAGTATAAGAAGATATATATACACATGAATTTGTTTACTTTGTCATTAGAGGAAGATGGGGATATGGGAGAGTATATGTCTAAGTTGAAGACTATTACTACTGAGTACACTAAGGCTAGGTTTGGAAAACTAGATGATGATATCATAGTTATTACTGCATTGAAAAGACTACCTATGTCCTATAAGAACTTTTTAGAAATGCTACATGTCTCTAAAAAGATCACATGCATCAATTTTGATAAATTGTATTAGTTACTTATTCAACATGACCTCTCTCTACCCAAGAGATCTAAGAAAATTGAGGAAGCTCATGTTTTAGAGTCTAAGCCTAGTTCAACTTCTTTTGGTCAATAAAACTATAAAGGGCACAATTATAGAGGGTGTCAAGGTTATAGAGGAGGCATATTTAAAAATAAAGGTAGAGGATATCATAAGAATAAATATTCACATCAATAGTATATCCATTCTCATTCAAATGAGATGAGTTATAGTGGATGTGGTCACAACTCTTATAGAGGTAGAGGTCGAGGTAGATCAGACATTTAGTTTCATAGATGTGGGAAATTTGATCACATTACCTCTTAGTGTAGGATTCCTTTTGAAAAACTTTTGAGGACACAAAAAGTGACTAAGTCTCACTTTGTTCAATATGTTGACCATGATTATGATGACTTTGTCAATGTTGCTCATGAATCTACATTCATTGATTTAGGGAACATTTCTTATATAGAATATGAGGCTAGAGATGAGTTCACAAATGTGTGGGTTTTAGATACAAAAGCAACCAAACACATGGAATTTAGGCAAGACTTATTTTGGAATTTCAAAGAAGCTTCTTTCTCTTTTAAATCCTTGGTAAATAAGTCTATGCAGACTCCACAGGGACTTAGGTCTATTTGAATTCTTCTTCCTAATGGATCTATCAAATACTTGGAGAATGTTTTATATGTTACCACATTGAAAAAACATCTTCTTTATTTGGTAACTATTCTTAAGATGGTTTATCAAAGTTTTCTTAAAAATTTACTCATTTATATCAACTCAATGAAAGATGGATATAAAACCATGTATATAGGTTATGAGGATGTAAATTTGGTTAAATTGCATTATAAAGTGTTTCTTCCCATAGTGGAACTTGTAATAGTTATTGATACAAGTAAAAGTATGATGTCTACATAGTAGTTGTGGAATCTTGTCTATGGACATTTTAATGTTCACTATTTAGTGGACTTGTAGAGATATGGTATGGTGAGTGGGTTGCCCATTTTTAAAAAAGATAGTATTCTTTATGAATCATGTGTTTTGGGAAAATAGAATAGGGAAAAATTTCCTAAGAATTCTTCATGGTGAGTGAAAAATTGTTTGCAGTTAGTTCATAGTGATGTATGTGACATGAAGAAGTCATCAAATAAAAGTGTAGGTACTTTGTGTTGTTTATCAATGATTTTTCAAGGATGACTTGGGTGTTTTTCATGAAAAATAAATCAGAAATTTTCACTAAATTTTGTTGATTCATTACACTTAGTTGAAAAAGAAATATGTTCACACTTGACCACTCTTCATTTAGAAAATGGTGGTGAGTATACTTCAAAAGAGTTTTCAAATTATTTTTGGGAATGGGGAATTCATTTATAATACAATAATGATTATACTCCATAACATAATGGAGTATCTAAATGAATGAATAGGACTTTAGAGGGTGTAACTCAAGATTTTTTGCACTATAAATAACTCAATGATAAGTTTTGGGCTGAATCCATTAGTAATACAATGTATTTGAGAAATAGGTCCCCTACAGATGCACTTTTGGGACAAACTCCATATGAGGATTGGTATGGGTTTAAACCAAAAGTTAAACACTTGAAAGTTTTTGGATGCCTTTATTTCACTTTAGTTCCCACCGAACATAAAATTAAGTTGGAACTAAGAAGTTAAAAATGCATCTTTATTATATATTCATAAAATAAAAAGGGATATTATTTTATTACACATGATATAGGTAAATTCATAGTGAGAAGGGATGTAATATTTGATGATTTTAGTACTATGAACATTGTAGAGATTCATTCTCAATTTGACAAGTTAGAGAGGAAGATTGAAAAATGTGATAAGGGATTGAATAATGTGGATAACTCTCATAGGTTGTGGTATGAGACTAGTATCCATTATATTTCTTCTACTTCCTCTAGTACTTCATAGGTTTATGACTTATAAAATGTTTAAAATTCTTTAAGTCTTCCTTCAGCTGGTGCACATGATAAGAATTCTAGCATTCCTGATTTGAACTTTTTGAATAAGTATCCAAAATGTGCTAAAATTAATTTTTATAACTTGATAGTAGATGAATTTGGTCTAACAAGTCCCAAGAGTTCTTGTAAATAGATGAACTATGAAATGGTTATTACAACTTCTTCCACTGAGCCATCTATGTTTTAGGAGGATTCTACTAAACAGGTTTGACAATAATAAATGAAAAGTGAGTATGATAAAATTAATAATAATAATAATAATAATAATAATTTTGGAGAGTTTCTAGTGATTTCATGGAAGTGTCCAAGTGAGTGGATGAAGTGTCTTAATAGTCTAAGTATCAATGACAAAGTGTGTAATGTGCTTGTCCTAAAATGCTTAAAGTAGGCTTGGTTGATCTTCAGTTTTGGCATGGTTAAGGATGTTTAGGGATGAGTATGGTGATTTAAAGCTATGAAAGAGGTCCCATAAAAGGTATTATATGCTTTGAATTATTGTTTTCATGAGTGGATTTCATCTAGTAGTTCATAGTTTTTATCTAGACATTTTGCATTTAGTAGCAAAAAAATCTATGTTGGTAGTTTGATGACATCACCATTACCATGTATGGATGAGTTAGGGGGAGTTGGTAATATGGGTGTGATAAAATTATTCCAAATTTATTATGGTTCAAATTTTAGGTCATTATATTGAGCACAATAAAATTTATTAAGGGGCAAATTTATCTTCTTAGACAAATTTAATATGTTCCCATACTTAGCCAGACCATCATTGTACATCATGCAGATATGAATGAACCAATATGTTTGTTAATTTAATTTAGGTATGAATAAAGTAAATAATGGTTAAATTTTTATATGGATATGTTTTCTATATTTCTAATAATCTAACCTAAAAATTTAGAGTCTTGAAGTGATTTCTAGCTTGAGATATAAATCTTCAAAGTTGCACTTACAGATTGTGATGGGCTAGAGACCATCAATATAAAATACATTGAAGTCTAAGGTCACTAGTTAGTAGATATAATAGTGATAAATTAATAATACATATTAATATCAATGGTTCATATTAAGTCAACATGTCAAAGGTTGCATGCATTGGTGACAAGTGTCACAAGCTTGTTAATCTGAAAGAAGATCAATGGTGAGTAGTAGTTCGTACTAACAAAGATCAATGGTGCAAGACAAGTAAAAGATTACCAAGTGACACAAGTGAAAGGGAGTATTAGTAAAGTGCTCAAAATAAATGCAAGGGTGACAAGTGTCATAATATTGGGAGTTATGAGCAAGATCTAATGGTGAGCGCTGTAAGATAAAGACCTAGTTAATACATAGAGATTGATAGAGCACATTTGTCCATAGTTTTCAAGAAGCATGAGATGAGGTTAAGGTGTTTTATGTTAATATTAAAGTAGAGTTAAAGTTTGAGCTACTTACAATGAAGATATATGATGTGATTTGAGCAAGCCAAGTGAAGAGCTAGAGATGTGTTCTAAGTGATCGAGGTTTAACTGTGACTGTTGGGGTTTAAATATTTGAATTTAATAAATGAAAGACTAGTGCCTGGTTTTTGAGCCATAACTTTTGATCTAGTATGAATTAAAAAATGTAGTAAAAATAAAAACTATAAAGACTCCAAGGCACATCGAGAAAAATTGGTTAGAAGATTTGACTATCCATATAGATATAGATATTGATCTCCAAAGTTGATTGTGTGTTTATTCATTATCTACATGTAACCTAAGAAGGATATTTTGAGACTTTATGATGGTATTTGGATGTTTCAAGAGGGATTAGCTATTGGAGAGTGTTTTAGACTCTCTTAGGATGATTTGTATAGACTTTGAAGGTTTGACCAATCTATATTCTATGTGAACAAATGCTTAGAAGTTGAATATTTGTTTGTTCATGGTGTTCTTTTGTACAAGGCTAATGTTTGAATAAATTAAGCATGCACAAAGGAGTGTTGTGGTGTCTATGATATTTTTAGGATGTCAAAGGGGTCATATGGAGTGGACCAATGCTTTTATAAGTGGTCCTATTTTTCTAATTTTATTGATGGAGAGATAAAGGATTGAATAGGTCTCCATGAGACTTATAAGAGCTAATGAGGCCTAATTGAAAGGCGTAGTTGCTTAAGTGTGACACATAGTTACCATGGCTGACCTGTGAGGATAGTATTGAGTTATGTAAGATGTTTTAAGGGTTAAGGAAAGTATAGAATATAACCAAGAAGATAATAATCATGAAGGATCTATAAATACCAAAATCAAAGATGATGATTTCTAGATTTGTGAGATTTGAGAGAAGAGGTGTTTGCGAGTGTTGAAAAGTAAAGGAAAGAAGATGGATAGATTGAAGAATATAGTAGGTTGATGACTATGTGTATGACCTATAGGTCATATTTATAATGCCAAAGATAGTGCTCTTACAGGTTTGAAGATTAAGGATGAGCAAAGAATAAATGATGTCTATGTGATCTTGATGGTTGATTTGAGAAGTCTATCAGAGTGTGGACATTGTAATGTGAATAGTTGAAGAGAGATGATGTACATTATATCTCCATAAAATTGGTAGATAATTAGGAACTAGGAGATGTTCATTTCATAGATATTGATATGGTGCTCAACATCTAGGTCAGAAGGACTTGACCAATAGGTGGTCAAAAGGATTTGATCATCTTAGGGGTGGGTGATCCTTATGAAATAGGTGTTTCACTAAAGTTGGTTATAAGGACTAGATCATCCTAAGGATAGGTTCTCCTTATGAAACAAGTGTTTCACTAAATTTTGGTTAGAAGGACTTGACCAGTCTCATGTTTTTGATCATCTTATAGGATAAGTAGTTCATGTGTTTGTATGCTTGAGAGTGGGTTTTATTATCCAAGAGGATTTCCCACATATATATTATGTTATGTGTATGTGATCTTACATTATATAATGTTTAATGTTATAAACATCTTGAAAGTTTCATGACTGGTTGTATTGAATGCTTAAGTGTTTGAAGAATTTGGAAATTGAATTAGATTGTGTGCCACCACTGATTCACCCCACCTCTTAGTGGTTTGTACCTCTAACAAATGGTATCTGATCTAGTATTTTGGTAAAGGTTTGAAAACATGAAGGAGATCCAAGGTACAATATGGGTAGCCATCAAATGTAAGGAGGTTTTTCAATTAAACAATCACTGATGTTTAATGGATCCAATTATGCTTTTTGGAGTGCAAGGATGAGAACCTACATCATGTCCCTACGGTTTGAAACTTGGAAATATATTGTGGATGGTTATTCTACACCTACTATTCCTCCATCTAGTATTGTATATAAGTAGTTGTTTGAGAATAATTCTAAGGCAATTAATGCTATCACTTGTGGTCTTTCAGAGACTTAATACACAAAGGTAATCCATTACATATATTCCAAGTAAATGTGGGATAATTTGAAGAATATTTATGAAGGATATTTAAAGGTTAAGTTGGTAAAGTTTTAGACACATCAAAGATAATTTGAGAGTATTAAAATTAAGGAAGAAGATTTTATGGCATCTTTTCTATAGAGAGTTGATGAGATTGTGAACATCATCAGAGGTCTTGAAGAGAATCTTGAAGAAACTAATGTAGTTCAAAAGGTATTAAGGTATTTCTCTCTCAAGTTTGATTCTAAAGTATTTGATATAGAATAAATTCATGATCTTACTCAGTTGAAAATAGATGAATTGTATGGCATCCTTACTGCCTATGAGATGAGAGTAAATGATGATATCATAAAAGAAGGAAGTAACATTCAAGATAGAAATGAAGCTAAAGAAAAATTTCCAAGGTAAGAAACTTAAGGAGGATGAAAAATTTGATATTAATGAATATGAAATAATTGATTTGTTTATAAGGAAATTAAAAATAGGGTCAGGTAAGTATAAAGGTAAACTACCCTTTAAATGCTTCAATTGTGGAGAAGTATGAAATTTTACTAACAAGTACCCTCATAAGCATAAGAAGAATGATGATGAAGAGCATAGTAAATATCATGATGATGGAAAGAGATCATTCAGATATGATAAAATCAAGAAGGGATTTAGAATGTTTTACAACAAGAATAAGTACTTTAAGGAAAATAAGAGTCTCTACACCAAAGAAAATTATAGCTCATTATATGAGAGCGAAAATAGTGACTTAGAGTATGATCTTGAAGATGATAGTCCTATTGGATGATGAAGACCTCTTCATGGCTGAGGAAGGAAGTTTCTCATATCAAAAGGAGTTGTTATTAGAGGTTCTTGATACAACAAAACATGCTAAGGATGAGTATAGCTAATTTTTATTAGACTGCACATGATAGTATAGAAAATTCATATTTACCAGAAACTTGATAGAGATGAGTTATCATGCAATAGATAAGAACTAATATTAACTAGAGTTTTATTAAGGTTTATAGAGAATTTAGATTAATTTAGATAGGATTAAACTAAACATTAAACATGTTAACATAAATAAGGAATAACACAAGAAATATGATAGGTAACCATAACCAGTAAGTCTATATTAATCTTAATAAAGGTTCATCATCTTCTTCATATAAACATACATATTTATAGTCACTATAGTTTCTTGAATATTCATATTCTTCCCTTATATTGGTGCCAAAGAGAAGACTATTCATCTTATATCCTTTTACAACTTGTGGAGGATAGGACACAATACATATAGCTGACAATTCTATACATAATGCATGAATATTCAAATAATATCCTACACAACTTTACTTATCCATTTTCCTCTCCCAACACTTTCCTAGACTTAAAATGTTGTCTCATCCCAAGATAGCATCACAGGTTCATCTGACCATGAGATGAGGGAAAAAGATAAAAAAATGGGTAAATTAGTAAGAGTTGTAGTAATCACTTAAGGCATCATTTATAATTTTCACCTCTTAAGCACTTCTTAGTTACCTTTTTGGGTTTTAAACTAAGTAGTGTACCAACTTACCACTTTTTTAGGTTTTCAATAGTTTGGCATAACTAGGTGTTCACCCTTTATGGGATTTTATCCATCTTAGCCCTAATTGTTGTACTAATCATCCTTACTAAAAAAAATTGTTCAAAACTTTACAATTTTTTTCAAAAATTATGCATTGTACGATACTCAACTAAAAGGAGGTGGTATTACTAAGGAAGAAGACTAGACAGTAGGATCCTTGGCCCTAGAGTTAGTAGTTATGTGCTGTGTGATTTCTTGTTGGAGTTATGATGGTGGCTTGTAAATAAGAACTTTAAGGATCTGGCCCACCACACTATAGAATGGAGCTAGGTCAATTTTGAATACATGTCAGTCAAGTATCATTTCCTAGACCATGTAAATGAGTACATGCATTGGTGAATAACATCCAATGAGTTAATTTAGGTCAAGTATTCAATGGTACTCATTTCTACCTTTGTATTTCTAATCTTAATTTGAATTTTTATGCTCATCCACTCCAAGTTTTCTACATGTCATTCTACCTGGAGACCTATAAATATACTGTGTCATAGGTCTTACTACCAATTGAGGAGTTGATCACACACATTATCCCTATAATTAAAATATTATTGGAAAGTAAGGTTAGTTTCATTAGTTGAGGTAGTTTATCTATGTATGGTTATGTTGGCCATGGTATCTATGATAAAGTGTGTGTTAGAGTTGGTAAGGAAATTATCAAGCTACTACTTATAGTCTAGAAGACTATGTGAAACTTGATGGGCTTAGAGAGTTGTAATGTTAATCATGCTCTGATACTCCTCCAATAGAGTAACCAAAGTTTTGGTGTCATTCTTCAAATTATAGCCCATATTTCTAATTATTCAATGCTATTGCATTATGCACAAGTGTTTTATGATATTTGTAATCAAGGTCTTGAGCCAATTGGAATTTGATATCACTTGGTCCCTGATTACTCTAGAGGCCAAGTTTGGGCAAGTATCTATGATCATATTTAATACTTCATGAAGATGACCCCTGAGCTCCACATTCTCTTATTTTCTTGATCCCATTCTTACTCTAGGGAGGTAGCCTATTGTGTGATGGACTCTTGAAAAAATGTAGCACCCTCCAAATATAGCTTCAAAGGTAATCAAGAGACATCAAGTGAATCCTCCTACTTGATTGAGATTGTGGCTAATGTACTTGTTGAGGCTACAGGGTCAAGGCATGGCATGGTGGATAGTGGGAGTGAGAAGGTAGTATGTTGAGCAGTGACTGAGGGAACATGCCAAAGCCAAATACCTTTTAATGGAAGCTATGGCATCTAGGATCCTACCTGTGTTCTGGGTGGGACTTGTTATTGTATGGTGGCCTTTGCTATCAACTTACTTTTCTATGTAGTATCTTTAATTGTCTTCCTTTTATCCTCCTCTTCCTCTACATGTTTATTCTTCTTATCTTCTTCTTCCTTCTCTTCTCCTCCTCTTCCTCTTTATTTCTCTTATATTCTTCTTATTTAGTATTTTTATCTTGTTCTTCCTTCTTCCTCTGTTCTTCTTCTCTCTTCTTCTTTTCTTATTTTTGCATATCTTGGGCCTACACCTAGGCTTGTGATTGTGCCTACACTTGTTGTTACCATAGGAATTCATCATCTTCCTCTTTTTTTTTGATAGATTTGTTTTCCTATTGTTGTGCTTGGAGTTCTATGTCTTGGCTCCTCTTTTCATCATCTTCTTCTTCTTTTTCCTTCTTCTTTATTTATTCCTATGTATGTTTTGATATTTCAACTAATTCCTGTACCTATCTATAAATTTCTTTGGCCTTTTTTATGTCTACTTCTATATCCTTAGCCTTTTGTGTGGCCTCACTATATTTGGTTTGATACATTGTATGTTATTGCTATGCTTCTTCTTTCTTTTATTTTCCTCCTTCTTGAGTCAACATTTGAATATGAAAGTGACTTCTTCCCTAGAAACCTATTGATCCTCTATGGTTGAATACTTTAGAACAAGTTACTCAACCTCCTATGCCTACTGTGATGGTGGGCAATCATCTGGTCACACTTTTAAACTTGGAACCCATTGCTTCCTCTTACTGATTGTGACTAGTCTACATCATGGTGGTGGTGTAAAAGATTTAGGAGTAAGTTGAACAAATGTGTACTCCTCCAAGGTAGGGGAGAATCTTATCTCTTATCATGTTCTTGGCCTACACACAAGTTATTTTAGTGGGATTTCCAATAGGGATACAAATATGACATCTGGTACAAATGTTCAAGTAGTTGAAGGCTAAAAGAAGTCCATTCTTCACTGGAGGAATCTGATTTTGCACTTGTACTATATGCACTACCTTCCAAAAGAAGAATTATTTTTCCTCCTCATAATAGTCTCTATCCATGTCAACCAACATGACCTAGTAGACATCTTGTTTATCTGTTCCCATTTCTAAGAGGTTTTAGGAGTTGGCTATCTATGGCACCTTCAAGTCATCCTTCTAGGTCTTAGTGTTATGTGTTATTCACTTTGGGGGAGGAGACATCAAATATGGATCTATTTTTCACTTCCCCTTCTGCTATTATGATCTATATGCCAACTCTAATTATTGTACATCAAGAATATTTGAACTAGGTGAAATAGATTGCAAGGGGGTTTTATGCTTGGATACATACTCTTTTTGTTTGGCCACTTCAGTCTGTACCATATCCATGGTGATGAATAAGGGGAGTGCCTTGAATAGTGAGTGTGATAGCTCATGGATTGTGAAAAAGACTCCTTTGGGTAGTATAATTATTGTGGTGTGTTAACTTAGGTATTTCATGACATCAAGTGGCACTCAGGGATGTGTGGCTATGAGGTTTAGGCACTCCTTCCACTAAATTTTGAGCTTTACCTCATGCACAAGAGCTTCATGATCCTAAATCTAGATTATATTGTAGAATTACTGTGCTGGCTAGTAATCTATATCTAGATACACTTCTCCTTTTAGTGATTTCCACTACATAAAGCAAAGCAAGAAGATAAGAAACTGATATTGGAACATCTACCTAGGAGTGGTGTGAAACTTTTTAATAATTATGAGAAAATATTGGATGAAGTCCTTAGGCCATTTGAACTCTTCATTTTGGTAGATCATCCTATGAGAAGTGTCCATAATGCCCTTGGGTATTTTCTTGGTAGACTTGGTATCTACCAAAATATTTGCTGATAATTTCATGAATGGGGACCCCTTGGTTTCCTTACACATACACATCCAAAACTTTTGGTAATATGGGAAATGTTTTGGTCTTGTAGGGAAGTAGGGAATTTACACATGTAAGCATGCCCAAAGCTTAGGCTATGGCTTGTGTTTTGAGTACCATAGTTTCATCTAGGCCCAAATAGATTGTGACCTCATTGTATCACCCATGTAATACTTGAATTATCTCTCATAGGTTTCCAAATGTTGGCATACATAGTAGGTGCTTAATGTCTATGTTATAAAATTTGTGGGGAGATATGTGGGTGAGTGGTTGTGTAGCATCAATAGGATTAGGGTGAAAGAGATTCTAATCAGCTTCATGGAGGTACTTAAATAACTCTTGATCACTATACTTGGTTTATTGAAGCACCATGTTGAAACCCATGGCTTCCTTTTGTACACTAGAGAGGGGTCAGATTAGCTACACGGTATCCATGTCTATGTAGGTGAATGAAATTTAAATCCACTTTGTTTCCTATGAAAAGTAATAGCTCAAATCTTGATAGTTTCAACTCGTGAAGGATGTGCTCAAAGATGAAATGCTTACTTGGTGTTCAAACTTGACTTTTATAGATTTGATGCCTCTTAGATTTCACATCTAAGTTATGCTTAGCTATTTATTAATATTAAATATAATGGTAGATATGGAAAATTTATATCTAATCTAGCCATTAAAGTAGTTAATCATTAACACATGTGTGGAGTTACATCATTATGTTCTTTTATGTTTATACAAGGTGTATGAGTAGATGATGTTGATGAATGGTTGATTTCTTGAAGATCATGTCAATCAAACCTTAGCTCTTGCATTTAATTCTAATAGATGACTTTTATCCAATGGATATCTTGATGATGGGTGGCATTTTTCCCAGACTTAATACTTTTTAATTACATCTTTTAAACATTTTTAGTGGTACACATGGATCCTCATGTGCACATCTAGTGCACGTGATGTTTGGTATTTGTAATTCATAAATGTTGTTGCTAAGATCATCTACAAATAAAAAACAAAAAACAAACAAAAACATAAAACTTTTCAAAATAGATAAATCCTAATCTATATGGTGCTACTCATCACCCACTTCGCTTGTAAAATGAGATCCATAGACTATTGGTAGTAGGGCTTAAGCCTACAACCATTTACTCACCCTAGTAACACACTTCTCTAAAGATCCCTTAAAATCATGGTTCCTTTCTATATTAGGCCATGTATAATATAGGACCCTTTCCATCTTATTTGTAGCTTGCATAAGAATACTCTGAATTGATTATCATACATTAAAATTGGTTGATCTTTATGAAATTATTTATGGTGTAAGTTCTTATTGTGCCAATCTTTCTGGCTCTACTTGTGCACTTACTATGTCTAGGATGCTATACATCTAAACCCATCCATTTGATTTAGTTCAAGGATTTGGATAGTAAGAGATTCTTGATCTCTGAGTCGCATGACCATGGTAATGTGAGTTTGAGGACTAGATATTCCATCAACATGAATACTTCTAGACCATACACCAACTAAAATGGTGTAAATTTGATAGCCCTTTTGTAATGTGTGTGATATTCCCATAAGATCATAGGAATTCAATCTTCCCAGTCATCCCACTTGACATCATAAATTTTGGTCAGCATTTTACTGAGTACTTTATTAGATGTTTTAGCTTGGCTATTGACTTGTAGATCATAAGTAGTGATTTTATGATGAGAAATCATAAAATATTCAATCAAAACCTTGATGGTGTTATTTAAAAGGTGCATTCCTCTATCACTGACTAATTTTATAGGGCATCCAAACCTAATAATGATATTTTCATATAATAAATTCATTGTGTCCTTCACACTATAGCTAGGTGTGGCAATAACTTTAACCCACTTATTAAAATAGTCTGTCATAGTAATGATGTAATTGGAGTGGTTTACCCATACATTGGTAGACATCATAGTGCTACATAATGCTGTGTGCATCTTAGAACAAATTTGACCACCATAATCCACTCTATAGAATCTTTCTAGCTGTAGCCTCTCCTATGAAGTACCATCTTATGACTCCTTGATGAGCTTCCTCTAAGAGTTGAGGTCATTTATGTTCAAGGATAAACTTGTGTAGGACTTCATCCTTTCCTAAGTGATATAGAACCCCATTAATAATGGTATATGGTAGTGCTCTAGTCACAAACTACTTTTTATCTTGCTCCTAAAAATTTGCAGGGAAGATTTCTTGTTTGAGGAAGTTGGTAATGACTTCAAAGTTTTCAGGAATAAAGACATAGAAGAGATGGATGTTAAGAGAGTCTTCTTGTAATTATTATAGCTCTTCCCCATTTTGGATATGGCTAAATCTATCTAGTCCTACATTCTCTTTTCTTGGCTTAACATTTATGCAAAATTAAAACTTCTAGAATAACATCAACCATCAAGAGATACATCCTCCTAGTATTGACTTGTTGACTAGATATCATAGGGTTTAATGGTTACTGAAGACTTTAAATGGTGTTTCAAGCATATAGTGTCAGAATTTATAAAGTGCAAACATGATGGCCAATACTCCCTATTCTATAATTGTATAATTTTTCTCTGTGTTTGATAGTTTTTAGCTAGCAAAATGAATAGGATGGTCTAGTGGACCATATCCAGGCTACACCAACATAGCTCCAACTATGATACCCAAAGCATATACATGTACATGAAAAATATTTATATAGTCTAGAAATAAAAGTATGGGCACAATAACCAAGCACTTTTTTAGTTCAATAAAAGTTGCTTGGCTTTCTAAAGTCCATACAAACTTTGTATTCTTATGCAGTAAGGATTCCAATGGAGATGAAATAGTTGCGTACCCTTTTATGAACTTGTAATAGTAGCCTGTATAACTTAAAAAAGACTATACTTTGGTGGTGGTAATCAGTGGAGACATACTTAATATTACTATGATTTTAGCTTAAACTACCAAAATACCTTTGCTATATACAACATGTACAAGCAAAACATTGAATGGTGTAAAAATAGACATTTATTTAGATTAAAAGTGATGCACAAAGCTTGACATAGTTCCAACATTAGATAAACTTAGACAAGTGTTCTTTGAACAAGGAGAAAACTACCCAATCATCTAGATAAACTTTTAGGAAGTCATGATAAAATCCTTGAATGCTATAACCACTGCATGAGAGAATATTGTAGGTGCATTCTTCAAGATCAAAGGCATGAACTTCTACACAAGAGAACCCCACTCTATTACAAAAGTTATTTTGGCTTAGTCTTCTTCTAGTATTAGAATATTATGATATCCATTGAAACCATCCATAAAATAATATATTTTGTGTCCTATGATAGACTCCAAAACTTAATTTATGAATGGTATTAGAAATGGATCACTTACGTAGGCATTGTTCAATATGTGGTAGTCTCCACATACTTAGATTTATCCTATTTTCTTGGGTTGAAATACCAAGGGGCTTACCTAATCATATTTTTCTACTAGATAAATTATCCCTACATCCTACATTCTATCCAATTATGCCTTTACTTTAAACTTCATATTCAGATTAAGATTATATGGCCACTTCTTGATTAATCATGCACACTCCTTTAGTTCGATGCGTACTTCACCTAGAGATGGGTTGAATCCTTGAAATTATAAGAATTTGGTAAGGAAGATGTCTTAGTAATCCCTCAAAAGTTATAGAGTTTCTAAAATTTTAGTTTCCATCCAATAGTCACCTATGCTTGCCAGTTTTGGAACCTCCTTGGTTCCAATATTAGTGACATGTTCTTAATTGGGTACTAATAAATATTGTGTTTTTATTCATCCATAAATTATTATATCCTCCTTTTCCCTTAATATTCATAAATTTGGATGATGTGCAACTCATCTTCTTCATTCAATGTTATGCTAGTGTCTTTGAGTGGTTCTATAGGTCAATCTAGTTTGAATAAATTATTCACATCTAAATCACCATCTAAATGAAAATGCTCAATGTCTTGTAATTCATCTTGGATGTGGTGACATGGATACATTATATATTATTTTTTGTTCTTAGAAATCTTGTACCTTTTTAGTGTTGAGTTTAGATCAAAGGCTACATTCTTCTGCATAGTAGATTCTATTGTGGTTCTCAATTCTTCTATGCATGCATGGTACAAAAAATACTTTGTTTGTATAATACATTATGGACCAAAAATTTTTCATCTTCAAACACAAAGGTCTATATAAAGTCTCTCTACACTTATGCCTAATTCTTAGTCTCCTTTCTATGTTCTTGGTGCATGTACCAAGCTAATAATAGTGGAGCTAATGTATAATGGAATATGTGAACCCAATATTTTGATGTGACATGTTCTTCATTCCAAACTTCAACACATTTATGTATATGTATTTTGGGGCACTCACCTTCTTAAAAGAATGGCCAATTGGTGTGGATGACTATGGTAGTTAGAATTTGCTAATCATAAGCTCATAGGCATCATCTCACTAAAGCCAATCACCTCAATGATTTGCCCACCAAATTATAATAACTCCCTTTAAGGCATAATTTAAAATATTGACCTACTTATTGATGGTCAGAACATGGACTTGTAAGCACATAATGAATTCATTAAGGTCCTCAGTTGCATAGTATATAGGCAATTTTCACTCATGCATAAATATCATTCACATCGGCTAAAGTTCATGATCTCCTTAGGCCCAGTTGAGAAAGTAGGTATCTAAGTCACCACTGATAGATGAATATGATTCCCATGGTAAATTACCTTCCTTTTTCATCTCTATGTAGTCCTACATGTGATCATTAACTTGATATAATAAGTTAACTTCTGATTGAGTAGGGGATTTTATAGACAGAGGCACATTCTTCAGTGACAAATTGATCAACCACCAACTATGTAACTATTATTTTGGGCCTCCAATATTATAATATCTTGAGTTTCTGAGTGAGAAGTGATTATACCCATGGTTTGGTATGTTAGTACAATAAGTTACATTCATCTATGCATAACACTTTTGGATTCTCCTCAATATTGACCTTCATCTAACTAGTTTCTTGTGAAACATAAGGGAAGTCTAGTTCATCTAGAATTATGTAATGCTTATGCATTCTATTGAGAAGAATGATAAAAAATTTATCACCTTGATGTGCCTTAAGCTGGTTGTGTAATGTATTCATAGTCATTTGACCATCATACACCCAGTTTTTCTATTAGTGTAGGGTAGTGCATTGTTGTAGTCTTCATGTTGATGACCTTAAAGTCACCTCAAAAATATAAGTCTATGAATTTGATCTCAATGTCCTCTAATATAGAAATAGGCTCAACTTTTCTATAATCATCTAGGCTCAAAGTTACTAGGCTGTAACTGAGAGCTAGTCATCCAATAGCTTCCCATGTGGATCTAGGAATCATATTATCTGTGCTATAAAAATCAAAGAAAACATTTGAGATCTTGTACTCAACAACCTTAATATTAATACATGTGTCAACATCCCATGGTTTCTTTATCTTGACATACCAAACTAGTTTTATGTCTTTTATTGGCTATGCTGTGCACATTCTAAAAGATTATACAATAGATTCATGATGTTCGATATTATATATTCATTATACAAAGTACTCAAAATTTTTAGGAGATACATAAGCATAGTGACAACTCCATCTTGTCATATAATGCACACAATTTATCCATACATGTATGTGTCGATTGATGTAGCACCACCATCATTAGTATCTATATCACCACCATCATTAGTATCTTGATATTGAATGTTCTTCAACAATTATACAACTTCATGCACAAGATTTTTTTCTATATCTAGATGTGGATATTTATCTTGTTTAAATTTTCTTATGCCCTGATCTCAAGGAATCACAAATGGAGGTATCCCTTTCTCTACATGTTGTTATCATGTCAAGTATTCAAAAACATATTTTCTTTAGGCTCTGCACTTACCATATTCACATTTTTTATGGCTTTGTCCTTTCTCTAATTTTTTAGAATAGGGTAATAATCTATGTCATGTTGATAAGAGATTATATAATATGTGAAATATGACTATATTTATGGATTCATTGGGCAATTCTATTAGACATGATTGTATTCTCTGCATAGGTAACATTACAGGGGAGGCTACTGCTAGTTATTTTCTCTACTACCTTGGTACCCTCCTCTATAATAACCATAACCTCCTCCTCTATTAGATTGATATCCACCTCAATATCCTCTTTATTGATATGTAATGTTTTATTACTGATGTTTTTGATTGCTATCTCCCATT
The DNA here is from genome assembly GCA_037957365.1 of Torreya grandis. Taxonomy (NCBI): domain Eukaryota; kingdom Viridiplantae; phylum Streptophyta; class Pinopsida; order Cupressales; family Taxaceae; genus Torreya; species Torreya grandis. The sequence goes on from JARHVA010000732.1 coordinate 4,495,910, forward strand.
GTGAATTGTTTTTGTGTAGCTTATAGAGACCAATTCATTTATTATTGCTATGTTATGGCTGAGCTCCAAGTTGTTACATATTGGTACTAAGGATATGGAGGCATCCATCTTGGTGATGAAGGGGTCCATCCATCTATACCTTAAGGTTGATATTGTGATGAAATTGGAATCCATTATTGATCTATCTGGGTCACACAACCCTTATTTACCTCTTGGCTTGGGATCACCAACTTCACTGATAATAATTAATATATTATGATGACAAATACATTTTTGTAAATGCCCTCTTTAAGATATTACAAAGATTTATAGTTATTATCATCATGGTTAGTTGACTTCCAAAAATTATAATATAGATTCTATGGATTTTTGATATATTACTGTAGAAGATGGTATTGTGTTGTGGCATGCCCTACTACTCGACAAAATTCTATTTTGACTTTAGGACAATCATTTCAGTGGTATCCTTTTTTCTACATTTTGTGCACTAGAGGTTCAATTTAGGCTTATCCACCTCATGGTGTTGCTTTATTCTTTTCATGAAATCATGTAGTGTGTTTTCAATTTTATAATTAACAATAATAGGTTCTCCATAATCCTCAATCTATTTCATGAATAGTGTAGTATCTCTGACATCTACTTTTATATCCTATTACATTTACACAGTAGAAAAATAAATCCTATGTTGTAATCCTTCAATGAACCATGCTACATTTTCTTTATCTATTAAGGAAAATTCTACCTTATTCATCACATCAGAGAATCTGTGATCATAGTCATAGAATGACTCTCTAGACTTTTTCCTTATCTCCTTCAGGTCTTGTATAGTTTGAATGGTGCATTTATTAATTTTGAATTATATGATGATCCAATCCTATACTTCTTTTAAAATTTCCTACTAAAGGTCTCTTTTATATATGAACCCCAGTGCTCTGCTAGCGAGGGCCCCTACTAATTCACACTTTTGAAAATTTTCATCAGTTATGCCCTTAGCTTGCCATTTCATTTTGAAAGTGAGTAGGTACTATTCAAGATTCATAGACCCATCATAAATGGTAAGTTTAAGAATACTCCTAAGTGGGCCATCATGTTGAATGATATGGATGGAGTCTTCTACATAACTATTATCAGAGGCATCTATGTACTGAGTAATCTTACCTATGTACTATGCTACACACCAAAATAATTATCATGTGCACTTTACTTATCTACACTTCCTTCATTTTGTAGCTTTGTTTCAACTAAATATAAGGTCTTCAAAACATTCCTAATTGAATTTTTATGAATTTACATACCCTACTGATTCATATGAGTTAAAAATGGTCCTTCCTAACTATTATCCCCGTGTTTGCCTCACTACAAATTTATACTAGAATATAAAAGATTAGGCTATGGGGACACGTACACTTTTAGTGAATAGTTATTCCTAGTAACTTCTTATTCTATTATTCTTGAACCTATAATTAACCTATGAATATGCTCTATTTATTTTCATAATTCTTCTTATTTGGACAATACCCGTTCTTGTAACTACGCACTACTTCTATCTTCAATCTATTATATTCCTGAACTACTCTCATCTTCCTCTTTGTACATCTCATTCTTCATCCTCTTATTCTATCTACCAAAATTCATCATCCTCTTTATTCATCCTTCACTCATCATCTTTATCATCACATCTGTGTGCTCATTCATCATCTAATCTAATAATACTCTTAATTCTATTCACAACTACTTGGGTTTTTTTTCTGTTTATTCCATCTATTTTGTTGTTGTAATTCCCATTTTGAATATAGATTTTTATTTTGAATATTATTTCCTTGCATATCCATTATGGATTAAATTTTAATCTCTAATTACTCATCTATCCATAATTCACCATCATGTACACATATCCCCATACGCTCAAAGTGACTACTCCATATTGGTTGGAGTAGGCACCATGGTCTTATCCATAGCCAATATCTTTAATAGGAGAGGTAGTTGATACAAAAATTTTCCTCTAATTCCTTGGACAAAATGGTCCTATGCATATTTGAATTCTATATACCATTTCACAAAAAATTTAGTGATATATCCATCTATAGTAGTGGTAACCCAATAGTCTATTGCTCTAATCCAATCAGTTTCCATTTTTAATAACTAGTCTACCTTCTCTTTGGTATAGGTAATAATTTCTTTTATTATGAGATTAAAACAATAGTATTCCAGTCTTGTCAACTAATTAGTCATTAGTTAGGTTATCTCAAAGAAAAAAAATTCATATATTTCTTCATAGATGTGCTCCTAAATAATTTCACTTGTGGTAAGACTAGTCCTTTTATATTCTTCTTTTGTGAAGTGCCATACTTTTTAGTCTAACCATGTTTTAATGTCTTGCTGTCTCGATAACCATATTAGTATAATTTCCTTTAGAAAGAGTATTTCTATGCTCACCATACCATTGTTAGTAGATATTCTTGATGCAATAGAACATGCTAAGGATGAGGATAACTAAATTTTATTATACTACATAAGATAGTATAGAGAATTCATATTTAATAGAAACATGACAAAGATGAGTTATCATGCAATAGATAGGAACTAAGATTAACTAGAGTTTTCTTAAGGTTTTTAAAGCATTCAAATTACTTTAAATAGGATTAAACCAAAAATTAAACATGCTAACACAAACAAGGAATACCATAATAAATATGATAGGTAACCATAACCAACAAGTCTATATTGATCTCAACAAAGGTTCATTATCTTTTTCATACAACCACACATATTTATAGTTGCTATAGTTTCCTAACTATTTATATTCTTCCCATATATTGATGCCAAAGAGAGGAGACTATTCATCTTCTGTTCTTTTACAACTTGTAGAGGATATGAAAAAATACATATAGTCCATAATTCTATACATAACACATGAATATTCGAAGAGTAGCCTATGCAAATTTACTTATATATTTTATTCTCCTAATAGGAGTCTACTTGAAGTGATTCAAATGATGATAAATATGAAGTGGAATATGAGACTGAATTGATGAATGCTCTTGAATAACTAAAGATTGAGAAGAATATTAACAAGAAGATGAAGTCTCAAATCAAGGATGATGAGGAGAAATTTAGTGTGTATGAAGACATCAAGGAACATGAAGATATTGTTAAGCATCTTAGTTGTCAATTGGAAATCCTATCTGCAAGATTGAAAGCTAAAAAAGATGAATGTTCAAGGTATGTAATTGAAAATGAGTCATTAAAATTTTATTTAGAGAAGACATCTAGTAAGATGTAGTCATTTATGATATTTAAAAAAATCTCAAGTGATCTAGAAAATATCTTGAGTGGTCAAAAGAATCCAAGTGATAGAACTAGTCTTGGATACAAAAAAAAACCAAAAAAGGCAACTCAAGACAAGATGAAAACTAATTTAAATTCGACCTTAAAGGTTAACAATAAATCAAAGAATGAAGATGTTGGTAGAGTGAAGATAAATCAAATCAGACAACCAAATGCCATGAGGTATGCAAGTTTCAATGGTTATTATTACACATGTAATCAGTTTGGGCATAGAGCTAGAGAATGTAAGAGACTTGTTAGAAATGAGTTTACATGGAACTATGATGGGGGTCATCAGTCAAAAGGTGAGTCTTCTTCAAAAGGATTAGTTTGTTTTAATTTTTGAAAAAATGGACATATTGCAATATTTTGATTTAATTAGGAAAGGCAGGATACATTTCTTAAAAAAGGTATAGTGTGTTTTAATTGTCAACAAAGAGGTCACATTGCTAGATTCTACAAGTAAAGGCTTAAAAGATATAATATGTTTAAATAGGCTCCTAGAGTGCAAGAAAGAAGGCAAGTTAACTCATAGAAACCAAAGGTGGTAAGTGTAAGTCATGATGAGTCTACAAGTTTATGTAATCTATTTACAATGGTGGAGAATGCTATAAAATATGGAAAGTACCAACAAACCTCATTATCTGCTCATGTTTTGAATGAAGAGACCAAGCTCAAGGAGAAGACCAAGGTTTTGGTTGAGGTTAATTCTGAGGTGCATTTGGATTCTAATGAGCAACTTGTTATGTGTGATCAAGTTTAAATCTTGGTTCTTATATTTTAAAGGTCTGGAGGTGATGTTCTACAATGCAAAAAAGATACTTCAGTGATCAAGGTATGCCAAGATTCTATAGTTTCTCCAAATGTTGTATATCCTATCATAGAATATAAAGTGAGTGATGTAAAATTTTAGACTAAGAAGTATTATAGATATAAAAGGATTTTAGTGGTTATTGAGGAGATGTGGGCCACTCATGGATTTAATTTGTTTTAGAGTATTATGGTGTAGAGGAGGTCTCTATTTATGCTTCTTAAGAAAATCCTTTCAGTGGAGAAGCAAGTGTTGCATGATGTTCTTCAAAAGGTCCTATAAGGTAATAAATGAGTGTTTCTAGTTGGAATTGGTGTGTCAAAGTGGGAGAAGTGCTTTGATGAGGTTAGAGTAATGTTATAAGGTGTTTTTCTATGTATATAGTGTCTACAAGATCAGAATGGGTATTTTTAGGTGGCATAATGAGATTGATGGAGTGTCAATAAGAGTTTGGTGCTCAAAAAAGTCTATGCACTTCTTTGTGATGTGTTTTAGGTAGTTTTATGTTTAGATGATCCTATTTGTGCCTTTTAGAGGTTTTTGTGTGCTCCCAAGTTTATCTTTTTATTGCAGATCAAAGCCATGATATAGGAAGTCAAGGTTACCAAAGGTTTGAAGGCTCAAAAATTGGTCCATAAGTGTGTGATGGTTGTCTTCAGGTGTGCAATGAGTTTTAGAGGTGGTCATTGACCAAAAGGAGGTTTGTTGACCTTGTTTGTTTAAGATTCTAGAGTTTTGGGCTATGATAAAAAATTGGTTTACCTTATGAGTTGAGGTTTGAGGATTCTAAATAGGTTTAATGAGACAAATGGGTTGTCAAATAAACATTTACAGAGATTTGAGGGTTTGTGTTTTTCAATGTATTCGTGATTTTGTCAAGATGGAGGCCTAATTGACTAGTAGGTTTGTGACATAAGTATGTTATAGAGGATGAAATATGTGATTAAAATTGGTGTGCCTAAGGGGGAATATGAGATTCTCCAAATATGAAGTTTTAGGTCTTGAAAGTATGTCTAATGAAATTTGTGGGCTCTGCAAGTTCTAGATAGGGTTATAAAGAGTCTAGACAGGCCTAGTGTGAAGATTGATGTTTTTGTTCAATTTATCTAAAAAATAAAGGCATGAGTATTTCAAGGTGATTTATAATGTTGATTTAGATCATGTTTCATATTTAGTGAGTGGCATGAAGTTACTTTTATGGTCCTTGAGGTGGCTTGAGAGAGAAGGCTAATAAGACTATGTGGTGATTCTTCTTGATGTGTGGAGATCTGAAGATGATCAAGAGGTGTAATAGCTCATAGATCTTAGGGGTAGTAACTCTTAGATGTTTCTTAGTGAGTTCCATCAGATTTTAGTGCTTTTGTATGTTATCTATTCATTATTTATTTTGTTTGGTTGAAGAGAGTGTTATCATGTTGCAAGGAGATGCTATCAAGGCAAAGAAGAGGTAAGATCAAGGTAAGGGGGAGTTTGTATCATCTTTATAAGGTGGTCCTCTCCTATTGGTGGTTTTTTAGGTCCTCAAGATTAGTTTGTGCCCACTTTATCATTGTGTCAAAGGGAAAAAAGGTTCGTATTTAAATAGTGCTTGAAGAGAAAGAAGAAAGGTGAGCTATATGATGGGTGTTGACATCAATGACAAAGGGGGAGATTATTGGATAGTTTTTAGTGATGTCACAGAGGTTTCAAAGTGAGTGGATTAAGTGTCTTGATAGTCTAAATATCAATGAAAAAGTGTGTAATGTGCTTTTCCTAGTATGCTTAAAGTTGGCTGGGTTGATCTTCAATTTTGGTATGGTTAAGGATGTTTAGGGATGAGTATGGTGATATGAGTCTATGAAAGATGTATCATAATAGGTCTTCTATACTTTTAATTATTGTGTGAATGAGTGTATTTCATCTAGTAGTTCATAATTTTCATTTAGGCATTTTGGGTCTAGTAGCAGAAAAATCTAAATCAATAGTTTGATGACATCACCATTACCACATATGAATGAGTAAAGGGGAGTTGATTATATGGGTGTGATCAAATTAGTCCCAAGTTACTATGGTTCAAATTTTAGGTCATGAATTTGAGTGCAACAAAAGTTATTAAGGGGAAAAGTTAGATTCTCAGATAGATTTATTATGTTTCCATACTTACACAGACTACCACTACACCTCATGTAAATATGAATGAACCAGTATGTTTATGCATTTAATTTAGGTGTAAATAAAGTTAATAATGGTCAAAGGTTTACATGTATATTTTTTCTATAGTGAAAATAATATACCCTAAAAATATGGATTCTTGAAGTGATTTTTAGCTCAAGATATAAATCTTCAAAGTTGCACTTACAGACTGTGATGGGCTAGAGACCGTCAAAATAAACTACTCTGAAGTCTAAGGTCACTAATTAGTATATCCAATGGTGATAAATTAATCATACATGTTAAGATAAATGGTGAGTATGGATTCAACATGTAAAAGGTTACATTCATTGGTGACAAGTGTCACAAGCTCGTTAATCTGACAGAAGATCAATGGTGAGTGGCAGTTCATACTAACAATGATCAATGGTATAGGACAAGTGAAAGAGTCAATAATACATGTGAGACTACCAAGTGGAACAAACAAAAAATACTATTAGTAAATTTCTTAGAAGACATGCAAGGGTTCAAAGTGTCATAATCTCAGGAGTTATAAACAAGATCTAATGGTGAACATTACAAGATAAAGACTTGGTTAATCTATTGAGATAGATGAAGCACATTTATCCATAGTTGTTAAGAAGCATGAGATGAGCTTAAAGTGTTTGATGTTTAATAGTAAAGTAGAGTTAAAGTTCAAGATACTTTTGAATAAGATCTATGGTGCAAGTTGAGAGAGCTGAGTGAAGAGCATGAGATGTTTTCTAACTAACTGAGGTTTAACTATGACCATTTGGATATAAATATTTTAATTTAACAAAGGAATGACTAGTGCTTGGTTTTTAAGCCATAACTTTTGATCTAGGATGAATTCAAAGATGCAATAAAAACCAAAATTACAAAGGAATCTAAGATACATCCATCAAAATTATTTATAAGGTTTTATTATCCATACAATTATAGATATTGAGCTCCAAAGTTGACTTTGTTCATTCATGCTCTACAAGTAACCTGAGAAGGATATTTTGAGCCTTTCTAACGGTATTTGGGTGTTTCAAGAGGACTTAGATATTGGAGAGTGTTTTAAACTCTCTAAAGATGATTTGTATGGACTTTTGAGGTTTGACCAATCCATATTATTTATGAATAAATGCTTAGAATTTGACTATTTGTTTATTTATGTTCTATGTACAAGTCTAATGTTTGAGTAGATTGAGCATATGCATAGGAGTGTTGTGATGCCTATGATATTTTGAAGATGTCAAATGGGTCATGTAAAGTGGACCAATGCTTTTAGAATTGGTCTTATGTTTTTAATTTTCTTGATGGTGTGCTAAAGGAGTGAATAGGTCTCCATGAGACCTGTAAGGGCTAATGAGACCTAATTGAAAGGTGTAGCTACTTAAGTGTGACCCATAGTTGCCATGTCTAACCTGTGAGGATAGTATTGAGATATGTAATATGTCTTAATGGTTAAGGTAAGTCTAAGGGCTTACCAAGAAGATAATAATCATGAAATCTCTATAAAATGGCAAAATCAAAGATGATGATTTATAGACTTTTGAGATTTGAGAGAAGAGGTGTTTTTGAGTGTTGAAAAGTGAAGTAAATAAGGAAGGGTGGGAACATAGTGGATGTATTGAAGAACATAGTAGGTTGATGACTATGTGTATGAAATATATGTCTTTTTTTGATGTCAAAGATAGTGCTCTTATAGGTTTGAATATTGAGGATGAGTGAAGGATATATGATGTCTATGTGAGCTTGATGGTTGATTTGAGAGACAGATCAGAGTGTGGACAATGTAATGTGCATAGTTGAAGAGAGATGATATAAATTTTATATCCATTATATTGTCAAGAAATTAATAACTAAGATATTTTCATTTCAAAGGTGTTGGGAGGGTGCTCAACATCTAGGTTAGAAAGGTGACCAATAGGTGGTTAGAAGACTTGATCATCTTAAGGGTAGGTGTTCCTTGTGAAATAGGTGTTTCACTAAATCTAGTTAGAAGGACTTGACCAACAAGTGATCAGAAAGAATTGATCATCCTAAGGGCATTTTTTCCTTATGAAACACATGTTTCATTAAATTTTGGTAAAAAAGACTTGACTAGTCTCATGTTTTTGATCATCTTATAGGATAATTAGTCCATGTGTTTATATGCTTAAGAGTGGGTTTTATTCCCTAAGAGGGTTTCCCACATAGATATTGTGTTGTGTGTATGTGATCTTATATTATCTATTACTCATTGTTATAAACATCTTGAATGTTTCCTGACTGTTTGTATTGAATGCTTAAGTGTTTGAAGAATTTTGAAATTGAATTGGATTGTTTGCCACTAGTAATTCACCCCCCTCTCAATGGTTTATACCTCTAAAAAATAATACTTGGGTTTTGGTTAATCCTCCTCCACATGTTAATCCCATCAGATGCAAATGGGTTTATAGGGTCAAGTATAAATTAGATGGCTCCATTAATAAATATAAGATAAGACTTGTTGCAAAAGGCTATGCATAACAAGAAGGTATTGACTATGAAGAATTTTTTTTAATAACTACCAAGTGGCACACTATTCATATGGTACTTTCCCTAGCAACATAGAATGGTTGGAAAGTACATCATATGGATGTTAAAAGTTCTTTTTTAAATGGTGATTTATTGGAAGAAGTAAATATGAAATAACCCCAAGGTTTTGAAAAAGTGGGTGAGAAGCACAAGGTGTGTAAATTGATCAAATCTATCTATGGGCTCAAATAGAAACCCAGGGATTGGTATGAAAATGGATTCCTACTTGAAAAGAATTGGCTTTCAATGTAGTGAATCTGATGATACTCTCTATATTCAAATGCAGGGTAAGAAATTGGTGATTCTTATTCTCTATATCAATGACTTGTTTATCATAGGTAAAGATGAAAACCATAAAAATTATGTGAATAAGAAATTAAAATATGGGTTTTAGATTATAGATCTTGGACTTATTCACTATTATCTAGGCATAGAAGTAACTCATAGCAAAGCATTTTCATTTCATAATCTAAGTATATTTCTAAGTTATTAACTAGGTTTTGCATGAATGATTACAAACTTTCCATCACTCCCATGGAAATTAACTTGAAATTAAGTAAGTATGATGGTAATGCTTTTTTTGATGGAATGAAATATAGACAGTTAGTGGGAGGTTTGATATACTTGATGATTACCAGGCCTAATATATCATTTTTAGTTAGAATTTTATCTAGGTTTATGCATGAGCTTAGATAAATTCATTGGAATGCATCAAAAATATTACTTCATTACCTTTAGGGAATGAAAACATATGGATTTGAGTATCACCAGAATAATAACTTCAAATTTATTGGGTGTTGTAAGGTAGATTTTGGTAGATGTGTGGATGGAAAAGTGTCCACAACAAGATACACTATGAATATGGGTTCAAATACCATTTATTAGTGCTGTAAGAAGTAAGATATAATAGAAAATTCATTAGTAGAATTAGAATACATCACAATATGGGATGATTTTAGATAAATTGTCTAGTTATAATGCATTCTTGAATATCTTCAAATTTCTTAGATTATTCCTATATAGTTATACATTGATAATCAAAGTGAAATTAAGATTCTAAAAATATAGTATTTCATGCCAAAACAAAACATATGGATGTAAAATATCACTATATATGAATGCTGGTGGAAAGTAAAGCACTTGATATAATACTTTTGATTAAACAATTAACATTTTCACAAAACCCCTTGATAGAATGAAATTTGAGAAATTCAAAAAAATGCTTGGTTGGTTTTACAGGTCATGGGTAAAACTTACAAATACATGTTTTTATATGTAAAAGGGTTAATGAGATATATACACCCTTCATGTACTTGTTTTATCTTGAATAATAAAATGCTTGTGGACCCATCTTAGTGGGCATAATATTTACCTCCATTATTTTTGCTTGGTTAATTAAATTGTTTAGGTTCCATCACATCAAATGTAACTTTTTTGTCATTAATAAGGTCTTGGATCTTATGCTTCAAGGTAAAACATATGTTTTTAGAATGACCAGGGCCTTGGTGATAGTCAAAATAACATTTGCATCATATCCTTTGGGTAGAGGCTAACTCATATAAACCTCTATAGGATGAGGGATAGATATGAGGTGACACTCCACAAGCTTTGGAATTTGTGAATATAAAGACTTAGTGTAAAAATTATCTCCTTGGTGCATTGAATAAGATAATTCAATTAGGTTTTTATGACATTACATTAATTGTAGTAGTGATTTATTTTCAACATTATGTAGGTTTCATCTTGTAACTTGGTTTGATAGTAATAGTACATGTAGTCAGTGTGTTTGATACTTAAGTTTTTTCAATGAGATAAGTTTCATTTCATGATCATGAACAATATGGTAAGATTCATAAAAATATTTGAACTTTTTAAAAATAATGGAATCATGTGATGGGGCAAACAAACTTTGCTTGAAGATGTCTTGAATCTCTTTATCTACCATTAGATTAGTCATTCTAGCCAAAATTCTCTTTTACTTTAATACACATACATTGATGGGTTCATTGGTTCCTTATTTGTTTTTTGTAATTTGGGTATAGCAAACCTTTTAGGTAATGTTGATAGAGAAGTGTGCCAAAAATTAATCTGTAATAGGTTTCAATTCCTTTATTGATTAAATTGGTAAATCATAGAACCACTTTAGAACATAGTCCTTAAGTCTCCTTAGAAGTATTTAAGTCAAAATTTTATCATTGGAGGTATAATCAAGGCATGATACATAGAAATATCAAATATGTTATTCAGGATTAGCCTTGCCATCATAACATGTGAACTTAGATACAACAAAACTAATTGGAATGGGGTGCAAAGATATTTTAGGTGCAAGAGGGTTATGTAAAACATCTTGTGAATTAATAGATTAAGGTGATTTCATATAATTTTGTTTAATATTTGTAACTTAGCTTGATTTTTTTATAGTTCAGACAAGACCTTGGATAATTTTATCACTAAGGTGAGAAGTCACCAAAAGAGGTGTGCCCATAGTTTGAGTTGATAGAGGCATTGAAACCAGTAGTTGGGTTGAAGTGTTAATGTTTACTATGGAGGATGTTGAAATGGTAGGATTTATTTTGGGGGAAAATGGTGTAAGTAGATATCATGTACCCCTATTAGAAGTATGAAGAGATGATGTGCTCAAGGGGATGATTATTGGTACATGGGGATGACCCATATCTCTAATAGCATGGTTAATATATGGACCTGGTTATTCATCTACACTTATATTTTTTAGTTTCTAATATAGTTCTTAGGATCTCATCAAGATCTTCAGGGTTTTTCTAGATACAATGTCTAAACATAGTAAAATATTTTAATTGTACTTGAATTATTTATTCATGTTCATTGCTTTCATTAGATTCATCATTTTCATGATTATAAGCATATTTTATGGTAATCTCTTCAATATGAGGTTTAATTTCATCAGTAACATCTTCATTAGGTATAGGATTGGTTACTTCAATAATTTGATCCATCTTAGGTGGACAATAAGGAAAATTTAGGTGTTTGACAAAAACACTAGTTAGTTTAGTGCTACGCCTAGGTTGCATACAAATGATAGAGTAGGTTTGGAAAAATAAAACAATGAAAAAACTCAAAAAGTTGAATACCCTATGATATATTAGGGTTTGCATAAAGAGACGAGTTCACCAAATTTTTAACCTTAAATTTTTTGAATGTATAGTACAAGGGCAAAATATGGTTAAGAATATAGAATTTATTAAGTACAAGGGTGATAAATAGATCTATAGCAAGACAATTAATTTTTAAACCTAGATAAACTATATTCTGAATTTAGATACTAAGTTATGCTAAAAATAGAAACTACAATGATTGATTGATATTGCAAGAAATTTTAAATAAGAGTACTAAGATGGTTTAGTGTGTACATGTAGATTTAGATTGAAATAGGTTGGAAGTGGACTAGATCAATATCTTAGAACAATCATCATATTTTATAAATTTACACTATATAACCTTGAAAATTTATGTCAAATTTGGATGGTTACATCAATGCTGGAGCTGGATGTAGTTTATAGTACATAATAGTGATTGGATTTGGTTGTGACCTTTTGGAGTATTCTAGGTTTTCCATCACCTTTTCTTTGATGTGTTCAGATTGTGTGTACATGTTTCTCTTTATCAAATGATAAAACCCTAGCTTCCTCACCATTATAGTGATTGTAATATAATTAAGTTATTGTACACACAATGTCAAGTTGCCTTAAGGACTCCTCTATCAATGGGAATTACTACATTACCAATACTCTTAATAGGGCATCAAACTTATTCAGTTCTCCCCTACATGTCAAATTGTGTGTGCATAAGGATGAAATGTCTGATAAAAAAGTACATAGAGTGACCTAGATCATAACTTGGAAAATATGGATCATGGAATGTTCCTTCATTACTTTAGACCCATAGGGATATTAATCTTATCCTTGATATGGAAATAGGGATGAATATGGTAGATTTTATCACTTGAATTCTTTATTGAGTGCTTTTGGTAAGTTATCTGGTGAGTTCCCCCTATTTTCTAGGTTATTAGGTGAGGAATGATTGAGAAATTATATTGTATATTTACCAATCCATTTTGAAAATATATCACACTAAAGCACTTAGGCCATCCATAACAATATGTTTCATTTACAAATTAGATGAATTTTGAGTACTGGACCCTTAGTTTGAAAAGGGACACTTTCTTTTTTCATAGGCATATGGATGGAACACAAGTGTTTAGGAAGCTAAAAAATATGTATAGGTCCAAAACTAGGAGTGAAGGATAATGATCAGGTTTAGAACATTTGGCATAGTATGTAAACCCTGGTCATCAAAATAACAATGGTTAGACTAAGAGATAAGTAATTTGGCACAAAGAGATGTGAACATAATCCTTTTTGGTAGTGGGAAGATCTTATAATTGTAAAACCATAATAAATATTTTCCAAGTGTATAAGACTAAGGTGGTATATAATTCAGATTTACTATCTAAAATTATAAAAATAGAAAATTTCAAAAGGGTGAATTGATATGTTTAAAATCATTTTACAACTTGAATATTGTGTATTAAAAATTTAATTGTGTAAACTATTAAATTTAGATCTATCAAGACATTAGTCAATGGGTATTTTGGAATTTACTATATTGCAATATAAAATTAAAATTATTTATTTTAAAAAACTACAATTGGAAATGTGAAAATTACTATGTTTATATTCGTTGATACATTTTGAATGAGTAGTTCCTTATCTCTCCCAATAGTTTCTATTTTAAGTAAAATTTTGTATTGATAATTATATTATGTAAATATAAGTTGTATATCACAATTGATTTGTGAAGCTATTACTATTAAATTTATTTAATACTCTATAAAATGAGTTGTTAAAAATAAATAAATAAAAATCTATAATAAATTTCATTTGATATATATGAAAATTAGTAGTGTGTGTGTGTGTGTGTGTACAATTTGATTTGTGAAGCTATTAATATTAAATTTATTTAATACTCTATAAAATTAGTTGTTAAAAATAAATAAATAAAAATAAATATTAAAACAAGGTTGTTATAATAAATTTCATTTGATATGTATGAAAATTAGTAGTGTGTGTGTGTGTCTATATATATATATATATATATATATGTATATATATGAATTAAGAGTTACAATTAAGTTGGGAATAAATGATGAAAAAAAGAATGAGAGGGATAGGGTTTGAATATTTAAAGGAGTTTTTCACTAATTTTACATGAGTTTAAACTAGGAAAAGACTAGATCTGGAATGGAAACACAAGAAATATATCGACTAGGGGGGATCATATCCCCCCTATAGACCATCTTTCAGGAAGATGGTGAAAGGAGCAAAATCATCAATTTCTAAGATGGAGATTGATTCCATGATGAAGGCAGATGGTAAATACAAGATAGAAGGATAAATGGATGGACCTAAGAGGACATGCATGTAGGTAGTAGAGGAAAATCCTATCATTGTGCTAGACCTTATAGAAATTAAAATAAATATAGTAGGGTTATATAGTAAGAGTTTGATATGTAAATTCATGGGATCTCAGTTAATGATAGAGGAGATGAATGCAAGAAGCAAGAGGAAATGAAAGATAAATGAAGAATACAAGCTGAGAACATGTGCCAAAGGATACTTCATTGAAATCTTTATAAATGAGTTAGATCAGGATAGAGTTTTTGAAGGTGGACCATATTTATTTATAAATGTGAGCATATTCTTGAAGCATTGGCATATCATCTTCAAAATGATGGAGGAGTTAACAATAATAGTACTAGTATGGATTAGACTATATGCTCTTCTACACAAACTCTAGTCAAGATATGTTTTTGAAACCATTACTTATATGATAGGTAGGGTAGTAGATGTATCCAAGCCACATCATGGAAAAATATTATCAAGATATGCAAGAATATGTGTGAAATTGGACCTAACAAGACCATTACTCAAGAATGTTATACTAAAATTAGGAGAAATTAATGGATCCAAGATTTGGGTTATGAAAGCATCCCTTTTGGGTGTAGAAGATGTCACAAATATGGACATCTGATTAGGGAATGTCTAATATTGTAGAAAAATAACATTCTATATAAAAAACCAAAAGCCATGGAGAAGGATTTAGAGATATTAAGCCAAAAAATAATCACACCATAAGAAATAAGAATAATACAATCAAGAAATATATCTTGGAAGGTATAAAATTAATCAAAATAGAAGAAGGGATCTCAATGGAAGGAATAAAATTGATACTAAAAACTCAAGGACAAGAAAATCATACGAAAAAAGAAGGGGAGGATATAATGATAGACTATGATTTAAAATAAGATCTATTAAATCTTCTTAAATAAATGATAATAGTAAAATAAGAGAAACAAAAGACAAGTGAGAAGAAAGGCATGCAACAAAAATGAAAAGGACAGGAGGAAGGAAAACAATTCCTAGAAAATTGGATAAGTATGAAGGAGGAAGAAGAAACATAATCAAGGAATTGGAGTGAAGAAGATAAAATGGGAATCAAATAGACCCCAAATATAAATCCCAAAGGAAAATTTGGAAAGATAAGGAGAAAGAGACCTAGTAAAAAGAAAGAGGCATGAGGAGGAAATAAAATCTATTGGGGCAAGAACACAAAAATAAGTGGATAAGTTCTTCATGAGCACTAAGCAAAGTGACTCACATAATGTAGATAATATCCTAGAACATAAGGGGACCTAATACCCCCTCTAAAAGGAAAACATTGAGATAATTACTTAGTCAATGAAACCCTAAAATGGTGTTTCTTCAATAAACCAAGGTAGAAAATCTATAAAGACCTAAAAGGAACCAATCAGGTAAGCTAAGAATGGAAATTATAGGTAACAATATGGTGGGGACAATAGGAGGAATGTCTATTTTATGGGAACCTACTTATATCAAGTTAGAGGTCCTTTAGGCAAAAAAATAATACACTATTTATGAGGTGTAAGAGAGAAGGATAGGATTAAGTTTTCACTTAGTAAACATCTATGGCTCACAAAACAAAAAAGAGAGAGAAAAAGCTTGGAATCAAATAGAAGAAATAATTAAGGTTAGAGAATAAATTTTATGGGTAATAGGAGGGGACTTTAATGCTCATTTGGAATCATTATAGAAGAAGGGGGTAACACAAATGAAAAAAAATCCAATAGTTTTCAAAACTTTATGGACAAGTTGGAACTTTGGGATAGAAGAACAAAGAAAGGATGGTTCACATGGAGTAATAAAAGAAGGGGAAAGGAATAAATCCTAGAAAGGATTGATAGATTTATATCCTTGAGAAATTGGTGGGATGAAAAATATATTATATAAACAGAGGTGCTAAAAATATTAGGTTCAGATCATTAGCTAATAGACATAAATATGACATTTGATGAAAAAACTATAAGAACCCCGTCTATATTTGAAAAATGTGGATGGAACTATGTACCAAAATTTGGATTCAAACAATATATTAAAAATGACAATAAAATTCAAAACCTTGATAAACATTAACAAGAAAGGATAGAGAAGATAAATCAGAACTAATAAAACATTCTTACCATGATCTTTATCTTCTCATGCCTCCATTCTAGGATTTGAATGCATGTGATTAGACTCAGATTGATAAAGTGATGTTTGATGTTGGATTTTGGATGATGGATTGGATGATTGATTATGGCTATGCAATAGGATTTATAGAGTGAGTTTGGCATAGTTTTGGTATGATTTCTTGGATTGGTTTGAGGATGGAGGGAGAGGTTAGTTAAATAAAGGAAGGGAGGGAAGATCAAGGTCTAGGATTTTAATTTGGATTATTAAATACAATGGATAGGAATTACCCAATGAATTAAAAATTCATTTGGAGTTTTAGAGAAGAATATTATAAAAATAAGGGAATTCTAAGGAATTTAAAATTCCTTAATTCTCTAGAGAGAGAACTCTCTAGAGAAGGAGAAGGGTGGAGGAGATTTATAGATTCCATTAGAGAATATAATGGTGTTTAGGGGATGTTCAGATGGGGATTAGAGATATAGGGGTGTAGGAAATGCTAGGGTGTAGGGTAGTAGGTGGTAGGTGAGATTATGGGAATTTAGAATTTTTATATAATGGCTAATTAGAATTAGATTAGGATAATAGGAGATTAGAAAGAATTAATGGAATAGTGGTATGGGATAATGTTATTAAAATGGAGAATTATTAGAGGAAAAATATTAGATTTATGGCTAGAAATAGGATAAATTAATAGAATAAAATAGGATAAGCATAATTAGTGTCAACTAATAAGAATATTAGTTGACTATAATGAAGCAAGTGATTTTAGGTGCATATATTTTTCCCATCTTTGAAAGGGAATTTTGAGTGGAGATAAGTGGAAGGAGTAATGGTCTTTCAAGTTAAAACCATGTCATGGATGAATGTTAGTCGATGATGTTAGGGGATATTATGCCCCCTTAAGGGGACATGTAGGGAAAAATGAGCTAGATGACCACTCAAAAGAAGAAATGAGGGGTGGGATATGATGGAAATATGAGGGGATGGGATGCCAGATGTGGGATATAAGATGAATAAGAAAGATTCTACTTGAGCAATGAGCTACAAATTGATGATGATGCCCCTAGCAAGGACACATGCATAGGGAATAGAGATGATAGGTGTCACAGTTATATAAAAATCCCAAGGGGGGATCAAACATGACATGATGATGATAAGACTAAATTAATGCAATCTTTAGACATATCCCAAGTAAGGATGTATGCAAGGGAGAGCTATTGGCTAGGATAAGACTGATGATAGGATTAATGTTAATGATGGGTGTAGTTCAAAACTAGATCAACTGATTATGATTTTGATGATGATAGAGAAGAATCAATGATGTTATTGAGTTACCAAAAGACTGAGGTATGAGGATGGATGATATAGATAGTGGCTGAGCTATCCTTGGGCATGAAAACATGTCCAAGTGTTGCCTACATAGTCTGAAAAGACCTCAAGACAATATAGTTCTGACTAGAAGGTGATCATGAAGATGACGATTAATGATTAGATGATGATTTGGGATTATAGTGTGATGATGATGATGGTTAGGGATTAAATAATGATATTAATGATAATAGGATATGATTTAGATGATGGGATGAGGATAAAATATTAGATATCAGTTAGATGGGTTATGATGTGGAGAAGGATGATGATGAGATCAAGCCATCAAAAATGTCATAAAAATAATCATAGTCTAAGTAATCCAAAAATATATCACTTGATAGTATGTCCCCATGATAGATATATGACCAAAAATACATTATGCCAAAGTGCATGGGAAAATAGTGAACTCTACATCTTCAAGGGCACTTTTGGTGTCCTCATAACATCCTCGTTCATTGCCTAATAGACAAAAAAGACACGATGTGTTCAAACATAAGATAAAAAACAAACAAATAATAGACAAATAATAGACAAGTATTTACATGTAATGTCACAATGTCTTGTCTAATGATGGGATGAGTGATTGGATGATGGTTTGGAACATCATGATTGGATTGGGGATGTAGGATAGACTTGGATTTGGATAAAAGGAATGACAAGGATTAGGATGAAGACAAGGTGTTTCCCCTAGTTGAGGATAAAAGGATGGAGGATGGGAGAAGGTCTTTTAATACTTATTTTATCTTGAGATCAAATTGAAAAGTGGCCAAACATGGTGATTAGATAAGTGATGACCAAGGATTAACAACAAACAAGGCCCTGTAAGGATCCAATATAGAAAGATGACTAGGAGATGATGATGAGATCAAATACCTTTCACACTTGAAAATAGTAATTGGATGGGTGATAGGTATGAAGAGGTAATGATAGGACAATGATGGGGTCAAGTACCTTCCACACTAGCAAAGTGATGATTGATGGGTGCTAGGTATAAAAAGGCATTGATAAAGATGTGCTGGGTGTCAAATTAAAATATTGAAAAGGTGATGTGTACCAATAATACTTAGCCAAAAGGATGATGAAATTATGGGTGACCACTTAGATTTGGTCCCACCATGGTTGCCAAAATGTGTACCAAAATTTGGATTCAAGAAATTTATCAAAATGACAATAAAATCCAAAACCTTGATAAAAACCAATAAGAAAGGATAGAGAAGATAAATTAGAACTAATAAAACATTATTACCATGCTCCTTATCTTCTCATGCCTCCATTATAGGATTTGAATTGATGTGATTAAACTCAAATTGACAAAGTGATGCTTGATGTTGGATTTTGGATGATGGATTGGATGATTGATTATGGCTATGCAATAGTATTTCTAGAGTGATTTTGGCATAGTTTTGGTATGATTTCTTGGATTGGTTTGAGGATGGAGGGAGAGGTTAGTTAAATAAAGGGAGGGAAGGAAGATCAAGGTCTAGGATTTAAATTTAGATTATTAAATCCAATGGACAAGCCAATGAATTAAAAATTCATTTGGAATTTCTAGAGAAGAAGATTCTAAAAAAGGAGGAAATTCTAAGGAATTTAAAATTCCTTAGAATTCTTTAGAGAGATAACTCTATAGATAAGGAGAAGGGTGGAGGAGATTTCTAGATTCCATTAGATAATCTAATGGTGTTTAGGGGATGATTAGATTGGTATTAGGTGAGGATTATAAATATAGGGGTGTCAGAAAGGCTAGGGTGTAGGTTAGTAGGTGGTAAGTGAGATTATATGAATTTAAAATTCCCATATAATGGATAATTAGAATTAGATTAGGATAATAGGAGATTATAAAGAATTAATGGAATAGTCAGATGGGATAAGGTTATTAAAATGGAGAATTATTGGAACAAGGATATTAGATTTATGGCTAGAAATAGGATAAATTAGCGAAATAAAATAGGATAAGAAAAATTAGTGTTGACTAATAGGAATATTAGTAGACTGTAATGAAGAAAATGATTTTAGGTGCATATAAGAACATCTAGACATTGACAACTTCCTCACCCAATAATGGAAGTCCCCAAACTATAGATAGAGATGAAAATGTTAGTATTCTTATAAAAACTTAGGGAGTTGAAGGAGGCTCTAAAGAAATGGAATCAGACCATTTTAAAAAATATCTTTAAGGACAAACAAGAGTTACTAAGAAAAAGCAGTGAAATATAAGAATTGAGAATGGAGGGGAATGGTTCAATAGATTTACTAAAATAAGAGGAGGAAATAACTAGGACTTTGGAGGAGATCTATCATAAAGAGGAAATATACTAGAAATAGAAGTCTAGGATCAAATGGCTAAAAGAGGGAGATATAAATACAAAATAATTTCACCTCTCATGTAGGATCAAAAGACAAAATAACTATATAAAAAAGATGGAGACCTTAGAATGTAATAACCTAGAAGGTATTGAGGATATAAAGGAATACCTAGTTAAATAATGAGAGGGATTTGTAAACCTAAAAGGAGGGGAAAATAGGGAAGAATAAGAATGATTTGTGAAGAATATCCCTCACAAGATAACTTAATTTGATAATGATAGCTTAATGGAAGAAATTTCACTTGAAGAAGTTTAGAGGGTAGTTTTTGAAATGGCAGGGGACCACTCCTTGGGCCCAGAACATTTTTTTGATCTTTTTTTAGCACTTTTGGGACCTCCTAGGAGAATAAATTAGAGTATTGGTTTAGGAATCTAAGGAATATCAAAGGATGCTAAAAGCCTTTAATTCCATGTTTCTTATACTTATACCCAAAAAATTTGATAGTAGAATTCCAAAGGATTTAAGACCAATCACTTTGCAATACCATTTATAAGATAATTTCTAAGGTCATCTAAAATAAAATAAATTTAGGACATCCTTCCAAAACTAATTTTAGAGGAGCAAGGGGTTTTTGTGAAGGGAGGGCAAATCTATGATGGAATAATTATATAACTTGAGATAATCCATTTATTAAATGTTAGAAAGAGGCAAGGAATGTTGATAAAACTTGATACAGACAAAGCATATGATAAAGTGGATTTGAGATTTTTGGATAAAAGTTCCAAAATTTTGGATTCAAAGAAAACTAGAGAAGATGGATCCAAAGTTGTTATAAAACTACTTAGTTTTTGGTAATGATAAATGACTCTCCAAAGGGATTTTTTCTCATCTACTAGGGGCCTTAGGTAAGGGAACCCTTTATCCCCTTATATATTTATCCTTATGGTGGAAGCCTTGGGTAGGAAGATAAAATCCCTTAGAGAAAAGGGCAAGATAAAAGGGATTCAAACATTAATAGGAGAAATGGCACATACTTGCAATTTTTTGATGACACAATGCTTTTTGTATTGCCTAGGTTTCAAGAGATTAGATCCATAAGGGATTTACTAGGAATATATGAGAAATATTGTGGGATATCCATAAAAAAATTAAGTCAAAGATTTTCTTCATCAATTTCTCTTTGAATATGCAAAATTTCTTATCTAGAATACTGGGATTTGAAAAGCCATGCTCCTAGATAACTACTTAAGATTCCCAATGTTTAAAGGAAAATAAGTTAATAATATGTGATATTAATTCACTAAAAAAATGAAAATAAAGTTGAGAAATTATAAAGGAAAACATCTGACATATGCAAGAAGAATAACCTTCATTAAAACTATGCTGTAGGCTACTACCAACTATTGGTTCTCTATATTAAAAACACCTAAAAAGATAGTAATGGAGATGAATAATATTCTCATAAGATTTATATGGAAATAAATGGGATATAATCTAATCTAATTCTCTTGGCATGGGAAAATATATGCAAATTATTATACTGAGGAGTGATAGGAATAAGAAACCTCCAAAAGACAAATCTAGCATTATTGGCGAAATTCATTTGGAGGATAGGAATGAGGTGGGATGAAGAATGGAATGTATTACTTAGAAATAAATACATTGATGAAATGAATCTTAATATAATGTTCACATCTTAAGAACTTCCAAAAGGCTCCCCCATATGGAACATTATGAAGGAGGCCAAATAAATCATTCCGAAAGGCCAATTGAGACATGTTAGAAATGGATAATATACATATTTCTGGGAAGATATTTAGGTAACTAATAATCCTTGTAAAATGGATATAAGGTTTTATTAAATTATAGACGTAAGTATCAGATAATGGGTTCATAAAATAAAAGAGTATTGGGAGGAAAGAATGGAAGTTGGACTCAAGATAATTACTTAAAAAAATTCAAAATAGGGATGACACCTATAATGAAGAAAAAAAGCTCTAAACGAAATACTAAAAGGTTTTAGGATCCAATGGAGTCTAGAACCAAAAAATATTAGATGGAATAAAAAATGAATAGGAGAGTACTTGGTAGAAGTGGGTTATGAAGGTCAAGAGGGAGATAAGCAAAGGGAATCAATGACCTTGGTCTGGAAAAAAATTTAGAATTCAAAAGCTTGGATGAAAACAAAAGCTTTCTTATGGTTGAAAATGCATGGGAGGATCCTAACAAGGGATAATATAAATTAGAGAGGATTCTAAGGTCTAACAAGATGTTTCAAGTTCTTAAATAGTGAGGAGAATATAGAGCATATGTTGTTACACTACAACTTCACCTTGGGCCTATGGAATTTATTTCTTAATGAGTTTAACCTGAATTGGAACATAAGAGAAAATATATAAAATAATTTTAAGTCTTCGAATAACAATGAATTGAATATTTAAAAATATATATAGGAAATGGGTCGAAGTTTCATCATATGGAAAATTAGGGTTGAATGAAATAAGTAACATTTTGAAGTAGGGAATAAAAATAAAACCAATAAAGAAATTTATAGGGAGGTAGAAGTTAATATTCTACATATTTTCATATCAATCAATAAGATAAAGAGTAAATAAGTATACCTTGATGAAATAATAAATCTTAATAATTGGGGGACAACCAAAAATACATATGACTCAATACAACCTAGCAATAAACAAAAAAAAGATATCTAGGGAAAAAGTGAAATGGTTCCCATCGGAGTAGGATTGGATCAAATTAAATTTTAATGTTGCATCACAACAAAACCTAAGTCAATCTAAGGCATGAGATATAATTATAAACCACTTAGGACATATGATTATCTATAAAGTGCTTTCAATGGGAATCAATATGAATAATATCATAGAGGTGGAAGGACAAAGTCTGGGTTTGAAGATAACTCTGAATGAGAAAATTAAAATATTGGAAATAGAAGGGGATTCATTAATTATTATTAAAAAATAATAAAATAATAATAAAAATTTAAAATGATGGCTAAATGGGGTAATGGAAGAATCAACTCGAATACGAAATGAGTTTGAAAAGATAAAGGTTAGGCACATGCTATGGGAAGGAAATCAAGCAACAGACTGGCTAACAAATTTTGGGCTAAAAACTTGACAAAAGCTAAAATGGGAAATATGAGGAACATAAAAAAATAAAAGGAAAAGAAAGAGATTAAGGAGATCATCCACAACTAATGAAAATTTTAATGGAGAAATTGAAGGATTAAAAAAGGAAAGTGATTAAGAAATTAAATGGCACCAAAGGACAAATAAGGAAATAATGCCATCTAAAAAATAAATATGGAAACATAGAATTAGTAGTATGAAGGGATGAATGAATAAATAAATTGAAACAAAAATAAAAGGAATAAAAAATAAATAAGACAACAAAATAAGATCAAATCTAGAAGGGTCACGATCTACAAAAAAGCAAATTTTCAATGTAGAAATAAAAAAGTTTAGAAAGAAAGGACAAAAGAGGAAGATCTACATGGAAACTTGCCCTAAATGGGGAAAATTTCCTCTAGTTGAATTAAAAAAAAATATACATGCAAGACCGACATTGCATCCTCAAAATGAGTGAGAGAAAATTGAAAAGACCAATAAAAAATTGAAAAGCTAGAAATTTTGGTTGAGACATTCTTGGAGATGCCAATGGCAATTATAAAGGTGGTGAGATTGTTACTTTAAATCTTAATTAATGTGTTGGAAAATACTAAAGCTATGATATATCCTCCAACATTTGGGGATCTGAGAGACCAAAAAAATGAACTGGAGGTCCAACCAAATGTGAGAAATGAGGAAGAAAATTAAGGATGAGATGAGGAAGGGAGCTCCAATACCCATAGAGTTGAAAAATAGGGAGTAAATAGAACTAGAGAGGGTACCAGTAGGGGTGTAATGGATCATCAAGAGAATTGTATCTAAGAGAGAGGTATGGAAGAAAACTAGAATGAAATTATGGAGTAGGAGGGAGTAAAGGAAACAAATTACAAAAGATGACATTTCTATGCAACCTTTCAAGAAGGTAAGAGATGGATTAAAATGAGTGAGCAACCCAAGGAATTTTTAGTTAAAGGAAAAAAAAATTAAGTGGCTTAGAAAATGGAGGAGATGCAAATAATGAAAAATATAAGGCATGATTGACCCAAGGAGGATTGATGAAGAGATAATTTTCCATCAAAATTGTGTAAACTCAGTAGGCCAGGGGTCTTGAAAATAGGGAAGGAATGCTCCCCAATAGGGAAAGGCATAACTAGGTGGATATAATAATAGACAATTTCAAACATCTCATAATAGGGATTAAATCCATAAAGGAGGCAATGGAAAACATTAAACATTTGGTGGCTAAACAAACTAATGAAAAAATAGAACACTAAAAAGAGTTGGAGGCCTAGACTAGGAGATTTTGGGAATTTTTCATGGTTCACTTCAACCTAATGGAGACCATTAATACATTAAGAATTTCATGGAAAATAGTGAGAAATAAATGAGAGTTCACACTCAGATTATAAAGATGTTATGTATCAAAACCAATGAGATAGAGGGTGTACAAAATATTTTAACAAGCATCATTAAAGACATAATGAACATGAAAGAACATCTGCACCATTGGCACTATGTGCAGAACAGTAACCCCTATGTGAGTCACTAAGTAGAAGAAGTTGGAGAAAAGGATGAAGAATAAGTAATAGAAGACTAAAATATGGAATCTAGATAGTGATTAAATAGTTAAAAATTAGTTATACGACCTTGTTATTAGACAAGGTCCCAAGTCTTGTCACCATATTTCTATGTAAGAACTCTTAAAGCATTTTCATGAATGAAATATTTTACTTATCAATACACACACACACACACACACACACACACACACACACACACACACACACACACACACACACACACACACACACACACACACACACACACACACACACACACATTAATTGATATTATATATAATAAAATTAATAATAGGGATTATACATGAATATAAATCAAAGTATTTATATAATTAATATTAATAAAAAATAATTATATATAACAAAGGAAGGGGGTAGTGGTTAGGCCAGCCAACCCACCCTAATTTGATTTAAATTGAGGCTATGGCCATCGACCCTTAAGCTACAACCAAGGCCAAAGGCCACCAGCTAGAACCAGCTAGATGAGGTTCAATCGACCTAGTCATGGTTATTTAAAAAAAAATTATAAAAAACACAAAAAAGTGAATAGATAAATATATGTGTTTCTTGATAGATATGTGTTTTTGTGTGTGTGTGTGTGTGTGTGTGTGTGTGTGTGAGAGAGAGAGAGAGAGAGAGAGAGAGAGAGAGAGAGAGAGAGAGAGAGAGAGAGAGAGAGAGAGAGAGAGAGAGAGAGAGAGAGAGAGAGAGAGAGAGAGAGAGAGAGAGAGAGAGAGAGAGAGAGATTTAACACAAAAAAATTACACACACACACATTGAGTATATACATAATAGATAGACCTTTAACATTTGACTCTCCCTCCTCGATATTTTACTTCAAACCTTCCTCCAACTTGTCAAATGATATTGAAAACAAGATTTTGAAATTGACCTATTTTGTAGAGAAATTAGGGCAACCTTTTTTGAAACCCTTGATCTTAGGGTGTAGAAGCATTTGATCCTAGGGCGGTGATTTGTTCCTCCACTTGAAAGTGGGAAACCTTTTTGATTTAGTTTAATTTTGTTTTGTTTTAACTTAAGCACCCTTGTATTAAACTTTACTAGTCACATTTTTAAAACAAATCCTATTCACCTAAACCCTTTAAAAATGCCACATTTAATTACCTATTTAATACCAACCTTAGAAACAAATAATTATTAATTTATTACACTAGAATAACTTGGAGGTGAATTAAATAAATTAATATTTTATTTGTAATGAAAATATAGTGGTTTGAGCAACCCTAGTTTAACCTATCTATGTACAACTTAGTTGGAAAAATTATTAGCTTATTTTTGTAGTTTTTTAAGCATGTGTGTTTTGGTCATTACATTTTAGTATCATAGCTTGAGTTCAACACTAGAAACTTTGGGTAGATGTTTTATTAAACTACCCCTTCTACAATATCCTAATGCTCATCTTATGCTTATATAAGATAAAGTAGAAGGGCAAACCTGTGGATCATGTAGAGGATGTAAGGCCCTCACCACCTGATCAACCTCTTCCTATAGTAAACATGGACCTTAGATTATTTAGGCCCTATAATAAATTATGGTATTAGATCAAGAGAGATTACTTTTAGTTATGGAAGACTCATAGAGACACTCACTAGTCCCATTAGAGGAGGCCTCTTAGCTTAGAGAGAGGTCATATAGCCCATTGTATCAATGGGAAAAGAGAGCCACTTCACCACACATATAGAGGCAAGAGGAGTGACGACCACCCAAGAATGACCTAAAATCCATTATTTAGGACTTGTTGAGAATTCATCCACACACCTTTCATGGAGAGGGATACAATTTAGTTGCAAAGTCATAGATTTTGAGTTTGGATAGTTGCTTCAGTTTACATGCTTATGGGAATAATACCAAAGATCGATTTGTTATCCTCCTTTTTAGAGATACAATGAGAATATGGTGGAGGAATGAGGAGTGAAAGCTCTATTTGGCTTGATAGTTTGTTAATTGGGATTTTTTAAGGAGTGTTATGTACTCAATATATCATAACACTTCACAAAAAATATGATTGAGGAGTTCCACAACCTCCTACAACATACTTGTATTGTGGCTTAGTATGAGAGCTAATTCTTGTATTTACTTAGATATGTGGGATTTTTTTAGGATTAAAAACTTCAAGTTAGTGTTAGTTCATTAAGGGATTAAATGTGGATATAAATGGAGAAGTTCATATTATCTCTCTTTTAAACCTTGAGGTTGTGTAGATGATATTTATGTACATCAATGTTATACACTTGTAAAACTTAAGCCCTAGTTATTCATCTTAGTTATAGACCTTTCTTGAGTTCAAAATTTTTACAATTGCTCTCTTGTGCCCCTTAGAGTATCTCCTAGTATAAATAGTCTTGTATTGATGACCCATGCCTTATATCTTTCCCATAATTCTTAAAACCTAATTATATTATTCCTCTACAAGTTCTGAGCATGTACTTATTTTCTTGCTCCTTAGACACTTGCATACCAAACAAACACCTACATCAATACATGTGTCCTATTCTGGTACAAGTGTCAAACTCCCTAAATTAATCTAATTTTTA
Organism: Torreya grandis; assembly: GCA_037957365.1. NCBI lineage: Eukaryota > Viridiplantae > Streptophyta > Pinopsida > Cupressales > Taxaceae > Torreya > Torreya grandis. The sequence goes on from JARHVA010000732.1 coordinate 4,523,258, forward strand.
AATGAAAAGTATCCTGACAGTCAACCTAAGTGTTATTATGTGATGTATTATCCTAATAAGAGTAGTATATATGCATAACCACTACTCATTCTAAACTCAACAAGCACAAACCTAACATTCATACCAAAAATCACTCAATCAAGCATTAAAGTGAGCAAAGATTCCCTAATTTTTCCTATTTCCATATAATTTTTAGGGAAATCACTTCTACAGGTCTTGAAGTAATGAAGGAGTATCCTAAGAGCTATATTTTCCAAGTTACAAGCTAGGTCACTATTATACTTGCTTATCACATTTTGAATGATTTACACACAAGATAACATGTAGGGGAGAAACACATAAATTTGAGGCCCTTTTAAGATTATTAGATATTAAGGTAGTATTCATTGACAAAGGGGTATTTGATGAAGCTCAACATTATGTGCCAACTAACCCATTTTTCCTATAGACACTATGATGATGAAGAACTAGGGTTTGATCAATTAACACGGAATGACAATTCATGACCTAGATCTAAATACATCAGAGTGAAGGTGATGATGAAATTAGAATCATCTAGGTGGTCACAAATAATTTTAATAAGTGTTATGGATCGGACACCTATATATGATCCAGATAGTAATGCCAATGTAACTAACTCAGGCTGATGTAAGTATCCACAACTACAAATGCACTTAATCCATAATTTGGTGATTATTCTTGAATATTATTATAGTCTACTTTCTATCTATTCTAGATTTAGATTTGTGTTATCCTCACAACCAACTAAGTATCTTATTTATTTGTCATTATGATATCTAGCATAACTATGCTTTATATTTTTATCATATCTCAGCATAATAAATTTAGTATATGTTATATCTATGTTTTATAATTAATTGGAATGATATAGATATATTTATCACCCTTATGAGTATTCATTTATATATTATTAACCCTATCTTCACCATATTAGGATCCACATCTAATTTATGGTTAAACATTTGATGAACTTGATTCATGTGAGTGCAATTTTTTATGTTTTTTAAGGTTTTCAGTCAAATAGAGTTTTAGATTGTTGTAATTTTTCATTTATTTCTTATATTATTTTGAATACAACCTAGCCCTAGATTCAAAGGTGTGCCTATTGAACACATTTATATTAATCTCCCACCACCTAAGATGTCTCAGACCAATGAGGAACCTAATCCCATGGTCTATGATGATACTCATGTTGAGAATGAGCAAAATATTGATGAGGTTATAATAGAAGAAGACTTGATAATAAAAAGGACAAAATAGATATATAATATATATTGCAATGAAAGATCTAAAAATGAATGCAATAAATAAAGCATAGGTCAATTAAAATAACATAGAATTACCATGAGAAAACTTTGCAAGGTAAAAAACCCACCAATGATGATTATTCAAATTATCAAGAAACCAAGACCTAATACAACATCTCCTTCCTCTTCTCACTTATTTATGTAAAATTACCTTCACAAGTTTCCTAGGCCGAATATGATAAAATTTCATATTCGAGAGATATTTTCATAATAGGTAAAACCCTATTTATAGTGAAATATCAAAGCGGGTGACCATTGTAAAAAATAGGGTCCATCCATACTAATAAAATCATTTAATAAGATTTTGGTAACTTATTAAATAATTATAACTTTATTATTTATTTTCACATGGTTTCTACCTCATGTTAATAAATATTATATTATTATTATTATTATTATTATTATTATTATTATTATTATTATTATTTAATAACGTTACTAAGGATAAGGGATAATAAGCCCACTTAGGATTAAATGTTATAACACCACCTCCCCCCCCCCTTCCCCCCCTTAATTCTAAGTGGGGATAAATGTCATAGTAAACTTAAATAATAATTATACTATGTACATAAATAAAGGATTTAAAAACCTTCATCATGCCAAACATCACCTTTTGAAACAAAAGGAATTATAATCCATAAACTAATCAAAAGTAAGTTTAGTCTAGCATGATAATGAGACTGAATCTCATAATTTATTTTGAATAATCATGTAAAAATATTTGGATCCTTTTATAACATAATGAATTCCATTAAAAAGTATGCTTTTCTATATTAGGTATAAAGGTAAAACTTTCACATGAAGTTTTACAATTACATAACTTCCATAAAAAGTTTACAAAGCTTTACAATTGAGAAGTATATAGGATAATAATAAACACATGGCTATTAGGAAGTGGTATTGTCATGTACACTCTCCCTCAATGGCAACTCTCAGAGGCCCAACATTGTAAGAAATTGATAAAACTTGGTAGCACCAAGTGGTTTTGTTGACAAAATTTAACCCTACAAGTCAAATTGGGGCACCTATAGGTAAAAAATTGACTTTTTAGATGCTTTATGGGGTATAATATTTTTTCATGGGGTGTATTATAAGTTATTTGATGTCATTTAATGTCATCATAGCTTTGGTCTTGATCATATTAGTCAATTTGTCATTTTGGGTCATTTAGTAGGCTTTTAGGGGTCATAAATGCAAGTGGCATGGTTCATAAGGTGTATAGGTGTCATTGTTTCCTTTAAATTATTAAATAGGTCAGATTACATGTCAATAATGTCATTTCAATCATAATATTTCATGTTATTTAACTAAAATTCAAGAAACTAACTAAAAAAGGGGAGTTTGGCACTTGTACAACTTATGAGGAAAGGTGACACATGGGAGAAGGTGATTTAATGTATCTTAATATTATAAAAACTCATATTAGTGATTGAAAAACTTTTTAAGTGATAAAAAGGCCCAAAACTATTATGCTCCTTTCTTGCCATTCTAGACATGCAAAAGTGATCAACATATTTGTACTTGGTACAGTTAGCAGGAGAACTTCTAGGTCAAATTCATTTGGAAGGTGAAATTAAAATAAGATAGATTAATTTTAATAATAATATTTTTAATAATTGTGGATTATACTTTATGAACCATCCTCATCAAGCTGACTGTGTTTTTTTGCTTGCTAATCTATGCACCCTACAGGTTTTGTTCTTGTTTGGATGATTTCATAAAATATATTTGATGAGATTGGTTAAGATGATGTTGAATCCATTATATATTTTCATACATGATTTTTTTCACATTTTAAAAGGATTTAATAGCTCAACCAACTTAGTTTGCAAGGAGAAGTGAAAGAGTGAAGTTACAGTTATTTTTTTCCAATTGCCGAGGATTTATTCTATGTCATGGTTTCAAAATGAAGTGATGTATTATTGATAATAAATGTATTTTATTCATCTTAAATTCCAAATAAAACTTTCATAACCACTTGAAGAGTTAAGAGAGCAATGTAACTTGGCAAATGACCACCTACAATAGTTGTATGGTCTATCACTTCTTGAGGAAACATGAAATGTGTGTTTGAGAATTAGCTAAGGTTTAAAAGGTTTGAACGTGATTTAAAACCATTTTTAGGAGTGATTATGATATTTTATTCTAGTGGAGCCTCAAGGATACCTTCCAAGAAAACTTGTGTCACTTTGGGACAAATTCCCAAAACCATCAAAACAGAGGTCCAACCCAGTTTTTAAGGTTTCATATACAAAGTTGTATTATTTTATAAAGCATCCAAGTAATTTTTTTTCATTATACCATTTATTTATATCAAAATTAAAAATAAGAGAGTTTTTTGAGTTGGATATATTGGTTTTTAAGAGGTCCCAAGTTGCCTTCTAAACATTGACATCACTTAGTGTTGTCTACAGTCATGTGAGCTAAGTTGATCTCCCAAATTAGTGAAATGAGTTTCAATGTATATTAGTAGAGTGGTATGGTATAATTGAATTAATGGACATGTAATTACCATGGAAAATATGAATGAGGTACATGGAAGGTGGTTTGCATTAATCAAGGATGTGACAATCTATACACTATCATTAAAAGGATATCTACAGTCATTTGAAAGCCTTATTAAATGTTAGAAGACATAAAGGGTCTAGGTTTCACATTGTAAAATATTTTTTCCTTGAGAAAGACACATTATTATATATATACTTAATATATATTCATACATCTCTTGAAGTGATTCAAACTTAAGGCTTAAAGTAGATGGAAGCCTTACACATCTGTAGCTTATACATGCATGAAATAGTCAAAGGAAGATCAAAAGATTTATTGATGATTTTAATTTATTTGATCATGAGAGGATTATTTAAATGATTATAGGAACTTATAAAATAAATATGGTCTCAAAAAGGATCAAACAACTAACTTCAGTATATACATAGGCTTGGATAAGCACCTGCAACCAGCTTAATGCTCAGAATTGAGAGGATGATCACATTGAAGGTTTTGAGATCTAATAGAATTAGTAAGAGGTTAAAAGGGATGTAATGATTCTAAAGTTTTAATAAATACTTAAGTTTTAGAGTATTTGAACCTTCACATTGAATTGACCTACAGGGCTAATCACACCTACAACTTCAAATAAGGTAACACACAGTCCAAGATGGAATCACAAAAGCATGACTCTATGATTGAATAGTGTTATTTATCCAAGAGTCATGTAGATAATTTTGGATTTATGTAATCCATCTCCCATGACCACTATAAATGTTTTATCATTCAAAATAATCACACCTATAGCTAAGTAGACAATGAGGAAAATATGGTGCCTAAGTGATGTTTGAGCCTATATAGGGTGAACATAGGTCCAAAAAAGATTATAAATGATCATGTAAAGGTATAAATATGGATTTATAAATTTTTTAAGGCCTAATACAAACATATTCACCTACATTTTCCCCTTCAACACATAAAAACATAGTTTGCTATAACTGAGTCAGACAGTGAGTAAGCTTGGTGATTGAGAGTGTGGGAGTGCTAAAGATGAGAAAAGAGGTTAAATAAAATTTAAATGATATTTGTATATTATAAATGGACTTATAATCATGGAATTAAAGATAAATTATGCAAGGTAACCTACAGGTGCAGTCCAAAGTAAAACATAGTCAAGGTTTGTACATAGAGTCTTGAGGATTTAAGGATGGGAAGGGGTATTTAGAGATTTGAAGTGATTAATAGACCTAATGAATATTAAAAATGAACATAAGTGTATATATAGGATTTTTACAATGAAAATTAAGCAAAGGTAAGGTATCTAATCAAATAAACACAATCCACATGTTAGAAACCTACACAATCTACCTACAAATAGTCTATCTTGGGTCTTAAAGAATTTGGGAGGTCAAAACATCATACCAAGGGAAAAAAATTGATAAATAACATGTTTATGGGTTTTATAATACCATAAAATATTTATTATTTTCTAATTAAATAGGGGAGTGCCCTCTATTTTATCTCAGAAAGAGGGTACTCCCCTTAGGCACAAAACTTACAATCTTGGAAAAAATGGGTAATAAGAGTAAAATAGAAGCTATAGGGACATTTAAAGAAAGTTTATGGAGTTGAAAAACATATATAAAATCATGAGTAATCAATAACATAAGGAATAATCTCAACCAAATATATTATAACTCTAAGGTTACAGTTAGCCTGTTAGGAAGGGTTTTGGTCTAGTGCCCAAATGAAAGGTCATTTTAACTCCTAGATATAGAAGGGTATTATCACTTAATGGATTATGTTTATGGTATAATTATATATGTTTTAAATCTTATGTAATTTAAATAATTCTAATTATATGGCCTATAACATAAGGGTTGTAGGCAGGCCTATTGAGCATGCTTAGGCCTAAAGCCAAATGGAGAACCATTTTCATTTCTATCATAAGATAATATTTAAAACTTATTGGATCATGTTAATAATGTCATTATATGTGTGTTTCATCTTAAAACTTGTAGATAAATCATAAATAATACTTTTTTGGGCTCATATATAACATTGGGCTTATTGAAATGAGGAATCAATCTTGATAAGACAAATTTGGATGCTCACATCTCCATTGAGGATATGCATGGGAATATAAGAAGTTAAAGGATGTTGATGAAGGTAGTGAAATATGAATTTGTGTAATTTTTTTGAATTTTCAATGTCCCATATTTATAAACAAACCTTAAGAGGGTAAAACAAGCCTAAACCCTCCTAAACCCTTACTAGTGGCTAGTTTGAGGAAATGGAGATGGTAAGCTAATATGATAGCATATTTTGTCTAGAATGATGATTGGAGGTTGTATAAGACTCTCTAAGGATACTCCCCATCCTATTTTAATATATGAAATCTATACATATAGGGTACAAATAGGGCTTTCTTAGCTATTTTATGTGTTTTACAAGCTCTAGGAATCTGAATATGTAATAAAGTTTTAAAGGAAGCTATAGAATTTTTATAACTACATATGGCCATTTAATGCCTTAGAAAAAATCTTAGGTGCCTCAACTAGATGCTTCATCTCAGCCAGTAAAAAATGGTATAGTGACCAAGCTTATAAGAAGGGTAGAAAACTTCAAGTGAGTTAATTTTAAGGTGTGCCTGATGCCTCTAAGGACATAAAGGGTGTTTAAACATGTAATTCACTCCATTAAATGGATTTTAATGGAAAAATTATGCCTTTTTAGAGGTCAAATGTGTAGGGTGTATGAAATAAGAGTTATTTGGATTGCAGATGGTGATATCTCATTTTAGGAAAATTTTAGATGACCAATATTCCAACCAATGCATGAAGAGGCATGTATGAAAGACTTATCATTAATTATAATAATTAGACCTATCCCTAATTATTTTAAAGATGTTTAAATAGGTGTGGATGATGAATGTAGTTTTTTGAGCCAATACAAGGAGTTTCATGCAACTTTTCATAAGTTTTAGGCCTTATATGGCCACTTGTCTCTTCTAACCTTGCATGTTTCATCCCACATACTCTTCTCATGCAGAAGTAACTCATTTTATTATCTTAAAAAGTGTCCTTGTGACCTTTGGAATTCTCTCTTCTTCTCCCTCTCAACTTCTATAAGAACTAGCCATTTTGGCCATTGTAACTTATGCTCCACATGAGTATGGCAAAGCCCTAATCATTTTCATACCATTTGATCAATAAGACTACTAATTTTTACCTCTTACATAATTATTCATAGTGTGTTTACTTGGATGATTGATTTGTCTTAGCGATAACTCTTTTTTCCTTAGCATGTTGTTTCATTCTCTCACTTATTTACAGTTGGAAAACTTTTTACAGGGCATGTGAAGTGTTCTAAGAAGTGTTAAGGTTGAGTGAGTTAGCCTATTCACTAGTTCTATTCAAGGCCTCTTGTCTAGTCCTCCTAGCCTAAACATTCATCGATAACCTCATAATGTAATATTGATGTCAAAAGATATAGATTGGATAAGTGTATGTTTGGTTAGTGTTGACAATTTTGACCCTATAGGTCAAAATTGTAACCTCTATCATTCAAGATTTTAAATAAACATGCCTTTTAAATAAGGGGAAGAGGCTGAGGGCATAATTTGAAGAAGCTTAAGATAGAATTCTTTTGGAATTTTTATCTAAAGTAAATATGAGAAGAATGGTCCTTTATAGGTTTCCCAAAGGGTTCTTTCCCTCTGAGAAGGTTTTTTTTCACAAGAAACCCAAAAGGCAATTTGAAAATTTTGAAGGGTACTCTACAGTTGTTTTGATGGGTAATTTTCTTTTGATGAGGACCAAGAAAGAAAGATAAGAGACAATTCAAAGGGAAAGAGGACCATTTACATAATTCTAAAGGGTAATCAGTGAAGGGCTTATCATTTAGTCTGAGGGACACTTGAAAAAACCTGAAGGGTATATGCCTTTTGAAGGAAGGGAACATTTCAAAAGAAAAATCCACTTGAAGAAATATAAAGGCATTTGTAGAAACTTGAGGGGTAGTCTTCAAAGTCTAAAGGGACATTAAAAGAATCCTGAAGGGTACCAACCCTTTGAGAAAGTTCATCATAAGAATGCCGAAGGACCATTTTATAAGCTTGAAGGGCAGGGACAAAAAGTCTGAAGGAATTCCTTCAAACATTTTATCTGAAAGAATTCCTTTGGAAGACTTGCAAAGGGAGAGAGATAATTCAAAGGGAAAGAGGACATTTACTAGAATCCTAAAGGGTACCAACCCTTCAGGAAAGTCACATCTAAAAATGGTTGAGGGGATACTTTGAAGAAATGAAGGGCAAGTGGACTTTTTTGAGAGACCATTCTCATTTCTCCAAAGGAATTATTTTTTAAAAAAAGAAGCTAAAGACAAAATTACTTCAAAATTTTATCTAAAGGAATAAATAAGGAGATGGGATCAAAAATATTTAAAATGAAGAAAAACTCATATAAAATGACTTTACAAAAGTCTGAAGGAATTCCTTCAGACAAATTGTGTGAAGGAATTCCTTTAGAAATAGAAAAGGAGAGGTCTAGGAAGGATAAATCATGAAATTTTTGTCTAAAGACATAAGTCCAAAGAGGAATTATGAAGGCCAAAGGAAAATATTGAGAGATAATTCCCATGGACATTTTGTCCATGGGAAAATGACTTAATAGAAAAGTTGAAACAATTCCATGGGAAGAAACAGAGCTAATGAATAAAGGGAATAGATGAATAAACCCAAAGAGAAAGACAAGTTAAAGAGCATGCATAGAAATAGAAAACCAAAAAATGTAAGAGATTTCAACATCCAATATAAATATATTAATGCATTTCATAACATGCAAAGTGGTCCGAACAAGATTAGACATGTCCAGGTGTAACCATTTCAAACATGACACCTTCAGTTCTAAAAATAGATACTCATTTACATGAAGGACTCAAGGAGATTAATGCTAGAGAGATTAACATTAATTTCATACATGCACTCTTGTTAATTTGAGCCTTTCAAATGTTCCAACAACTCAATAAGAGTTCTAAATTTGAATGTGGCATAGCTTTTCATGCAAGTGAAGTTGACTGTTCTTATTTTATAGAGTTGACTAATTATCAAGTGCCACATATAATCATTGTTTTCATGAAAGGGAAAGCCTTTAAAACATTCCAATTTATCTTCAAGTCATTTAAAACTTAAATCAAGACATAAAAATTTGGTGTGATCTTATGCATGTTGGAAGATTAGTCCAAGCTTGAGCCCACCATCCATTTTCAATGCCAAAGAGTTTTTCATGAAAGAAACAAGACAAGAAAAGACAAATTTAAAAGGCTGTGATAAAATAAATTAGACTTGCGCTGAAGTGGGAGTTGTCTTCTTCTTATATTCTCAATGTCAACCTCTTAACTATTATGTATTTTTCTATATAAGTTGGCTTTTCAGCCTTGAATTGTATCCCTCTTTTGGCAAGATTAAATTCTACCAAAGACTGAGTTTGTAACCTTTTTTAGATTAATAGAAGGATTGTTTTTATGTTATAGAATGCTAGTATAGTCTATTCATGTCAGTGATTTGGATAAGTGATAGAATTTCTATTCTTTATCAATTCTTGATTCTTACCTAGTAGCATAGTTGATCACTTTATGCAGGTCATGTTCTATGTTTGATGTCTCTTAGCTGAGTTTGTAGTGTATATAAGTGGTTGGTTAGTGCCTTAAAACATGCCTATTCTTCATTTCCCTCAAGATTTGATCATAATATAGAACCTTTTCATGAAATACTTATGCATATTAGTCAATCGAAGTTGAAAGGTTAGCCTTTCTCTTATCTAAATAAATGTTTTAAGGAGCTCTAATTGAGTGGATCAACCAATCATTTAGGTGTATCACCATCATTAGATAGGATTTTTTTCAATTTTTCTTTCTCTCTTTTCTTAGGTAGTTTTTAGCATAGAGTAAATATCCTAATTGATACACCAAATAGAGCTAGCCCTTATAATCTAGAGATTCAATCCACCGATTAGGTCACCCATATCCTAGGATTGTTTCCATGTTTTAGCAGACTATGAAGGCCTGAAACTACTTTCACAAGGGTGTAAGTCTGATTGACAATAGTTTTTGGCATGGCCGATGGGACCAGCAAAGAAATATTTTATAGATCTGAAGAAGTTTGAATCTAAAGAGAAGCATTTGTATTAGAAGATAATATCTATCTTCATCACAAGCTAATGAATATTCAAGTTTTAGAGTTCATAGCATCATTCAAGTAGCTATTTCATGGCAAAGATTACCAAAAGATTAGTAGGAAAAGGTATTCCTTTTGAATTTATATCTGATAAGAGATAAAGATTTAGGATGATACAACTATATCCTCAAAAATAGTATTTGCCTCCTGGTCATCCTATTGTTCTAAGCACTACAATCCCCACTATCCAAATGGCCCTTAGAAATCAAGTGTTTGCTCCATTTAATAGAAGTATCCCACTACATTTAGCCTAGTTTGATGACATTATAGTGTCTTCCCTCAAGAGTATCCAATTCTTCTCAAGATAAAATCAAACAACCCCTATTGAGCATATCTAAGATGTGGGTAATCTCTGTTTAATCCATAATGTTGTTGAGGATAATGTTGCTATTAGATTGCTTGATGCTTCCTTCAAAGAAAAAACATTGTAATGGTATATAAATCTCCCACTAAATTCCATTTCTACTTGGGATAAATTGGTTACAACCTTAGTCAAGTAATTTGAGGACAAATTTGATCACTTATCTTTAGTTGAGCAATTGACCGCCATAACAAGGGCTCCTCATGAGTTCATGTCTGATTTTAACCTCAAATTCTAATAGACATGGACATAATACCTATGTTGATAAGGTCATCCTCTGAATATACATTTTTGTACTATTTGAAATCCCTTAATTCTAACATTAGTATGATGATATAGTCAATGGGTGGTACTACCTTGCCAAGTACTTATGAGGTTGTAATAAGGATAGAAAATAGTTTGATATAAGTTGGTAAGCTTTCTCCAAGACCTCAAATGCCTATATTTCTAATAATAAGTTCCATAATAGCCCCTCAAATTCCTCAAGTTCCATCTTTAGCTCTTATTCCACCACCTCAAGCTCAAATTGCAACCCCTACTAGTCAAGCTAGTGAGATAAGAGAGTTAAAAGGTTTGATACAATCCTTTGGGAATGAAATATTACAACTCAAAAATAATTTTTTTTAGTCAAATAGGCCCTATCAATAGAAAAATTAGAACACCTACCCTTCAAAGATGAAAGGCCTCCTTATTAGGGTTTCAGAGAGAATATACCACCTTATCAAGTACAAAGAACCATAACTCTAGCTAAGCCATATGTTGTTATTGATCCTAATGTTCCTTCCAATTTAAAGGCCACTGTTCTCACCCCACCTCAAAACAACATGATGTAGGATTTAGGTTGGCAACCTCAAATCTCAATGATTCTCAAAACCAAGCCCTGGTATCACAGAACATCACTATGCCACAAATGACATAAGAAGAGTTTTATTTTCAAAGAGGTCAATATCAAGATTCAAGTTTGACATCATAAAGAGAGACTCATCAAGTTAAATGGTATCCTAATTGTATTAATGTAAATTGATAGGTAGATGATCATGTTACTTTTACTCAAGGTGTTGAAACTAAAAATTCAAGTGGTCAAGTTACAACTGTAACTAGAGATAAAAGAAGAGCCATTGAAGAGGCTCAAGAGATGATAAATTCTTTAATTACTCTTAGGGTTGTTTCTAAGAGCACAAAAGAGCAACTTACTATCCATACAACACAAAAGAATTAGAATATATAGGTTGATAAGGTTCATTAACTACATCTAGTTTGTGAATAACCAATGCTTTAAAAGGTACAACCAAAGGTTAGTGGATATAATTTTAGTATAGTAGATCAGATGAAGAAGTATAACATCAAAATTATCATGTGGGATTATATTTCCATTCTTGTACAAAGGGATAAGCTCATTCAAGAGCTTTCAGGTCTCAAATTATCTCCAAAACTGATTGAGAAAAAAGGTGTTGTCTTGACTAATTCAGATCAACCAACTAAACAATAGGTAAAACAAGTAAATAAGATAGAAAATGTGGAAAAAACTAAGGTAAAATCAAATAAAACTCCTCCATTTTACCTTTTATTGATATTAGGTGATACTTTGGTTCATAATTGTATGATGGATAGTGGAGCTAGTAGTACAGCCATGCCTAAACAAATTACAAACAAGCTTGGCCTTGTCTATGAGCCAAACTCTAAAAAGGTATTGTAATTGGATGGGTCACCAATAAAGATGGTAGACATCATCAAAGATCTAAAATTGACTTTACATTCTTATCCCAATGTTACTATTCAACATGATGTAAACATGGTAGACTTTCCTCCTTACTTTGATATGTGCCTTTCAAGGGACTTCACCTTAAAGATTAGGAGATATTTATCAGCTAATTGAAATTATTTAATGTTCAAAATTAGGTATGGTACCAAGTTAATAATTAATTTTTAATCGATTGTACATTTTTATATGGAGCCATATATGCCAAGTATTGTGAATAATAACTATATCATCTCAGATGAAGTATTAGAAGCTAATGAAGTAGAAAGTGAATCACCTTTGGATGGAGTTCCATATTTTTTCCTTTATGAGTGGGCTTCCAATTTGCATGAGCATGATCATTATAAGTTGATTGAATAAGGACTTGTGTATATTGCTTTCATGAGAATGATGCACCAATTCTAGCCATGGTCAAAGAAGATGAGTCTAATGAAGGTTTATGGAAATTGTACTTTGATGGTTCAAGGAATAAGAATGGAAATAGAGATGGAATGATGTTGGTTTCTCCAACAAAACAAAGGTATTTCTCTTTTATTAAATTTTAGTTTGGCTTTTCAAATAATGTTGCTGAGTATGAAGTACTAGTTCATGGTTTGTAGTGGGTTAGGAAGATGAAAGTCAATTCTTTGCAAGTGTTTGGAGATAGTGAACTTGTAGTTCACCAAGTAAGAGGTTTAAGTGTATGTAAAAACTTGTTTCTTAAATATTACAAGCATAAAATTTGGGATTTACTTGAAGATTTTTAGGCTTTTAACATTCAAGCAATACCAATAGATAAGAATAAATATGTTGATAGGCTAGCTGCTGTTGGGGCATAATTTAGTATCCCAGCTGATGTAAAAAATAAAAAAAATTAGTCACATATAAAGGTGAATGTAAGGCCTTTTGTTTCAGATAATCATGAGAATTGGTAGGTGTTCGAAGATGAAAATCAAATTGTGAGATTCTTACAATAAAAGGTTGAGTTTTCTTCAAGAAATAAATCAAAGCACATGCAACAGTATGGTGATTAGATTGTGCAATTAAAAATGAATAAGATAATCAAGGGATTGGTCACACTTAAAAAAAATTTTAGTGGAGATGATGAGCTAAGGAAAAATAATCCATCCTTGTCAACAAAATAAGAGCACTATGCCAATGTAGAGATTACAGATGGTAAGATTTTGAAGTTGGGTAAGGTATGCACTCCTTCACCAAAGAAATATTTCATTGAGTTATGCACAAGTTTTGCTGATATATTTTCATGGTATTATAGTGATCTCAAGGGATTTGATCTAAGTTTGGTTCAACACACCATTGAGTTGGAGGAGACTAAACTAGTAAGACAAACACAAAGGCCAATCAATCCTAAGCTTGAGCCTTTGATGAGAGGTGATATTCATAAGCTCATAGAATCAACCATTATATTTCATATCAAGCACTCAACTTGGGTGACAAATCTTGTTCTAGTATGAAAGAAGAATGGTGATATTCATTTGTGTGTTGACTTCCATGATTTGAATAGGTCTTCACTTAAAGATCACTATTCATTACCATCAATGGAAAAAAAATTATAGCTTATTGCAAGTTCAGAGAGGTTTTTTTTGTTGGATGCATATAGTGGTTACAATCAGATTTTGGTCAAGGAAGAAGACCAATTTGAGATAACCTTCACAACTAAGTGGGGGATATTTGCATACAGAAATATGACATTCAGTTTGTCTAATGTTGGAGCAAAATTTTAGAGAGAAATGGATATGGCATCCAAGTCCTTATTAACAAGTTTTTACTTGTTTATTTGGATGATATAATAGTATTTTTAAATAATGCAGAAGATCACACGATTCATCTCAAGCAAGTGTTCAAAAGGTGTAGGCAATTTGGGGTATCTCTAAATCCCAAAAAGTATGTTTTTTGGGTTCATGAAGTTAAACTTCTTGGACATGTTGTTTCAAATCATGGTTTAAGAATAAATTATTAAAGGATTGACTTTATTCTTGCACTTTATTTGCCTAAGCACAAAAATTCTTTGCAAAGTTTCTTTGGGAAAATCAATTTCATAAGGAGATATATTTCATATTTCACCATTTTAGCTAAGCCACTTACAACCATGATATAGAAGGATTGAATCTTCATCTAGTCTAAAAAAGGAATAAATAGTTTTGAAGATATTAAAAGGGCCATAGCTTGTGCTCCTATGCTTATAAATCTAGATTTCATAAAGGATTTCATTTTGTATACATATGCTAACATGGGCACCATTTTAGGTATTCTTATGCAACAAAATCATGAGGCTTTGGAACAACTAATATATTTATTCAGTCAAGGCTTGGAAGAGTAAGAAAAAAGGTATTATTTTGTTGAAAAGCATGTCCTTTGAATTATAATATCTCTTAAAAAGTTTAGATACTTATTATCTAACAATAAGATACACCTAATGGTTTCCCATCTGAGCATCAAGGAGTTTCTTTTGAACAAAGATATAAATGAGAAGAGAGCTACTTGGATAACTAAGGTAATAGAGTATGATGTGTAAATTATGGTCACAAAGATGATTAGAGGCAAAGGATTGTGTGAGCATCTAGCATAAGACTTTCAGGAGGCTAATGAGCTTATTTTGGTGTCAAATGATGAAGAGGTTACATCTGGTCATACCTCACCTTCTTGCTGGTTTCATGACTTGGTAAGCTATCTCCAAGATGGAATTTATCCCTCTCATCTTAGTGCTTCAAAAATAATATATTTTAGATTGCAATCAATTCCATTTTTGCTTGTTGATGGTGTTTTTTCAAGAAAGATATCAATAGAAAGTTGCTAAGATGTGTAAAACCAAGTCAAACTCAAAGATTACTTGAATAATTACATGATGAACATGGTGGATGAATTTTTTTTCAATAAATATAACCCTTAAGATCATGAGAGGTGGGTAATATTGGCCTAGTATATTTGGTGATTTCCATGCATGGGTTAGAAAGTGCAAACAATGTGTTATGTTTGTAGGGAAAGTGAAACTTGCAGCCTTACCTCTTAAATCAATTGAATTAGATTATCCCTTTGTCTAATTGGGTTTATAGTTTATTGGTCTCATAAATCCTCCTTCAAGTTTAGGGCATAAATGAATTCTCACTGTTATAGATTACTTTACACGTTGGATAAAAATAGTAGCATTGAAGGAAGCAAACGAAATCAATGTTCTGTATCTCTATGAAGGTTTGCTTACTAGATTTGGAGTTTCTTTGAATATTATTTTTGTAATGCAATATATTTTTTTGGATCTAAGATTAGTCAATGGGTTTTCTAACATGGAATTTACCTCAGCACTTCATGAAACTATTATCCACAAGGCAATGGCCTTGCCAAATCTATGAATAAAAACCTATTAAGGATCATAAGGACTATTGAAGATAATCAGAGTTCATGGAATCTCAAGTTGAAGTTAGTTATATGGGCTGATAGGATCACCTGCAAAATATCAATATCCAACTCTCTATACAAGTTGTTATATGGTAAGGAAGCAAGGTTACCCATTTCTCTTGAATTTCTTGATTTAGAACTAATAAATCAACTTGAATTATTGGAGAGTGAGCCTATGGAGATCAGGTATGCTAAGCTTATGGAGTTGGAAGAGAAAATAAATTAGTCCATGCTAGCCATGGAGATTCATCAAGCAAAAGTGAAGAGATATTTTGACAAAGAATCTTCTTCATGAAGTTTCAAAGGAGATTTGGTCCTCAAGTGGGATGAGGATAAAGCTAAACTAGGAAGGCACACAAAGTTTGATTCCCTTTGGAGTAACCCATACATAATATCTAGATGCAAATCCCATAATGCCTTCTAGATTACACAAATGGATGGTTAGGAGCTTCTAATCCCAGTCAATGGAATACACCTAAAACATTACTACTAAAGAGCAAAGCTCCTTGTAGTTAGTTTGTTTTGCTTTCCTCCAAGTGCTATTCAAGCAAAATAGTTTTGTTTTATTTTTTTTTATATAATCACTTGTTTTTACATTTGATTCTTAGTTAGTTTTCCTATTTTCATGTGTTTCCCTTCTTATTTTGAAGGATGAAGGTTACTTCATGTTTGGTTAAAGGAGTTTGCAGTCAGGGATCATATTTATCATTTATTTCTGATTTCAAAACTCATGTACATTTACTAGGTTTACCATTTTTTTGTGATTTCAATGCCATGTATATGTCTAGGTTCTTAAGCATATAAGGTATGATCTCTAGCAAGGTCACCAAAATCTTGATAATTTTGACCCTACAGGTCAAAATTTCAACCTCTATCATTCAAGATTTTACATAAACATGCCTTTTAAAGAAGGGGAAGAGGACCAGGCTGAGGGGATACTTTGAATAAGCTTAAGATATAATTCCTTGAAAATTTTAGTCTAAAGGAAATATAAGAATAAGGGTCCATTACAAGTTTTTCAAAGGGTTGTTTCCCTTTGAGAAGGTTTTTTTCACAAAAAACCCATAAGGCAACCTGAAAATTATGAAGGGTACTCTACAGTGGTTCTGAAGGGTACTTTCATTTTGATGAGGACCAAGCAAGAAAACCAAGAGACAATTCAAAGGGGAAGAGGACCATTTACATAATTATGAAGGGTACTCAATGAAGGGCTTATCATTTAGTCTCATAGAAACTTAAAAAACCTTGAAGGGTTTATGCCTTTCAGAAGAAGAGCACATTTCGAGAGAAGAGTCCACTTAAATAAATCTGAAGGCATTTGTCAAAACCTAAGGGGTAGTATTCAAATTATGAAGGGACATTACAATAATTCCAAAGGGTACCAACTCTTTGGGAAAGTTCATCACAAGAATGCTGAAAGACGATTTTATAAGCCCAAAGTGTAGGGACAAAAAGTTTGAAGGAATTCCTTCAGACATTTTGTCCAAAAGAATTCCTTCAGAATAATTTCCAAGGGAGAGATACAATTCAAATGGAAAGATGACCTTTACAAGAATCCTGAAGGGTACCAACCCTTCAATAAAGTCACATTATAAAATGACTGAGGGGATACTTTGAAGAAATAAAGGGCAAGTGGACTTTTTTGAGAAACCATTCTCATTTCTTCAAAGGAATTAACCATTTAAAAAAAGAAGCTGAAGACAAAATTCCTTCAAACTTTTTGTCTAAAGGAATGAACAAGGAGATGGGATCAAAAAGATTCAAAAGGAATAAAAACCAATGGAAAAAGACTTTACAAAAGTCTTAAGGAATTCCTTCAGAGAAATTGTCTGAAGGAATTCCTTTGGAAAAATAAAAGGAGAGGCCCAGGAAGGATAAACCATATAATTTTTATCTAAAGACATAAGTCTTAAGAAGAATATCTAAGGCCAAAGGAAATCTCGAGAGACAATTCTCATGGAAATTTTATTCATAGGAAAATGACTCAATAAAAAAGTTGAAACAATTCCACGAGAAGAAACAGAGCTAATGATTGAAGGGAATAGATGAATAAACTTGAAGAGTAAGAAAAGATAAAGAACATGCATAGAAATAGAAAACCAAAAAATACAAGAGATTTCAACAATCAACATAAACATATTAATGCATTCCATATCATGTAAAGTTGTCCAAATAGGATTAAACACATCTAGGTGTAACTGTTTCAAACATGACACCTTCATTTCTAAAAATGGATAATCATTTTCATGAAGGCCTCAAGGAGATTAATGTTAGAAAGCTTAACGTTAATCTCATTAATGCACTCTTGTTAATCCAAGCCTTTTAAATGTTTTATCATCTTAAGAAGAGTTTTAAATTCAGATGTGGTGTAGCTTTTCATGTAAATAGAGTTGACTATTCTTATTTTATAGAGTTGAATAATTGTCAAGTGACACATATACTCATTATTTTCATGCAAGATAAAGCCTTTCAAACATTCCAACTTAGATTCAAGTTGATTCAAATTTAAATCAAGACATCCAAAGTTGGTGTGACATTATGCATGTTGGAAGATTAGTCCAAGCTTGAGCCCACCATGCATTTTCAATGCCAAATAATTTTTCACGTAAGACAAAAGATAATAAAAGACAAATTTAGAACGCTGTGATAACACAAATTAGACTTGGGCTGAAGTGGGAGTTATATTATTCTTTTATTTTCAATGCCAACCTCTTGGCTGTTGTGTATTTTTCTATATAAGCTAGCTTTTTAGCCTTGAATTATATCCCTCTTTTGATGAGATCAAATTATACCAAAGACTAAGTTTGTAACCTTTTTTTATATCAATAGGACTATTTTTATTTTATATAATGCTGGTATAGTGTATTCATGTTAGCAATTTGCATAAGTGATAGAATTTTTCTTCCTTGTCAAATCTTGATTCTTACCTAGTAGTATAGTTGATCACTTTATGCAGGTCATGTTATATGTTTGATGTTTCTTGGATGAGTTTACAATGGATATAAGTGGTTGGTTAGTGCCTTAAATTAGGCCTATTCTTTCATTTCCCTCAAGTTTTTATCACAAGATAGAATTTTTTCATGAAATACTTATGCATATTGGTCAATTAGAGTTGAAAGTTCAACCTTTCTCTTGTCTAAATCAATGTTTTTAGGATCTTTAATTGAGTGGATCAACCAATCATTCAAGTGCATCACCATCATTAAATAGGATTTTCTTTCAAGTTTTCTTTCTCTCTTTTCCTAGGTAGTTTGTAGCATAGAATAATGATCCTAATTGATACACCAAAAGGAGATACCCCCTATAATCTAGAGATTCAATCCATCTATTAGGTCACCCACAACCTAGGATTGTTTCCATGTTTCAACAAACTATGAAGGCATGAAACTACCTTCATAAGGGTGCAAGTTTGATTGACAATAGTTTGCCTCTTGGTTTCATGTGTAACATGCAACTAGTTGGTAGTCATGAATCAATTTGGTATATTACCTCCCTTAGGAAAGTTTGCTTTCAGTTTTATATCTCCCCCCTCTCCCCCCAAAAAAAAAAATTTAGGTGTAGTAGTGATGTAAAGTGGTACATAAAGGGAGCTATCCCTATCCAGAGATTCACCTCATCCTTAGGATACCCACAAGCCTAGAGGTGTTTTAATTATGCCACTTAAATGAGGAGAGATTGGACATCTCTTAAAAGGGTGCAAATCCAAGTGATAACACTTTTGGCATGCCTGATGGAACTCTTAGTCCAAGAAGTTGAAATATTTTTGGTGTTATATTTAAATATTTAGCCTTTGGAGGCATCTATCTAAGCATCAATGGCAACTTTTAAGTTACATCAACTGGTCAAGCAACCCAAGTATTATTTTTGAAGATTGTTGGTCACCGTTCCCTATGTTCTTGCTTCATAATGAAGTTTCATGGCTGACTTTGGTGTTGATTTTTGTTTTACACAAGTTGGTGAGGTTTACCAAGCTTATGCCACTCTTTATTATCCTTGTTATGATTATTTTCATCCCCAATATTATTATTTTCATCTCCAAAATGACCATTATCACCTTTATCATGAAGTGTATCAGTCCTATAACTAGCTTCCTCAATAGCTTACTCCTCTTAGATAACCTAGTCACTTCTCAAGTCAATCCATTTCCAGTTTTAAGTAAACACTTTTAGGATATGAGAAGTATATGTTATATCTTGACACACTAAGGGGACATGGTCAAGATATTCCAAGTCATCTTTTTCATAAGGTGATAGATGCATTAGAGCTAGTTAAAAGAGAGTGGACTCTTATTGAGAGAGAAAATTGGCATAGGCTCACAAGCGAGATGTTATATGTGAGTGGCTTGATTGCATCCAGATAAACTAAGAGTTTATGAGGAGAATCCTCACCAGGTTTATTAGTTTTCATATCCACTTCCCCAATATTTATATAAGTCCTACATGATTCTTACTCATGAACCCAATCAAGCTTACCAAAGTCATCCTTTTCCCTATCAGTTGGAAAAGAGAGTTGAAGAGACAATCATTGTGTTTAAAGTAAATCTTGATAGGCATATTGAGTTGGCCAACATGCAGGTGAATAAGTCCACCTCATTAGAAAAATAAGTGGAATATAAGATCTCATTTCCCTCTCCCATTACACCCCCACCTCAAGAGAAGACCTATAGATATGAGATTCCAAGTTGGAGACAAGGTGGAGAGTCCAAGCCTAAGGAGATCCCAATATTATTAAACACTTCATCCACTCCTAAATCTGATTCACTACCTCAAGAAGAGACTCATAATACCAACATCCAATGCTGGAATAAGGTAGTGGAATCATTGGGAAAGAAAGAGGAGAAAATCCTTGATAAATAATGTGAAGTTGAGAAAGAGCTTAATCTTATGCAAGTCCCTCTCACCCTTCCTCAAGAGACCTCTTATCTTCCATGCCAGCCCTATTTTAATCCTTCTCCTCATTATGATTCTTATGAAATTAAAGAAATAATTTTACAAAATAATCTATCCAATCAAATTTAAGAGTTAGACTCAAGGATGAAACTATTGAGTTAAGGTGTGATGGAAGGTTTAGACCCAAAAGAAGATCCTATGCCTAAACACACCCCATATAACCTACCTCAAGAGAGTGATCAAGATAAATTAGATGGTAATGAAGTGATTTTAAAATGGATGGAATAAAACCAAGCCATTTTGTCCCAAGGTCTGCCTCTCCTTCCTCAAGAGCTTCCAAAAGAATCCCCTACACTTCACTCTCAATTTGATTTTGAGTTCTATGTGCCACCTCCACCAAATAGTTCATCTTGTCCTCACCCCATCACCATTTGACTTGATGGACCTATGTTATGGGGACATAAAAAGGATAATTTAGTTGATAAAATTTTATAACTCTTGCTTGAAGAAGACATGACTCCTTGATAACCTCATTGGGCTAAGTCACATGATTTCAAGATATGTAGTCTTGGCATCACTAAGAAGGAGAAGGAGATAGAAGACCTTAAAACCCTTGAGAAGAAAAGTTAGGTTATGATAGATGAGATGAAACTTGAGAGACCTAAATATGTCCTAAATGTTGAATAACACCATCTTGATGACCTCATACATCAAGAAGATAAGGTTGAAGAGGTAGTGGTTCTAGATGATAAAGAAGACAAAAATGATTGGCAGCTGCAAATGGAGTTATTTTAAGAGCTTGAAGAGATTTGAAAATTTAAGGGTCAATTAAATTAAAAGGTGAAGAATGATTATTCCATGGAGAATAATGACCAATATTGGGTAGAATATGCAAATCTTCTTGATGAGCTATAAGTACTTGTAGCTGAGAAGAAACCCAATGTTATTGAGAACACTATAGAAATCAAGAAGGTATGCCTTGTTGAACCACCATTGAAGTTTGTAATTAAGGATAAATATGATAAATTTGAGGATATTTGGATGTAATAATAGTTAATTTATATATCTAATCTATTTGGAGCTTCTTGGTTCTCAATGAACATCATGCCAATGAAGTTGGAAAACATCATAAAAAAGTTGGAGGCATCAATGCTAAAGGACAAAAGGATACATGTCTCACTAAATCCTTCATGTCACAAAGAAAGAATATTTCTGAAATTTACATTTGATCCAAGAGTGGCTTTTCATCTCAGGTTAGTTTTTGAGTCAATTTTTTAGTTTGGTATGTTTGTGTTCCATAAGGGCTCATGAAGCACATGTGTGTTTACTTTTGCATTATGTGTGTCTTTTTCTTTGTGTGGTTGAGGTAGTCATTGGTATTATATTGATAAAATATTGTTGTCAAAATCTTGTTTTTGTGTCTTAGACTTTAGATGACTCCCTAATCCCAATGGATTGATAAGGCTACTAGTCTAGTTAGTATATCAGGCATACTACCCCTATGAGTCACTAATTTATTGACCAAATTTGACCATGCAGGTCAAATTGGTGCCCATATAGGTAAAAAATTGATTTTTAAGATGTTTTAAGGGGTATAATATTTTTTCATGGGGTGTATTATAATTTTTATGTCATTTAATGTCATCTTAGCTTTGGTCTTCATCATATTAGTCAATTTGTCATTTTGGATAATTTAGTGGGCTTTTAAGGGTCATAAATGAAAGTGGCATGATTCCTAAGGTTTTAAGGTGTATTTTTTTCCTTTAAATAATCAAATAGGTTATATTAACTATCATTAATGTTATTTCAATCAGAATATTATAAGTTATCTAACTAAAATTTAAGAAACTAACTAAAAAAAGGAAGTTTGGCACTTGTACTACTTATGGGGAAAGGTGACAGGTGGGAGAAGGTGATGAAATTTATCTTAATCTTTATAAAACTCATATAAGTTATTTAAACACTTTATAATTTCTAAAATATTTTCAAACCTATTCTACTCCTTTCTTGCCCTTTTAGACATGCAAAAGTGATCAACAAGTTTGTACTTGGTACGGTCAGCAGGAGAACTTACGAGTCAAACACCTTTGGGAGGTGAAAGTAAACTCAGAGAGATTAATTTTCATAAAATATTTTTAATAATGGTGGCCTATACCTTATGAATCATCCTTATGAAGTTGACTATGTTTTTTTGCTTGCTAATCTGTGCACTCTACAAGCTTTGATTTTATTTGGATGATTCTGTACAGTCCAATTACTGAAATTGGTTAAAAATTATTTTTAATCCCTTATATATTTGTATCCATTATTTTTTTCACATTTTAAAAGGATTTAATATCTCAACCAACTTAGTTTTCAAGGAGAAGTGAAAGAGTGGAGTTACATTCATTTTTTTTAATTGCTGGGGATTTATTCTATGTTATGGTTTAAAAATGAAGTTAAGTGATGTATTATTACTCATAGATGTATTTTATTCATATTAAATTACAAATACAACTTCAATAACCACTTCAAGAGATAATAGAGCAATGAAAGTTAACAAATGACCACCTACAACAGTTATACAGTCTGTCACTTCTTGAGGAAACATGAAATGTGTGTTTGAGTATTATATAGGGTTTGGAAGTTTTTAACATTATTTAACACCATTTTAAGGAGTTTTTATGAGATTTTATGATAGTGTAACCTCAAGGATACCTTCCAAGCAAACTTGTGGCACTTTGGGACAAATTCCCAAAACTATCAAAACAGAGGTCCAACCTTTTTTTGAGGTTTTTTAAATATATAATTACATTGTTTTGTAGATCCTATAAGTAGATTTGTTTTCAATATTACATATATTTATATCAACGTGAAAAATAAGAGAGGTTTTTGAGTTAGATAGATTGGTTTTCAAGAAGTCCCAAGTTGTCTTCTAAACATTGAAATCACTGAGTGTTGTCTTCAACCATGCAAGCTAAGTTGATCTCCCAAATCAATGAAATGAGTTTAAATGAATATTACTAGATTAGGATGGTAAAATTTAATTATTGTACACATAATTACCATTGAAAACATCAAGGAGGTGACAATCTATACACTGTCATTAAATGGTTGTCTATAGTCATTTGAAAGCCTTGTTAAATGTTAGAAGGCATAAAGTATATATTTTTCACCTTGTAAACTATTTTTTTATTGATAAATATAAATTATTCTCTCTAATAATCACAAATATTCATATCTCTCTTGAAATGACTCAAACTTAAGGCTCAGAGTAGATGGAAGCCTTGCACAACTGTAGGTTATAAGAAGTGCATGAAATAATCAAATGAAGATGAGAAGATTTGTTGATGATTTTTATTTATTTAATCATGAGATGATTTTCAAATTTATTTTATGAAATTATACAATAAATATGTTCTCCAAAAGGATCAAATAACTAACTTAAGTTTGTACACAAGCTTGGGCAAGCACCTATAAGTAGCCTAATGCTCAGAATTGAGAGGATGTTCACATTAAAGGTTTTGAGACCTAATATAATTATTAATAAGTTAAAAGGGATGTAATGATTCTCAAGGTTTAATAAATCCTTAATTTTTATATTATTTAAACCTTCAATTTGAATTGACCTACAAGGTTAATCACACCTACAACTTCAAATAAGGTAGCACACGGTCCAAGATGGAGGTTTGAGATGGAATCACCAAAGCATGCATCTATTATTAAATAATTTTATTGATAAAATATTAATGTAGATAAGGTTATAATTAATTAATTAATCTCCCATGACCACCTACAGGTGTCTTGTCATTCAAAATAATCACACCTACAACTGAGTAAGTAGATAATGAGCAAAATATGGTGTCTAAGTGATGTTTGAGCCTATACAGGGTGAACATAGGTGAAAAAAATATGATAAATGATAATTTAAAGGTATAAATAGGGATTTATAGATGTTTCAAGGCATAATACATACATATTAACCTACAAGTGCCCCTCTAACACATAAAAACATAGTCTGCTATAAGTGAGTCAGATAGTGAGTAAGCTTGGTAATTGAGAGTATGAGAGTGCTAAGGATGAGAAAAGAGGTTAAATTAAATGTAAATTATATTGGGAGATTATAAATGGATTTATAATAATTTAATTCAAGATAAATTATGCAAGGTAACTTATAGGTATAGTCTAAAGTAAAACACAGTCAGGGTATGTACATATAGTCTTGAGGATTTAAGGATGGGAAGGGGTATTTAGAGAGTCGAAGTGATGAATAGACCTGAGGAATTTTCAAAATTACCATTAGTGTCTATATAGGATTTTTTAAATTCAAATCAAGTAAAGGGAAGGTTTTCAATCAAACAAACATAGTCCACATGCTAGAAGCATGCACAATCTGCCTACAAATAGTCTGTCTTGGGTCTTAAAGCATTTGGGAGGTCAAAACGTCATGAAAAGGGCCAAAAATTGGTACATAAAATGTATATGGGTTTTAAATTAACATAAAATATTCAATATTATTTGATAAAATAGGGGAGTGAAATCTATTTTGTCATAGACAAAGGGCACTCCCCTTAGGCATAAAACTTGCAGCGTTGGAAAAAATGGGCAAGAAGAGTAAACTAGAAGCTATAGGAAAATTTTAGGAAGATTTATGGAGTTTAAAAAAATCCATAAAATCATGAGGAGTCAATCACATAAGGAATAATCTCATCCAAATGTCCTAAAAATCCTAGGTTATAGTCAGCGTATTAGGCAGGGTTTTGGCCTAGTGCCCAAATGAAAGGTCATTTTCATTCCTAGATGTATAAGGGTATTATAAATTATTGGAGAATATTTATGGGATAATTATATATGTTTTAAATCTTATTTAATTAAAATAATTCCAATTATATGGCCTAGAACACAAGGGTTGTAGGCAAGCCTATTGAGCATGCTTAGGCCTAAAGCTAAATGGAGAACCATTTTCATTTTCATCATGAGATAATATTTAAAAATTATTGGATCATGTTAATAAGGTAATATTAAGTTTGTTTCATCTTAAAAATTATATATAAAGCATTAGGAATCATTTTTTGGGCCCAGAGACAACATTAGGCCTGTTGAAATGAAGAATCAAGCTCGACAAGACAATTTTGGATGCTCACATCTCCCTTGAGGATATGCATGGGAATATAAGAATTTTATGGATGTTTATTAAGGTATTTAAATATTAATTTTTGGAAATTTTTGGTAGTTTCAACATCACATATTTATGAATGAACCTTAAGAGGGTAAAACATGCCTAAACCCTCTTAAACCCTTGTTAGTGACCAGTTTGAGGAAATAGAGATGGAAAGATAATTTAATAGAATAGTTTTTACATAATTATCATTTGATGTTGTATAATATTATCTAATTCTAATCCCCATATTTTTTGACTATACATAATCTATATAGACAAGGTACAAATAGGGGTTTCTTGATTATTTTGTGTATTTTTCAAGTTCTAGAAGGAGTCTAAATATGAAATCAAGTTTGAAATAAATATATGTAATTTTTATAAATCCTTATGTATATTTCATGCCTTTGAAAAACTCCTATATTCTTTAACCAACTCATCATCTTAGCTAGTCAAAACTTGCATAGTGACCAAACTAGTGAGATGGGTGGAAAACTTCAAGTGAGCTAATTTTAAGGTGTGTCTAATGCATCTAATGAAATGAAGGGTATTTAAACATGTAATTAAATACCCCCCATGAATATTAATGTAAAATTTATGACTTTTTTGAGGCCAAGTGTGCAAGGTACATGAAAAAAGAGTTATTTATACTACATATGGTGATATCTAATTTTGGGAAGATTCTAGATGACCAAGATTATGACCAATGTATGAAGAGGAATGTATGAAATAGTTACCCTTAATTTAAATCATCATATCTATCCATAATTAGTTTCAATATGTTCAAATAGGTGTGGATGATGAAGGCAATTTTCTTAGCCAACACAACGAGTTTCATGCCACTTTTCATAAGTTTTATGCCTTGTATGACCATTTATCTCTTCTAAACTTGCATGGTTAATCCAAAACACTCTTATCATACAAAAGTAACTCATTTTGTCAGCTTTACAAGTGTCTTTTTTACCTTTTAACTTCTCTCTTCTTCTCTCTCACTCAAGTTCTATAAGAACTAGCCATTTTGACCATTATAACTTATGCTCCACCTAAGTATGGTGAAGCCTTTCTAATTTGTATACCATTTGATCAATAAAAATACTAATTTTAGTTTTATATCTTTTTTCCCCTCCCCCCATAAATTTTAGGTGTATTAGTGATCTAAAGTGGTACATCAAAGGAGTTAGCCCTATCTAGAGATTCACCTCATCCTTAGGCTACCCACAAGCCTAGATGTGTTTCAATTATGCCACTTGGATGAGGAGATTTGAGACATCTCCTCAAAGGGTGAAAATACAAGTGATAATAAGTTTTATGAAGATATCTTCCACTTTTTCATTCGTAGGATATAATTGTAGATCTATATCACCATTAAGGACTTACTCTCAGATAAAATACACAAACTTTAATATGTTTAGTTCTTTGGTGCTACACTAGATTTTTCACTAGAGCTATACATATTTGGTTATCACAATGAAATATGGTATGTGAAAAACATCCAAATGAAGTTCTTTTAATAACCTTTATATCCACATGAATTTTTTAGAAACTTTCATAACACTTTTATAGTCTGCTTGTATAGAAGAGATAGAGATAGTAGGTTATTTCTTATTGCTCCAAGTGATAAAACATGTACCAAACTTAAACACATATCCATAAGTAAATTTATGATCTATAATATCACCAGCATGGCCAAAATCATAATAACCATATAAATTAGCATTTTTAATAGAATAATACAATAAACTATAGTTCACAGTTCATTTGATATACACAAGTATTTTTTAAAAAATTTCCAATGATCCAAAATGGATCTTACATAAATTGAAAAGCAACACCAACAACATAATAAATATCTAGACTAATAATAGTTAAATAAATCAAACTACCAATAAGCTATCTATATAAAATAGGTTTAGCTTTTTCACATGCAAGTTTTGGATCAAGTTTAACACCAATTTTAATAGGAGTACAAGTAGATTTACAATCAAACATGTTAAACTTAACAAGAATATTATGTGCATACTGAGATTGTGATACAACAATTAAATTTTTATCTTGAAATATGGTCATTCTTATAAAATGATGTAGAATTCTTATATCAATCATTTTAAACATTTGACTTAGTTTATCCTTATATTTATGAATTAAACTAGTTAGATCACCAGTAATCAAAAGATCATCAACATATAAAATAATTAAGATTAAATTACCATTTTCAACTTTAACAAAGAGATCATTATCAGAGTAGCAATTAGAGAAACCTAGTTCTTTGAAAAAATAAGTAATTTTAGATTACCAAGCTCTAGGAGCTTGTTTGAAACCATACAAGGATTAATTTAGCTTACACACAAAATGTTCTTTATTAGGGTCAATAAAAAATTTAGGTTGAGTCATGTAAATTTTATCTCCTAAATATAACCATTTAAAAAAGCATTCTTGACATCCATTTGGTGGATAACCCAACCATTTTGGGTTGTAAGAGCAATAAGTAATCTAACACTACTCATTTTTGCTATAGGAGCAAAGTTTTCAACACAACCAATCCTAGGTTTTTGAGTGAACATGAAATCAATTAATCTAGCTTTAAACTTATCAAATTTATCAATTTAATTATATTTAATCTTATAAAGCCACCTAAAACTAACAATATGCCTTTTTGGTGGAGGAGTAATGAGATCCCAATTCTAATTTTTAATTAAGGTATTATATTCAATTTGAGCAACAACATTCCAACTATCATCTTGAGTGGTTTCTTTAAAATATTGAGCTTCACATTCATACAAGTCAATCAGAGTATTATAATAATATTGACTCTTAGTTAATTTATTAAGATTATCAACATTAGAAGATTGAATTAAGAATTATACCTATTTAGATATTTTAGATTGAACATGAAACTCAGGGGGTTCTTCAGACTCTAAGTTATCCAAAGATGGATAAAATTCCTCTAGGGTTTCTATTTCTTCATAAAGAGAAACAAGAGAGCCAGGTTCATCAAAATAAGAACATTCAAGAGGTTCCAGAGAGGGCTCACAATAGGATTTTTCAATAATAAGAATCATTCTATTCTTAATGATCCTATGTTTAGATAGATAATATTATATTTAACCTTTTTTATTACCTGTAAAACCTACAAAAATGCGAGAATAAGAAGTGGGATCAAGCTTCTTTATTTTAAATTTAGGAACAATGATAGAAGTTAGACTACCAAAGATCCTAAGATGAGTCACATTGGGTTTATTTTTAGATCACATTTTTAAAGGATTATAAACATGAAAGGATTTTTTAGGGACTTTATTTATAATATGCACAATAATATTACTATCTTTGGACCATAAAAATTTAGGAATATTTTTATATTGCAACATTATTTTAGCCATTTCTATGATGGTGTAGTTTTTCTTTTCAGCAAATACTATTTTGCTGAGGGGAATAGGGATTTGTTAATTAACTTTGAATACCATAACTAATTAAAAAATAATCAAACTATTTACTAATATATTCACTACCATTATAAATTCTTAATCTCTTAATAGAAAAAATAGAAGCATTTTTAAAAATAGGTTTAAATTCCTTAAATTTATACAACACTTCATATTTATTTTTAATAAAATATGACCAAATAATTTTAGTGTAATCATCAATAAAATTAAAAATATACAAATAATAATTAATATATAAAATTAAAGAGGTCTTACAACATCACTATGAATCAATTCTAAAGGATGTAAAGAATTCACATCATAATTTTTGTGAAATGGGTAGTATGTTGCTTACCACGTAATCAATCCTCATAAGTTTCATGATCCGATGAGATATAAGGAAGTCCAACAACAAGATTATGAGTAGACATATACTACACACGTATAAAATTAACATGAGATAATATTTCATGCCATAATTGAGACTTATTATTACTATGTGATGAAAGAAAACACGAAGAATTATAAAAAAATATATAAACCATTATTTTAAACCCCTTCAACAATGAGAAACCTATATTGGGTTTTAATGGATCAAATATCTGTAAGTAATGCTACAATAAAATTATCATTCATAAGTTGAGATCAAGAGAGCAGATTTTTCTTAGGCTTAGGTACATAGAAAACATCATTAACAATAATATTTACAAATTTTGCCTTTCCTTGCTAAGTTGATTCTAAAAATGAATAATATCTTAAGTAAATATTTTTAGAGACATCTCTAGAATCATAAAAAATATTAGATAAAAAATTCATATGGTGTGATATACCACTATCTAGAATCCATTCATTCTTATTTTAAATGAATAAAGAAACATATAAAGCAATAACATCATAATTCTAATCATGATTTATATTCTAATTTGGGGTTTGATAGATTTATTCCATTTATTATTTTTAGAAGATTGATTTTTAACTCTATGTTTTTTGATGACACCTTTCCCTTCTATGACCAAATTTACCACACAGATTGTAATTCCCATTAGACTTAGGTTTATGATTCTTATTACCATATCTTTTGTTCCAATTTTTGCCTTTAAAAAAATTAGGTTTAGGTTTTTGATTTCTATTATTCTTATAAATATGGTTGATAGCAATAAGTGCCTAAGTGGCATTCTATTTAGAATCAAAATTAGTCATAACTTTCTCTTCTTGAATCAGAAGAGTTGATAGGGTATTAAGGTCAGGAATATCTTACTCTGTTTGGTACTTAGAGTCTAGAATAGAAATAAAATTATGTTTTTTTGTGAATGTTTAATTTAATAATAAAATAAATTAATTGAAATTGAATCAAATTATAATTAGAACCATCTAATTTAGCTTTAATATTATTAAATTTAATAATAAAATTCACAACTTTTTCATCAAATTTCATAGGTGTAATCATCAATTCAAGAATCAATTTAATAATCTTCAAGAGATGAGTGCCCTCGTATATATATTATAGAAGTTTTTGAGGTCAACATACCCCTACTTATAATAAATGAGGACCCTTGGTTTCAAATTGTGAAAATTTATACCTTAAAATTAAACTTGATCAAGAACCAACATTAAATATCTTGTGTTGATCTAGTTGACATGGGTCTGTTAGCACATAGTCTTCATTTGACTTTGATCTTATTTGATAACATTAGATCTCTATGTTTCAAGAAGTGGGATTAATGGATTTCATCTAGAATGGACAATGTTTGATCTTCATGATTTAATGCTAATTTGACTCTTTACTTTGAATAACCCTTGGTATTTAATTAATTAATTGAATCTATGTCTAAATCATGTAAGACCTTAGTCTAAAAATGTTTTAGCCTAGGTCTTATTCAAATTTATATGGGTCATTTATTTAAATTTGTGTGGGAAGCACTTTATTATAGACTTAATTTAAAATTAAGCCTAGGTCCTAGTCATATTTATTAATACAACTCCAACGATAGTCTAAAACCTTTATACTAAGTTATTTATGTCTTATAGATCATGGGGCATCTTTTATTATATTCTAAAATTATCTTAAAATTTATACTAAGTTTTAAATTGTGTTTGTTAATACAACAAAACTTTAGGCTAAGTAAATTTTATTAATCATAGGGTTCCTTTTAATTATGTCTTAAAACATAGCTTAAAGACTTTAACCTAAAAATTTATTCATATTTATTAATATGAATAAAAAACCTTAATCTAAGACTTTAGCTTAAGTTTTACATATTTCTCAAGCTCTGATTTAATAATATTCATTATCTATAGGAAGTAATCACACCTAACCTAGCAAATCAAAATTTAATGATACACATTTGATCGCTTAGATATGATCCAATTATGTGAGATCAAAGTTGAAATGTCAAAGGTTATAAAGGCTCCATCAGAATGACAAGTGTCACCATCTTAGGGGTGGTTTGGAGATCTAATAGAGAGTGTAAGTTAAAAAGTTAAGAGTCCTAAGAAAAGTGAGGATTTGCCAAGTGGCAGGATCCCAAATCTTAAAGGCAAGATATAATGAAGAGCATTTATTTGAATGGACAAGATATGATGGAGTGAGTTTTATCAGCAAAGAAGATCTAACATCATGAAATAAATGTAGATACATTAAATGGAGCCCTATGACAAACCAGGAAGATATAAGTGTCAAGACTACAGTTCATGATTAAATCTCAAGCATGTTCCCATAGATCGATGGTACATGGCTAAGTGTACACCTTTCAATCGACAATGCATATTTAGTCAAGACATCAACTAAGCCCTAGGACAAGTGAGAAGGTGACAAGAGTTACCATAATGGGAAATTTTTAAGTTCTAATGGAGTGCATTGATCCATGTAGCTAGGATCCAATGGTGTGAAAGGAAAGTTGACTTTTAAAAAAACTCAAGCCAAATGAGAAGCCACCACCTAAAAAAAGGACACTAGCCTAATAAAAATTGAATGTGTAGAGTATAAAAAGCACATATAGTTAACAAGTGGCATGATCTCAGATGCTAAGTACAAATATCAACCAA
Organism: Torreya grandis; assembly: GCA_037957365.1. NCBI lineage: Eukaryota > Viridiplantae > Streptophyta > Pinopsida > Cupressales > Taxaceae > Torreya > Torreya grandis. The sequence goes on from JARHVA010000732.1 coordinate 4,555,311, forward strand.
TAACATTCAACTTTCTAGATCTAGATCAATAATGCGAGGTAAAGGTGGAATTTTCAAAGGGCCTTGATCTAATGAAATAGTGACATAGGTACAAAAGATAAATGGTCATATTTTAAACATTAATGATTTATGTGACATGGCAGAGCCACATAAGTGCCAAGTCAGATTAGGAGATCTTGTGGGCTCAAAAATGTAAAGGTATAAATATGGAGATCTATGTGAAATCTAAGGCATGAAGGTCACATTGTTTTAACTAGCTGCCACCATTAAAACACTATGAAAACCTTCACGAAAGCCCTAGTATATAGGGAAGCCCTAATTTTACCCTATTATCTTTGTAATTGAGACAAGGAAAGTTGAATTATAGTTTGTGCAATAAGAAAAGAGCAAGAGCCAAGGAAAGATTATGACTGATAACACAAAGATCATGGACATGATCTAAATTGCAGAAGAGAAGATTTCAGAGGCTAGGATCATAAAAGAAAGGGTTTATAAAGATCTCAAGAACATAGAAGATCAAGAAGACAAACTCTTCATGGAGATTGTTGTTAATATTAAGTTAATTGATAAGCAATATGGAAGGGAAATAAAGATTCTTTAGTAAAAATAGGGAACCATAGAAGTAGGGTATCAAAGTTAAGTTAGTTAAATTAAAAATATTCATTTTTGTAACTAAGAATGTATAATATTTCAAAATAAAATATTATTTTGTAAAGGCATGTGAAGATTATAAAGTGCTTGGCCTATTAGTCATAGTTAAAGAAGGTGATTAGTCCTAAAGCATTTGTAAAGGGATACTTGTCTATGACACTTCTCTAGTTGCATGCTGAGAAGGAATGACTGACATATCTCATGAATTATCTATATAAAAGAGGTATTGCCAATTATAAAAGGGAGATAGTTATTAGATCTAAAATTACTTTGTAAACTTGGATAATAAATTACAAGCAAGGAATTCTACATAATTTAATCAATATTGAGCTATGTGTTTACTATCATGGCTACTTCCTTAGTTATCTGGTTTGATATTTAGATTTAAATTATTTTAATGGATCCTAGATGTGAACATGTTATTGTAGAGTTGTCAATTTGGGCTTATGCTAGGTTGATTGAAATTTAGGTTTGCTTTTCTTTATTTGATCTTTTTGTATCTGGGCTATTTCTATTTGCTTGTAGGGGTAAAATTCTTAAAGTAAATCTTGTTCTTATTTGCATTACCTTTCCTCACATATTTTCTTGATATACAATATGATTTGTGTCTATGTAATTTCATGTTATATATTAGTTTAGTGCATGTCTTGATGAAATTTAAGATCTATCATAATGTTTGGATTGAAGACCATAAACACCTTCTTTTTTCCCTATGCTTCTTTTTGATCCCTTTTTAACCAAATCACTTTAGTTTAGCTTGTCATTGGAGATATCCATGTTAGCTTAGGGTTTTAACATAATTCATTAGACTTAGTTTAGATCATTTTCATCTTCAGAAATATTTATGACAATAGTTTCTCCTAACAACCATTTACATGTTTATTTTGTGAAATAGTCATTTAGCTTGGCTACTAATCCACTACACATCTCAAAAAAATCATAACTAGCAACTCATGCAAGGGATTATTTGAATCCATAAATGAGAAGTTTTTCTTAAACAATATAGGTTGACTTAGTGACACACATTTAAGTATTAAAAAAATGGTGATATAAGGAGGACAACTAAAGCTTTGTGAATTTGAAGTATCTCTACTAATTTTGGTGAATTTTGTTCAAATATTGATGTATTCCTTGCATGTTTGTGTTTTTTTTTCATTTTTGTGTGAAGATCATTGATCTTGATGGTCTCAGACCAATATTTGTGCTTATTTAGACAAAGATAGATGTTCTTTGAATATCCATGTGTAATTGTGGTAAATATATCTTAAATTTTATGAATCCAAGGCATTTAAGGTTAGTAATAGTTGTTTTGTTCAAAGATTGAAAGAAAATTTTGTAAAATTGAGTTTATTTGAGCTAAAACATGTAAAGATCATTCATATTCATGTATTTAGACATATATTTGATATAATTTAGTTAAATATTGATGATATTTATGGTTTTTTATATATATTTGTGTAAAATTTGCTTAAATGTGCAAGTTTGATCACTGTTATTTATAAAGATAAGATTTACACATCATATTTGAAATAGGGTTCAAATATTTTACAGTCTAGAACTACCACAAGTAAAATCCATATCAAGGTATAGCTTGGATAGGTGGTTCTTCAATCAATGTGCCATGTGTGGTACATGAACTTCCTCATAATCCTAAAAAGTATTTACTTACTTTTAGTCCTAATAGTGTTATAACTGCTGAAGAACACATTAAATCCTTCAAAGCTATTTTAAGACGTTTGAATGTAGTTCATGAAGATGTAGCATGCAAATTGTTATCATTTACTTTCAAATATGCTTTATATGAATGGTTCCGTAACCTTCCTAAAAACTACATATCCAATTGGAATGATTTTAATAATTACTTCATTAATCAGTTTGGCAATATCATTAGTCCATGTGTTCTATACCAATAGTTTACCATAGTTTAAAGAGATCCCAATGACCCCATAAGATATTTTAATACCATATTAAAAAATATGTTTAGTAGAACCATAAATTTTTATAGACCTAATGAGCCATTAGCCTTAGAGATTTATAAAGATGCTATGGATACCATGACTTCTATGTTTCTTAAAAGGCCTGTTAGAGTCATAAACACCTTGGCATTGACCTATGTTGAAGATATAATAATTAATGATCAAATATAGCCTCAAGGTCAGCTTGCATATGCTATCCCAAATATTAATACTAATCTGCCTACAATGAATGCCATTCTTAATGCCAATCAAAATATGCCTGCCTTAAATCAAACACCAATCTTGAACTAATTACCCTTAAACCATGCCCATCCTGGCCAAAATTTGGGGTTTTTGAACCATACTAAAAACAGATTTCATCCATAAGAATAAAGAGATTTAATGTTAACCGCTAGTAATAACAATCAAGTTCATAACTTAGAAGCACTGGAGAATGAGAATGAATCAATGCTTAAGATGGTTCAAAAGCTGGGCATTGATTTCCTTCAGTTGTATAAGCAAGTGGGAAATTCTAGGGAAAACTCTAGCAAAAACTATGCTTCTCAAAGGTTCAATAGACCTAAAAATAGGTTTAATGATAACAAAAATAATAGGTCTTTTGAGAATGTACATAAAATGACTATTTGTGATATAGGTCTAGCTGATCATTGCAATGTCTTTAAAGCATATCAAAATGAAAAATATGCATCTACACCTATGTTTAATTAAGAAAATTTTACAAGGACATCTAGCTTTGCAAGGACATTTAAATCCTTCATGGTACATGATTTTAATTTTCCATTTGAAGAAGAAAATAAACTTGAAGATGCTCTAGAAGAGGGAATAGTCATTCAAGATGAACAACCCCATGAAAAAGTTTAGATACAAGATGACCTCTCTCTATAAGATAGTCATGAGGATAATTCATATGAGGTCATTGCTAAAATTAAGGATATCCTTGAAGAAGATGATCATTGGTAGAAATTATACTAGGATTTGTTGGTAAAAATTTAGGTATTCCAAGATAACAATGCAATTTTAGAGATCCCAAATCAAGATGAGGTGGGATTAGATTGGGTAAAATATATGCCATTCTACATAGAAGATGAATATGAACCAAGTGTAGTAGATCAAGAATTTCCATATGACACCTTTAAAAGGTTAGAAGTAGGTGATCAACCAGATTCAAATGGTAAGGTTTCAAAGGAATCTCATGTCCTTTCAATTGATAATGTGGAGATCCCAAAGTGAGATGAGCTAGAGCCTAATAAAGACATAAATATAAGCATACCATCTGAGTTCATAATATAATTATGGAAGGAGAATAATACAAATCAAGATTAGTCTTTAAATGAAGTATAGCTAGCTTTTCTAATGCAAGAAAAAATAATTTAGGAAAAAATGATTGGGTCTTATATTGATATCTTCAATCCATGCACGTGATAATGGAGGTGGGAAACTGAGCCATATCATACAAAAGACACAATCATACAAGTGATCCTATCCACAAGAAGATGCCATTGAATGGAAGTAATCATGCTTCAAGATTATATGGTAGGATAAATAACTTTTCATTTGATCTTGGAGGTAGGTTCTTTATGGAGTAGTGTTGGGCTTAGTTTAGTTGCTTTCCTATTTCTTTCATTCTTATCCCTTGTTTGTAAGTAGTGTTTGTAAATATTTCTTTGCTTTTTATTTGTTTGTTTGGTGTGTTTGATTTTTATGCTTTGTTCCTTGCTTTAAAATAAGTCATTTTGGATAGCCCTCATCTAAAAGTTCACCTAATTGCTTAAGAACCTCACCAATCAAGAATGAAGGTATGATCCTTAGGCATTGATTGACCATGGATTATTGAAATATGAGCTAGATGCTAGGGTTTGGAGAAAATAGTAAAGACTAATGGTTAGGATAATTGTTCCTTGAGATTTTGAGAATTTTTATAATCTAATCTTGGTTTTAATAAGGATTACACAGTAGAGTTAAAAATTGAATTATTAAAATATAGTCATGTTTGCACTTAATAAACACTACTACTTGGGATAAAGTTACAACCAAGGATGATTGTCTAAAGACCAAATATCTAACCAAACCCTAAAACCTAGTTCCCAACCTCTGCTAGAAAGTCAAAAATGATCTAAAAAACTACAAAAATAAGAATTTATCTTAAAATTCAAAGACTATCCAAGAAAAGGTGATTTTGGTAACTTCATTAAGGCTATGGATGCTTGACTGGAAGTGGAACAAGGCCTTGAATGGAGCCAAAGACATCTCTATTTGGGATATATATACTTAGATGGTAGTAGAGCAATGCTGAAGCCTTCTCTGAGCTAAATCATGGTTCCTAATGAATATCCAAACATGCTAAAATTTAATATTAATGGTTAATGTCATAAAATCTATAGTTTGTTACCTAAATACCGTGAAAAATAGTAAGTGGAATCAATGCACACACACAACATGACTGGGTTTTGATGTTTGATCCTAATTCTACATGTATAAGACTTGTTTCCACCATGAATTGACCTTAATGATACTTAATCAAATGTAATGAATAAACTAGTTATGAGTCTAAATCGGAGTCTCTAAATTCTAACATATTGTGATGTTTCCCTAAAAGTTTCCATTTGTTGAGGTCAACATACCCCCATTTCTGAGAAATGGGGACCCTTGGTTTCAAATTATATAAATTTGTACCTTAAAATTTAACTTGATTAGGAACTAACATTAAATATATTGTGTTGATCTAGTTGACATGGGTCTATTAACACGTAGTCTTCATTTGACTTTGATCTTATTTGATAACATTAGATCTTTATGTTTCAAGAAGTAGGATTAATGGAATTCATCCATAATGAACAATGTCTGATCTTCATAATTTAATGCTAATTTTACTCTTTACTTTGAATAACCCTTGGTATTTAATTAATTAATTGAATGTATGTATAAATCATGTAAAACCTTAGTCTAAAAATGTTTTAGCCTACGTCTTCTAAAATAGGATTCAAATTTATGAGGGCCATTTTATTTAAATTTGTACAAGAAGCACTTTATTGTAGACTTCATTTAAACTTTAGCCCAGATCCTAATCATATTTATTAATACAACTCAAACCTTAGTCTAAAACCTTGATACTAAGTCCTTTATGTCTTATAGATCATGGGGAATATTTTATTATATTCTAATTTTGGGTGAAAATTTATACTAAGTTTTAAATTATATTTGTGAATACAACAAAACTTTAGGCTAAGTATATTTTATTAATCACAGGGTCCCTTTTAATTATGTCTTAAAACTTAGCTTAAAGACTTAAGCCTAAAAATTTATTCATATTTATTAATACAAATAAAAAACCTTAGTATAATACTTTATCTTAAGTTTTATATATTTCATAAGCTCTAATTTAATTATCTTCATTATCCATAGAAACCAATCATGCCCAACCTAGTGGATTGAAATTTAATGGTATGCATTTGCTCACTTGGAGATGATCCAATGACGTGAGATCAAAGTTGAAACATCAAAGGTTCTTTAGGCTCCACAAGAGTGACAAATGTCACCATCTTGAGGGTGGTCTAGATATTTAATGGAGAGCATAAGTTAAAAAATCAAGAGTCTCGAGACAAGCAAGGATTCACCAAGTGGTAGGATCCTAGAGCTTAAAGGTAAGATCTGATAGAGAGCATTTGCTCGGATGGGAAAGATTTGATATAATGAGTTTTATTGACAAAGAAGATCTAATGACATGAAGCAAAGGTGGATAATTAAATGAATCCCCATGATAAACTAGGAAGTGACAAGTGTCAAGCCCACAACTCATGATTAAAATTAGATCATGTTTCCATTGATTGATGGTACATGACTAAGTGTACACCTTATGATTGATGGTGCATGTTGAATCAAGACATCAATGAAGCCCCATGATAAGTGAGAAGGTGATAAGTGTCACCACCATGGGAACTCTATAATAAGATCCAATAGAGTGCATTGATCTATACAACTAGGATTTGATGATGTGAAAGGAAAGTTGACTTTTCAAAAAACTCAAGCCAAATGATAAGCCACCACATGGTAAAAGGGCATTATCCTGAAAAAGACTAACTATGTAGAGTGCATAAAGCCTATGGATCTACCAAGTGGGATGATCTTAGATGCCAGGTATAAATATCAACCAATAACATTTGACTTGATGGATCTAGATCAACGGTGTGAGGTAAAGGTGGAATTTTCAAAGGCCCCCAATCCAATGAAATAGTGACATGGGTATAAAGGTTAAATGGTCATATCTTAAACATTAATGAATTATGTGACATACCAGAGCCATATAAGTGCCAATTCAGATTAGGATATCTTATGGGCTTAGAAAATCAAAGGTATAAATATGAAGATCTACATGAAATCTAAGGCACAAAGCTCATGTTATTTGAACCAAATTTTACCATTAAAGCATTGTAAAAACATTCAGGAAAGCCCTAGAATTAATGGAATTCCTAATTTGACCCTGTGATATTTATAATAGAGACAAGGAAAGATAAATTATAATCTATGCAAGAAGTAAAGATCAAGAGCCAAGGAAAGACTAGGACTAATAACACAAAGATCATGGACATGATATTTACTATAGAAGAGAAGATTGTAGAGGATATGAGTATAAAAGAAAGCTCTGATAAAGATGTAAAGAACATGGCAAATCAAGAAGATGAAATCTTCATGGAACTTATTGTTAATTTTAAGTTAATTGACAAGAAACATGGAAGGGCAATGAAGATTCTTCAAAAAAAATAGGGAACCATAGCAGTAGGGTTTCAAAGTCAAGTTAGTTGAATTAAGAATATTATTTTTTGTAATTAAGCATGTACAATATTTCAAAAGAGAATATGATTTTGTAAAGGCATGTGCAAATTATAAAGTGCATAGCCTATTAGTCACATTTAAAGAAGGTCATTGGTCCTAAAACATTTATAAAGGGATACTTATCTATGACACTTGTCCAGTTGCATGATGACACTTGTCTAGTTACATGTTGAGAAGGAATGACTAGCATATCTCATGAATTATCTATGTAAAGTAGGTATTGCCAATTGTAAAAGGGAAAGAGTTGTTAGATCCAAAATTACTTTGTAAACTTAGAGCAAGCAATACAATCAAGGAATTCTATAAAATTTGTTCGTGTTTATTATCATGGCTACTTCCTCAGTTATTTGGTTTGATATTTAGATTTGAATTATTTTTATGGATCCTAGATTTTCACATGTTAATGTAAAGTTGTCAATTTGGGCTTATGCTGGGTTGATTGAAAGTTCTTAGGTTTACGTCACTTTATTTGATCTTCTTGCATCTAGGCTAATGTTATTTGCTTACATGGGTCAATTTTTTAGAGTAAATCTTGTTCTTATTTGCATTACCTTTCCTCAGACATTTGCCTGACATACAGTAGGATATGTGCCTATGAAATTTCATGTTATATATTGGTTTAGTGCATATCTTGATGAAATTAAAGATCTATCATAATGTCTAGATTAAATACCAAAAACACCTTTCTACCCTACTCTTCCTTTTGTTCCCTTCTTGACCAGATCACTTTAGTTTAGCTTATCATTATAGATATCCATGTTAGCTTAGGGTTTAGCCTTTTGGGTTTGAACATTATTAATTAGACTTAGTGCAGATCATTTTCATCTTCATAAAGATTTAAGACCATGGTTGTTCCCAACAACCATTTACATGTTCATTTTATGAAACATTCATTTAGCTTGGCCACTACTCCACCACAGATCTTGAGAAGATAAAAACCAATAACTCATGTAATGGATTCTATGAATCCAAAAATGAGAAGTGTTTCTTAAACACTTTAGGTTGACCTAATGATACACATTTAGGTATTAACATGAGTTTCTAAGCATTGCTAGGAGACTCTTAATTACCAATTTGGAGTAGGAATTCATCCTTAACACTCTACATGATAGTCAACATGGATTATTATGATTTTTGTTAAAACATATTTGAAACTTTAGGTGTCGCATGTTATCCTAATTGGGGTTTTTAGTCTTGAAAAAAATGTTACACAACTTTTGAGTGATAAATTTTAATTTAACATGAATTTTACATATATTATGGTTTGAACCATTAAGTATTTGATATTTATCTAATACAAAGTTAGGTGAAGCCATAGCTTCCTTTTAAAAATGATAGTATAATTTTATATAAAAACTAAAAATATGAACTTTTTAAATGATAATTTATAATTTATTTGAAAATAAAATAAATATAAAGTGTAAATAAATAATAATTGTTCAAATTATTGGTGCATTTATTTGCTTTATTGCATTTACTTATATTTATTATTTATTTTGGTGCACTAATTACTTATTGTAATTAGTTTATTATGTTTATTATTAATTTACACAAGCTAGGATAAGCTGTCTTAGCTAGTAGTCAACTTGAACACCTATCTTGTTATAGCAGAGTTCCACTCCACTATTCATGGTAAGACAGGATAAGATTTCTTAAATAGTAGTCAACTTATATTGATCATTTATATTTGGACACCTATGTTGTTAGTGTGAAATTGCACTCCACTCTTCTTGTAGTCAGATATCAATTAAACTACATGTATTGTGTGAGTTCCCTAATCTTTATCATGCATGCCTTTCTCTATATAAGCAATAGCTATTTGTGTATTCCACAACAGACTAATATTAAATTATCAAAGTAATTTATTATATTTGAGTTATTTTTATTTATTTTTGGTATTGTCTCAGATATACAATTATTGTTTATTATTTTATCTTTTATTTATCCTTTCTATTAGATTCGTTAGATCCTATAGCTAATTTTAACATGGTACTAGAGCTATCTTGAATCTATTGATTGCTAAATATTCAAGATAAAAATATCTAGATATAGGATCAATTTTTTGATTTTTTATACAAGCACAAATTAGAGATTTATGAAGAATTTTTGAGCTCATCATTGAGTTCAGATTGCCTAAGATAGTCAAAATCATCTACAATTTTGTACAAATTAGACACAAGAGGTGAAATTAGAAAGGGTTTGATCTAGAAGCACCATATCCAAATTTGGTGGGTACCTAAAAATTTAAGCATTTTTGAGCAAAATAAACCTCATGATTATGTTTGGAAGGTGTCAAAACCTATAGATCCATATAAAATTTATCTAATTTAGACCTAGTCACCTAGAAGGATTTTTTTTCTCCCAGGTATGGTTGTATGGATCGTATGAACTATGCAAACCAATTTTTTTTGAGTAGGCCTCACAGACTAGCAGGTAAATTTGAAAGGGAAACTTTGAGAGATGACCATTTGAACACCAGGAAGTATTTTTGAGTGATTTTTTTTGAAATAGCTTAAAATTTTGTGCTCTTCACTATTTTACTTTTAATTTTTTTCCAGATTTGTCCATGTTTTTTTAGAATTTAGATTTTTTTATAATAGCTCTTGCCCATCCTTATTTTTTCAACTTCAAAGGCTCATAAATTTCACATATGATCTCGTATTGAGGTCCTTTTTTTTAAAATTTAATATTTTTTTGAGTACAACACATTGGTGTAGAAAGTTTTGTAATAAAGTGCATATTTTTTTGTACTTTTAGAGTAGAGGGCCTAATTGAAATTTTTGTAAACTGAAACAATTATAATCCAGCCTTGTAATTGAAATAAAATATAAAGTGATAACAAATACTTACTAGATGGGATAAAACTAAGTAATTTAGGGGGGGTTTTGTGATGTGTTCTATAATTTGATTTCTGCTTTGTGATAGTTTATTTCCAAAGGTATTATGGGCAATCTTAAGTTCCCACTATTAAAAACATATAACTATAACACATAGAAACAAAATGTTTGGAATTCATTAATGATGTTATGATACATACCTTACATAACAATTCTTCGTACTCCACCTACTGATGCAAAAATTTTATAACACTTTCTCTTTGAAACTACTAAGGTATTTGAATGCATTCAGTCTTACATGTCTTTAGAGTTGAATTTCCATCTTGAAAAATGTACAACTGCAAAATAGGCTTGGGATAAATTAGCATCATTATTTATGAAAATAGATGAGGTTTGTGGTTACCAAATTGATAATGAACTCATTAGTTTGGATCCTAAAATTTTTGCTACAATACAAGACTACATCACTAAAGTCATAAATCTTAGAGCACAACTTTTTGAATGTAAAATTGACAAAAAAGATATTCAATTAATTTTTAGTGACTTACACAAATTAGGTCTTGAATATTCATCCTTTGTCTCTAGCTTTCAGACTCATAGGTTCACATTGGGCACAACATATCAAATTTTTACCTTTGAGGTATTCTCTAAGATTCTAATGGATGAATAAAAAAAGTTAATAGTTATGGGTATAATCAAGTCATCTAAATCTCCAGCTCTAATTACAAGTCAACCTCAACATAAGCAAGTTTCAACATCAACATCAAATATAGGTTCAAGTAAAAAGAAGAAGAATAATTAGAATAATTCATAGAAAGATAAGAATAAAGGGAAAAAATCTTCCTAACAAGGAGATTATAAATCCACTAATAAGAGATGGGATTCACAAAAAAGGACTGGCACTCCTTGCCTTTACTTTTGCAAAAAGGGGTTTCATAGTGAACAAGATTGCTTGAAGAAAGAGATTGATGACCTTATGGGTCTTCTCAAAAAGAATAACATCAATCAATCCTCTTCAAAGGATTCTTCCACTCCTTCAAATTTAGGGAAAGGGAAATCTATGGCACTAGTTGCATTGGAAAATTCTCCCAAGTCATGGTTAATTGACTCAGGTGCTTCACACTATATGGGTTCTGATCAAGAACAATTTTCTAGATTAGAACCACGTTCTTTGCCTCATATTCTCATAGGTGATGATTCTAAGGTAGATGTTATAGGAAAAGATACAATTGATGTTGATAGTGGTTTATTTGAGGATGTTATCTATGTGCCAGAGTTATCAACTAACCTTCTCTCTATATACCAAATTAATCACTTTGATTCTAATAGGAAAGTTGAGTTCACACCCAATTCTATATCAATCAAAAAATTGGAGGATAATGTTTTAGTTACAATGGGAAAAGTTGACAATAATAATCAACTTTATTCATTCTCCCACTTTGTGCCTCAATCTTCCTCTATAGCTTTTCTCTCACACACTGACTCAATTAGAAAGTTATGGCATGAGCAGTTTGGCCATCTGAACTACTACTATTTACAACAACTTAGTCAATAGGAGATGGTTATATGACTTCCATAGATTTAGTTTTCAGAGGGTGTATGTCATGGTTGTGCATTAGGCAAACATTCAGAGGATAAGTTTGATAAAGGGAAGGCTTGAAGGGATACACAAGTCCTTGAACTTGTTCATAGTGATTTAACAAGTCCATTAACTACTTTATATTTTAGTAAAACCTACTATGTTCTCACATTTATTGATGACTATTCCATTTATACTTGGATTTATTTTTTGAAACTCAAGAGTGAAGTATTTGATAGATTTCTAGAGTTTAAAGCTCTAGCAGAGAAATAATTTGGGAAGTATGTCAAGATTCTCCACATAAATAATGGGAGGGAATATGTGAACAACAAGTTTGAATAATTCTATACTCTTGAATGAATTGATATTTAGCATTTAGTTTAATACACACCTTAGTAGAATAGTGTAGTAGAGAAGAAGAATAAATTCTTAAAAGAGATGGCAAGTTGTATGATTTATACAAAATCATTAGTACCTAAGTAATGGGCAGAAGTGATTAATTATGTTTCATATATATAGAATAGAGTTCCTTAAAAAGATTTAAAAGGGATAACACCTCTTTAATATCGGTGCAATAGAAAGCTATATGCACATAATTTTAGAGTCTTCAAAATTCTAGCATGGGCTCACATACCTTTAGACAAGCACCATGCTTTAGAACAACAAAGCCAAACTTGCATATTTATGGGACATCTTGATAATATTAAGGGATATTCAATCATTTATCTAGATTCACATGAGCTTATTATAATGAGAAGTGTTTACTTTGAAGAAATTCCTTCAGACTTGTCTTCTAACATTTCTCATTCTTATTCTTTAGAAGAATCAAATAGCAGTGATGATGATACTCTTGCTTCTTATACTCATAGAGATGATGAGGTAATACCTCCTCATTAGGGTTTAATAGGTCATGTTCCTCCTCTTCCTCTAAATCCTCACCCATTGATGCCTTTGTGGGCTAGATAGACTTTGGCAAATGTAGACCCTCTTATTAGGGATCCATTAGATAAAAGGAGAACATGGTCATAGCATGATCTTCTAAATTCCTACATTGCCATGGCTTCTGATCCAAAATATTTTTAGAAATCCATAGGAATAGTTGAGTGATATTTAATAATGGAAGAAGAGTATGACTCATTCATTATGAACAACACCTTTGGATCTTGTTCCTCTTCCTAAGGGAAGAAAATTAGTATGACGTAGGTGGATATATTGGACTAAGTTTGTATCAGATGGAAATATTGATAAGTATAAAACATGCTTAGTGGAAAAATATTTTTCTCAAGTGGAAGGTATTAACTATACAAAAACCTTTGTGACTATTGCTAAGATGAATTACATTCACTTGATACTAGCTATTGGTGTAGCTCATGGTTGGGATGTACATTAGATGGATGTGGAGAACACATTTCTTCATGGGGATCTTCATGAGGAGATATATATGGAGCAACCCCAAGGGTTCATCAAGATTATTCATTGGTGTGCCATTTTCAGAAGTCTCTCTATGGTCTAAAAAAATCCTCTAGGTCTTGGTATTCCAAGAAGGACACATTTATTCTCTCAGTTGGGTTCTCGAGATGTCACTCAAATTTGAATGTCTACATTCTATAGCAAGATGATTCAATATTTTACTTAGTTCTCTATGTTGATTATCTCATTGTTACAGGGAGCACAACATCCATCAACAGTAGTGTTAAGATTGCACTTCATGATAGGTTTTTTATGATAGACATGGGCTTATTGCACTATTTTCTTGGGATTTAGATAGCACAATCTTTTTCTAGGATTACACTTTCATAGCTCAAATATGCCATGGACTTATTATCTTGGTTTCACATGGTTGATTGTAGGTCTGCATCAACTCCTTTCTTATCTAGAGTTGGACTTGAGGTTCATTATTACACTCCTTTAGTTGATGCCACATTGTATCACCAGTTTGTAGGTAGCCTCATCTATCTAATTAATACACGACCTAACATTTTATATGTAGTTGGCATGGTTTCACACTTTATGTAGACACCGCATGAGCTTTATTGGAGAGACACCAAGAACATTTTGAGCTACATTTAGGTCACTATTAGATACAAGATTCACTATATAATAGGTACATGTTTAGACTTAGTGGGATATACAAATTCTAATTGGGATGGAGATTATGATGATCGTAAGTCCACTTTTGGTTACATATTTCACTTCAGATATTGCCCCATTTGTTGGTAGAGCAAGAAGAAAAATACTATTGCTATTTCATCTATAGAGGTTGAGTATAATGGTGTTATTAATGCCACTACTAAGGCTATTTGGATTCATAATATTCTCACTGAGCTTGGTGTTCCATTTTAAAATCCATCAGTCATCTACTGTGACAACCAAAGCACTATCCAAATATCAAAGAATCTAGTCAATCATCAGAGAACCAAATAGATAGAGATCCATATGCATTTTATTAGGGCACTGATCTAGGTGGAGATCATTGATCTATAATATTTTCCTATGGAGGAGAAGATTGTAGATATTTTCACCAAACCTTTCACTAAGAGAAAGTATCTTCACTTGTGATCTCTTTTGGGGGTGTAGGACATTAGTTATTTAGGGGACATCAGTTCTTCAGGGGGTCTCCTAGACCTTCATTTTGAGGAGTTTTTTTTCCTTCAGGTTTTTTCCTTTCCTCATATATTTATATAGAGTACCTAATATGGATACACATTACTAGGACTCTTATCTGCATAGCCCTATCTAAGCTTCTCTTATGGGGGGTGTTGGTGCATTTATTTGCTTTATTGAATTTACGTATATTTATTATTCATTTTGGTGCAATTAGTTTATTATGTTTATTAATAATTTTCAATAGATAGGATAAGCTTGCTTAGTTAGTAGTCAACTTGGACACCTATATTGTTATGATGGAGTTCTACTCCACTATTCATGGTAAGACAAGATAAGATTGCTTAAAAGTAGTCAACCTGTGTTGATCATTTACAGTTGAACACCTATCTTGTTAGTGTGGAGTTTCACTCCATTATTCTTGTAGTCAGATATCAATTGAACTACATATGTTGTGTGAGTTCCCTGATCTTTGTCATGTATGCCTTGCTCTATATAAGTAATGGTTATTTGTGTATTTTGCATCAGATTAATATTGAATAATAAGAGTATCATCGTATTTGAGTTATTCATTTTTATTATTGTCTCAGATATATAGATATTATTTACTATTTTATATCTTATTTATGTTTTCTATTAGATTCATTACATCATGTAGCTAATTCTAACACAAATTAATGTTATACAAAAATAAAAATTATGAAATATTAAAACAAAATAAGGTGTCATAATAATACAATAATGTAAGAATAATTATTAATAAAAGAACCTTGTTTAATGTTAAACTTAACTTTGTTTGATAGTAAATCAAATTATAAGTGTAAACAAGTAATATATGTTTAAATATATTCTAAACAATGCAAAAAAAAATGAATAAAAAAATCTCTAATTTGTATGTTGCAAGTGTCGCACACAAACAACTATTTGAACACTATGACTAAAAAAAGTAAAAATTAAAATAGGAGGATTTTAAAAAATCGTATCACATCAATGCTGCCAAAACTTAGAAATCAACATGTTACATTACTATGGTCGACAAGGTTTTGACTATATCAAATGTTGTAAGAAGGTTGATAAGAGAGAGGGGTTTACATATAAGAAAGTTGGAATGAAAACCAAAAAATAGAATTAAAAATTAATCAAATTTGATAAAAATATTAGTTTTGAAATAGGGTTGGAGAGTTTTTAACTCTAGACATCACCACTTGTAAGATTTTAGTAAAAAGATAGCAACCAACTCATCTACTAGATTGTTTAAGAGATTATATGCACAAATTTATATTTAACCATTTTTTAACTTAATTTTAAAAAATTATATATATATATATATATATATATATATATTAGTTTTGAAATAGGGTTGGAGAGTTTGTAACTCTAGACATCACCACTTGTAAGATTTTAGTAAAAAGATAGCAACCAACTCATCTACTAGATTGTAAAAAATTAAATATATATATATATATATATATATATATATATATATTATATATAGTTTTGAAATAGGGTTGGAGAGTTTGTAACTCTAGACATCACCACTTGTAAGATTTTAGTAAAAAGATAGCAACCAACTCATCTACTAGATTTTTAAAAATTAAATATATATATATATATATATATATATATATATATATATATATATATAAGTTTTGAAATAGGGTTGGAGAGTTTTTAACTCTAGACATCACCACTTGTAAGATTTTAGTAAAAAGATAGCAACCAACTCATCTACTAGATTATTTAAGAGATTATATGCACAAATTTATATTTAACCATTTTTTAACTTAATTTTAAAAAATTAAAAATTATATATATATATATATATATATATATATATATAAATTTAACCATTTTTTAACTTAATTTTAAAAAATTAAAAATTATATATATATATATATATATATATATAAATTTAACCATTTTTTAACTTAATTTTAACAAATTAAAAATTTAATATATATATATATATATATATATATATATATATATATATATATATATATATATATATATATATATATATATATATATAACCATTTTTTAACTTAATTTAAAAAAATTATATATATATTTATATATTAACTTAATTTTAACAAATTATATATATATATATATATATATATATATATATATATATATATATATATATTAGTTTTGAAATAGGGTTGGAGAGTTTTTAACTCTAGACATCACCACTTGTAAGATTTTAGTAAAAAGATAGCAACCAACTCATCTACTAGATTGTTTAAGAGATTATATGCACAAATTTATATTTAACCATTTTTTAACTTAATTTTAAAAAATTATATATATATATATATATATATATATATATATATATATATATATATATATATATATATATATATATATATATATATATATATATATATATATATATAAAGAAAGTTGGCATGAAAACAAAAAAATAGAATTCAAAACTAATCAAATTTGAGAAAAACATTAGTTTTGAAATAGGATTGGAGAGTTTTTAACTCCAGACATCACCACTTGTAAGATTTTAGTAAAAAGATAGCAACTAACTCATCTACTAGATTGTTTAAGAGATTATATGCACAAATTTATATTTAAAATATATATATATATATATATATATATATATATATATATATATATATATATATATATATATATATATATATATATATATATATATATATATCAACTTGCTTTTTCACTTTAAGTTAAAAAACAAAGGCAAATTTTTGAATGGGGTTGAGGTTGCTTATGAGGAATTTTAGGTTTTAAATAAAAAGTATTTAATGAATATATGAAGTAAAACATTTAATAACCTTAAAAACTCTTCATGTATAGTAAATGGTGTAGGTATGGTGCCTAGGTGGAGTAAGGGAAAGAACAATAGCTTGTATAGGGTAGTAAAAGCTTTAAAATTTTGTAATTCTTCCTGAAAATTTCTTTTGGTGCACAAAATGTTTTCAAAAATGAATTTTGAGCCACAAATTACTATTTCCTAGCCCACATGCCATAATATGGCACCCAAATGGTTGTGGAAAATAACAAGCATTAATAAGAATCCTTTTTAGAACATGGTATAGGTTTTTATAGGTAAAATGATGGATAAAACCAGTGTTCAACACACCAAAACAACACTAGAAGTTTTATTTTTTTTAAAAATTATTCATGTAGGAGGATATAAAAGATAATAATGGCATCCTAGGGAAGTTTTAATAATTTAATGGTGCATGTATAGGCCACCAAACCAATTGAAACCTTGGGAATCTTCTTGAATTGCTCTGAAAATGCACAAAGCACCTTCAAACTTTAATCTTTGACTTAGAAAATTGTACTTGCATCCTCCAAGCCATACATAGTCATACAAAGATACCAAGATGGTAAAAATAATAATAAAATAATATCGTTTACTTTGAATAAGGTTTGAATTACTTAATTTGAGGTTGAGATGATCCAACTTTGAAAGAGAGGCCTTGTCAAATATAAAAAAAAATTCACTTCATCTATGTTATACACAAGCTTTAATTAGGATTGAAAATAATTTAAAAATTATTTGAAATTGAATGTGTGTGTGTGTGTGTGTGTGTGTGGATTTATTAATCACATACACCCCATTAGCTTTGATACCATGAAAAAATAATTATACAATATAGATTTGAATGCATAAGATACACTCTAGAAATGAATGCAATAAACAAATCATAGGTCAATTGAGACAACACAAAGTTATTGTGGGAAAACCTCACAAAGTAAAAACCCACCAGTGATGATTATTCAAACTATAGAGAAACCAAGACCCAATACAAAATCTCCTTCCTCTTCTCACTTCTCTCTAGCCAATTGCCTTCACAAGTTTCACATGTTGAATATGATAAAATTTCATATTCCAAAAATATTTTCTCAATAGAGTAAAACCCTATTTATAGTAAAATATCAAAAGAGGTGATCATTTTAATATAATGAGTCCATCCATCCTGATAAAGCCATTTAATTAGAGTTTGGTAACTTATTAAATAATTATAACTTTATTATTTATTTTCACAAGGTTTCCACCTTATGTTAATAAATAATATATTATTATTTAATAAATTTATTAAGGACAAGGTAAAATAAGTCCACTTAGGATTAAATGCTCCAACAAAAATGCATGAGTCTAATGAAACCTGATGAACATGAGCAAATATATCATGAAAAATTTCAAGCAATTACCTTGTTTCGAGATTGTATTTTTCAAAACCTTGATGATCTTGATGAAATCCTAAGAACCATATTAGAAACTAAAAATTCAAAAAACAGAGATGAACCTACATGCCCATATATTGATCATGTTATTAGAGTTAAGGGTCATCCCTATATACCAAAAACCCTCCCCTTGAGCACATTATTGCTTCATACTTCTAGTGGAGGCACACGATAGGTCCTTTAATCTTTGTTTCCTATTATTGCTACATATACCATGGAAGTACCAATTATTTCAACTCAAATACAAAATTTAATGCCTATTCATAATCAAACCATGTTTACATCTCCCTTGGTGACTACTCAACTTGCTAATTTACATCCCAATAGATCTAATGTTCAAACACTCCTTAAATTTATAAATAACTTGGAGGAGAAGGTTACAAACATTGAACAAAAGTATTTAAATTATCCTCATGCCATTGATTTTTAAGATGTGTTGTATAATCCATTTTCACCTAAGATATGTTTACATCCCTTACCAATTAGTTTTATTACACCTAAGTTCACATTTTATGATGGCAAGGGTGATCCTGAGAAACATCTTCTATCTTTATATGCAGCATGCCTTGATTATGACTTCAATGATAAACTTTTGACCAAATTATTTCCAAGGAGCCTCAAGGAATATACTTTGAAGTAGTTCTATGATTTACCTGCTTAATCTATGAAAGCATTCAAACCTCTTGTAGATAATTTTTGGTACACTTTTCCATTAATATTAGTGAAAAGGTTTCCTATACCCAAAATTCAAAAAATAAACAAGGATTAAATGAACTTGTTAACTAATATGTCTTTAGGTACAAGACAATGTTGGCTAAAATGACCAATTCAATGGAAAATAAATACCTTCAAGGCATTTTCAAGCAAATTTTGCTTTTTTCCTTTACATGAATCCATCATTTTCAAAAAGTTTAACTCCTTTAATGAGTTATGCCATGTTGTTCAAGACCATGAAATGAAACTTATTTCATTGAATAAACTTAATTATGAAGCAAACACACTAACTACATATATGATAATACTAAGTTTACTATCAAACTACATTATAAGGTAAAACCTCTTGAACCTAAAAAGGAAACAACCACCATGGTTAATATAGTTTTATAGAAGCCTAATCAAATTATATTATCTAATGTACTAAGGAGATAATTTACACATTTACCTAAGCCTCCCACTTCATTACTACTATGATGAGTAGAGTGTCATCTAATATCTCTCCCTGATCCTATAAAGGTTGATATGATTAGGCTTCTACCCAAAGGGTATGATACACATGCTTATTGTGATTATAATTAAATCCCTAGGTATTATATGAACATATGATTTACCTTGAAGAATAAGATATAAGACCTCATCAATAACCAAAATATTACATTTGATGATCCTGTAAAGGAATTGGGTTCACAACCTGGTGATCGCCAAAAATGGAAGATATTTGAAAATCCTTTAGAAGACCATTATAAGAAGGTTGTAAAGGTGAAAATGGTATATAACTAACATCTATATCCATCACAATATGAGCACCCACTAGATGGGATTATTGTTACCTATACATAACATAAACCTCCTATGGTTTAAATACCTATTAGTTTTGATGATATTGAGATTAAGGATGATGACTCCCATCCTCATTATTTATTCATTTGAGCATATCTTGATCAACAACCTATACATAATGTTATGATTTATAATAGTGCAAGTGATAAAGTTTAAACCATGACATTAATTACATACTTGGGTTATAATCATCATGATTTACACCCTTATAATAGATCAATTAGAGCATTTGATGGGACCTCACAACATATTCTTGGTGAGATTGACTTACCTTTACATATGGATCTTTCATATGTGGTTACTAAATTTTTAGTTATACCTTCCACATGTGTATTTATTATGTTATTGGGATGCTCTTAGATACATACTCTTCATGTTGTACCTTATATAGTGTTAGGATGTGGAGCTAAAAGCTTCACCAAGGAGCATACATTATCAGTTTTGGGTCTACACAGACATCGGCATCGGTCAGGAGCGACCGACGTCGGCAAGGTGCAGTTGCAGAGACGCTGACGTCGGCAGAGGGTCAGCCGACAGCGGTCACAGGCAAGCAGCAGGAACCGACGTCGGTTACCTGTGCGTCCAGAAAGCTATTTCCAAGGACAGAAGTGAGTGTTTGCATGATGAGTTTGAGTTGTAGTCTTAAGCTTGCATCTCTATTATTGGCAATACTATTTTTAGAGCCCTTGTTCAAGTGGCTTAACTGCTTGTTGGAAGTGCATGCTCAAGTCTCCTAATTCTATATGTAGAATTAGATCTTCCTAGCTTATTGTAGTTATTGTGGATTATTGTAGTAATTAATTGTGTGTGAAGAATAGTACAGAATTGAATCAATCCAGGCTTGTTGGAGTTGATTGTTCTTGAGAGAGAGAGCTCTTGAGGAATAGAGATCTAGTGAGAGATCTATACATCTAGGAGAGGTGTGGAAGAAAGAAGTTTCTTCAATTGTATTCCTTTTGTAAAGAGTTTGTTAATACAAGTTTTCAGGGTGGTTTCTTGTATCTCTTGTTCTTGCTGTTTATCATTCTAGTTACTTGTCTATCTGATTTAATTCCGCGTTTATTGTCTTCACAAGTGTAATCTATTGTTGGTTGATCCCAAACATATAGTGTATGGTATGTTAAATACATTCATGCCAATCAAGTAATTATAGTTCTAGAGTTTCATATAAGAATCCTCTTAAACAAGATAAATTTATACCCATGAAGTTAATTATCAATCTCATTAAGGCTAATCCACCATAAAAGGGTAAGAAATAGACAATCCCCTTTACTAGGAGGCCAACACTTGAGAAACCTTTGCATTAGATACATATATCAAATTATATATAATCATGATCTACTACGAACCATAATTAGATATCTTGAGCACATACACATGTTCCTATCACTTTTTATCCCAAAGAAACCTTAGAGCACTCAGTAATGGGTTCCAAAAACCACTGTTAATCCTATTATCTCTTCATGACCACAAAGTCCCATTATACATATGTAGAACATCATAGATACTATAGTGACAAGTATTACACCTATGCATGCTCCTTGGTAGCACCTTTATTTTATGGAACCATGTATAGAGTGGGGAGATACCTATGAAAATCCATGATAGTCTCTTCATATATTCTAAAAATACCAAAAAAATAAAAAATACAAAAATAATTTTGGTAGTCTCTTCATATTTTTAGTTCCATATTGATGGATAATATTTAATTTACTTTTTCATACACATGTATTTCATGATTTTATTTAAGCGTGATACAAACATACAAAGATACATGATCTATGCATTTATGTATGTTGGGCCTTCCCTCTTATCACATCACCAGGATGTTGGGGGCATCCACCTTCTTTGATCATGATACATCTAGATTATATAATTATATGGCCACTTTACATTATCATGTTTGAGACTATGTAATTAATCATGCCTTTATCCATGCTTATATCTTTCATAGTTTATTTGATATGTTATGTAAATGACATTTTTTGATAGCACATATATCTAGGGACTAGTATGCTGTGCTTATATTGGTTACTTATGATTTCATTTATGCACTTATTTGAGTGTCTTATCTTGATATTATATTATTTATTGAGAATTTGAATATGTTCCATTGATTACAACCCCCATGCCTTTGTTTACTTCATTGAAATTTTATATGTGATTACTTTTGAATATGTCATTCTTGCTTTTATGGACATTTGAATAAGTCATTTCCATTCTATTTTACAACATTTAAACATGCCCCTTGTTTGAAGTATCCTTGGACAATTTATTATTGATTTACTTTTGAGTGATCTTGTCTATGTGTTTGATTTCTTATTGATCTTGTATTATTACTATCTAGACATGCCATGATATTTATCATGCATCTTAGGCCTTTATGTGATCACATTATGGTGATTCAATGATACATTTACCTAGATAGGTTATCCTATATGCTACATGGTTCATTCATAGTTATATGGTTATCTTATCCATTTAAGGTGAGGTAACTATTAGTTTTTATCATCCCTCACCTCAAAGGGGGAAATATTAGTAAGGGTATATCATAGAGATATGGCTTCCACTCATTCAAAATTTTATATTTAGTGGAGGTATGTCATATAGGTATGGTTTCTACATGTTCACAATATTAGATTCAATGGGGGTATGTTTTAGAAACATTTTATCCATACTTATCAGTATGAAACATACCCAAATTATAGTGGGAGAATGTTATGGAGACATGTCATCCACATTGGAACTTATATCAATTTTCATATTTATCCATATATAGTGTGGGGTATGTTTTAGAAACATGTTTATATTTACACAATTTTAAAATTAGCCAAATTACATAGTTATATGATTTAGATACACATTTGTGGTAGAATTCTATACATTGGTATCATTTTTATACATATCCTCAACATGAGAAATATCTAAGGTGCATATGTTATGCAATGTTTTCCTAATACTAAAAAATCAAATCAATTTCAAATTCTAAACACTTATATGAATTGTTATCACCCACCAAGTTTGAATTTTATGGATTATATTGAGCCAATATACTGTAGTAGTTGGTTCAATTTTTGGTATGATTGAGGTGATTAAATTACTCAATATTTCCAATTTTTAGATTGGACCTTATTGTATAATCTAGACTCACCAGTTTTATAGTATGAGTTAACTTGGTTCACTCACACTCACTAGGTTATAAGTATGATGGGGTTGCAAGGTTGAGTTGTTCTCAACTGCTAGGTGATAATCCATTTTTCATCCAAGGTTGGGGGAACATAACCTCATATCTCTTTTTCTCTCTATCTCCTTAGATATATGCAATTTCTATATTTATAATTGTCTTAATCCTAATTTTAGTGATTCATAATGATACATACTTCAAATTAAATTATCAAAAGGTAAGACTATTGCATAGATATATAGATGTAATCCTATACCTTAATCTCTTTCAATTTAAATCATTTCAATGCTTTCAATTTCAAATTATATGTACTGATTATATAATATAACATGCTATTAGTTGTAGGTTAGTCACCAACAAAGCACTGAAGTTAGACTCAAGAAGAGATAAGGTGTATTATACACACCCAGGTACACATTTTTTTCATTTAAACTAAAAACTTCATTAGTATATTATGGGGTTAAATGTAAATAATATTTATGAATTATATATCACCTCAGTCTTGTACACCTCACAAACTCATACCTTGGTTTTTTCTCTCAGTTACAGACATTTACCACTTTTATAAGTCTCACATATGCTCTCTCTTATTCCCCTTGGTATATCTCTTAGTTTTAATAGTCTTATGTTGATGACCCAAACCTTATATCTTACCTAAAATGCTTAAAACCTACTTATCTTATGCCTTTATAAGTTTTGGGTATGTATATGTTTTCCTACTCCCTAAACACTTATGTCCTAAATAAACACCTACACCAATGCATGTGTCTTATTCTAATATAAGTATCTAGTGCCCTAAAGTCATATAATTTACAACAAAAACATATCTTAATGGTCAACTTAAGTGATATTATGTAAGATATTATATCAATAAGAGTGGTATATATGCATGACCACTCCTCATTCTAAACTTACCTAGAATAGACCTAACATTCATACAAAATAGAATTCAATCAAGTACTCAAGTGAGAAAAACTTTCCTATTTTCTCATATTTACATATCAATCATAGGGACAACACATCTACAAGTTTGAATTATTGAAGAGCAACCCAAGACCTATATTTTCTAAGTTACAAGTTAGGTCACTATTGTACTTAATTATCACATATTACATGATTGAAGCATAAGTCAACACACATGGGAGAACTAAAAACACTAACAATCTAATTTTAACACATCAATCAAGACCAATGAATAGAGCAATCATAGAATAGCAAATAGATAGGATTTTTTTTTGAAATTTGATTTAGAATGAGAGAAGGGAGATGGGGAGAGGGAGGGGTCAAAGGCATGTGGAAACATGGATGATGATAAGCTATAGACACAAGGCATATTGGAAAGATGCCCTAACATATCTAACAAAGAAGGACCCAAATTAGATTTAGGTAAGGCTTCTTGGATCTATAAACTCAAGGGGGTGTAGGATAAGAAGGAAATACAACCTAAAAAATAGCTTGAGACTATTAAGGATGGTAAGAGTTTTCATATTAAAGTCTCTAATTCACTCATCAAATGAACCTCTTCTAAAATGGAATATGTGTTGGTGGTAAAATTTATGGGGGCTAGACCCAACATTGATATATTCAGATCATGGGCCATGGAAAAATGAAAACCCAAAGGACATTTATAAATTATAGCAATGGTGAATGGGTTTTCTATGATTAGACTTAACAACCCTGATGATTTTTCTCATATTTTATTATGAGGTCACTAGTTCTTTGAAAGATCAAGACTCTATCTAAAGAAGCAACACCCAAGTTTTGATCCAAAAATTAAAAAAATCAACTTAATGACCATTTGGGTGGGTCTCTCTAGTCTCCCAATTGAAATTTGAGAGGAATATATCTTTATTATCATAGCTAATATGTTTGGATATTTGATCACCTTTGATTTGATAATAAAATCTGGATCTATACTTTTGCATGCTTATTTCTATGTAAAAACTTTACAAATTAAGAAATTCCTTCATCGATGTTTTTCCATACCCATTTTGGGGTCCATAACTAGAAAATAGAGTGTGAAAAGTTATTTCTTCTTTGTGAAAAATGTTATAAGTTGGGACATCCATCCAAGGTTTGTTCCATAGTTATTCAACATAAATCAGCTCAGCTCAAACCTTTATGGCATAAAAAAGGATGAGTGTTATTTAAATAAGTAGAAAGCCTCTAAATCTAGAAGTTACTATAGAATAAGAGAAGAAAAAAGGTAAAGCAACACATTCAGAAGAAGCAATTACTTTAGAAGAGGTGGTTTAAACAGAAGGTAAGCAAGCTAAAGTAGAAATTGAAAAGTATATAGAGCTAGTCGACACAAGAAATAAATTAGTTGCATAGCCTAATTATTAATTGGGTGTTGATCACTCATGTGGAAAATTCAATAGTCTCAAAGATAGAAGACAGGGAAAATGAATTTTTAACTCAAGATTTGAAAAAATCTCCAAATCAAGTCGATATCATAGCACAATTATGAGATGACCAAGAAAATTTTTAGAATGTCAATGACTTGAGCAAGAACATTTTAGGGTGAAAACAAAGAGCAGAAGTTATAAATCAATCAATTTCTTCTTCCCCAAAATATTCCCAAGAGGGGGAGGTAGATTCACAAGAGATACCTTCAACTCCCAAACATAACATCAAAACTAAATTATCTTTATTTATCATTAACATGAGAGGGAATACAGGACCTATCTATACACCTCCTAAAATTGGAAAATAACCCCAAAAAGAAGTTTTCAAAAGATCATAGAGGTGGAAATTGTAGATGAACTTCAATCCACTCTTCCTTTCAAGGGAGGTAACCTTTCTCATTTTAGTTAATTATGTTGATCTATTATTGGAATGTTAGAGGAATGCATAGTTATTCTAAACAAAAAAATGTTTAGAGATTTTAGAATAAGTCACAAACCTTCTATTTTAACAATTCAATAATCTAAAATTGATAAATCTTTCTTTACGAATAATAAAACTACACATTGGAAGGATGTTGAAGCTGATTATTCTAGTTCGATGAGTGCATCAAGGGGTCTTATTACATTTTGGGACAATAAAAAATTAGTTGGGGAGATTTTTTTCAAATCATATAATCACTTAGTGATTCTTTTCATGGATCCATTAGATGGTAGGCAATGGATTGTTTCTAATATTTATACACCTAACTTAGTTTCTACTCACAAAAAAATATGGGATGATTTAAGATATTTTAGAAATACTTTCAATGATTTATCTTAGATTATGTCTGAAGATTTCAACTCTCCCCTTTATCTAAGGGATTAAAAAGGAAAAAATCATCTTTTTTCAGATAGTATGGAGGAGTTTTATTCCCTCTTTGTAGATATTAGTTTTTTAGATGTGGAATTAGAAGGTTATAAATTCACTTGGAGTAACAAGAGGTTTGGAAAAATCTAATTCAATATAAGATTGATAGAGTATTCATTTCTATGGATTGGTTGGCTCATAAAGATTTCACGTTAATGTCTCTACCTAGTGTAGGGTCAAATCATTATCCATTTAAATTGAATATAGTGGAAAAATATACTAAAGAGAATATATATCTATTTAGAATGGAGCATATGTGGTTCACCCATCTGGAAATACATGACAGAGTAATGGGATGGTGTTTTCTGAGTATGAATGGTATGACCATGTACTGGTTGGATGAAAAATGAAGAATTTCAATATAAAAATTAGACAATGAAAAAAACATGTATTTGGAAATGTTCTTATTTATAAAAAATCTCTAAAAACTACAATTTATGTGCTTAAGTCTGGAATAGAAACTAATGGGTAAGATATAGACACTCAAAATAAGGAAAAATAGCTACTTTATGAGTATCACACAATTACTACAAGAGAGAAGAGTCTATGGAGACAAAATCAATAATTATTTGGCTTAAGAAAGGGGATATGAATATTCCTTTTTTTGTATTTCCACTTTGAAACATAGAGCTCATAACTCAATCAAATAAATAATAGATAGAGAAGGACAAATCGCTTCTGATAAAGATCTCATTAATCAAGAGAGTGTAAGTTTCTTCAAAAATGTGTTTAAGAATGACTTAAAATGAAGCATAGAATTTAAACAAGAATTTTTGTATGTTATTCCAAAATTGGTAGTCCAAAAGGATAATTTAGCTCTTATTACAACTACATCTAATGAAGATTGTAAATTTGTTAATTCCAAAATGAACCTAGATAAAGCTCTTGGTCTAGATGGATTTACAATAGCCTTCTTTTAGAAGATATGGATATCATTGGAGATGGTGTGGTGGATGTGGTTAATAAATTTATTAACTCTACTCAGATGTTAAAATAAATTAATCACACCTTTCTTTTTTTGATTCTTAAGAAGTAAGGAGTTGTTAATTTTTATGACTTAGAACAAATTAATTTATGTAATTATATTTATAAGATCATTACTAAATCATTCTCTTTAAGATTACAACTAATTATGGAAGCTATTATTGAGGATCAACAAGGATGTTTTATCCCTGTAGACAAATCCAAGATGGTATCATTGTTATTCATGAATATGTGAAATCTATGGATAAAATTTAAAGTGATGGAATGGTGATAAAATTAGACATGGCTAAGACTTATGAAAAATTAGGCTAGAGATTTTTAGATAGAGTCATATGACAATTTGGTTTCCAAGATAAGTTTAGGAAAATCATAAGGTTTTACATCTCTACTTGCATGTTTTTGGTTCTTGTAAATGGTGTGACACAAGGTTTTTTAAAAGTGGTAAAGGACTAAGACAAGGGGATCCATTATCCTCTTTCTTTTTCATCATTATGGATAAATATTTGAGAAAATTTATTTCAAATGTTATGATAATTGGAGAGATAAAAGGTTTTAAACCAACTCAAAATGTAGATCTGATATCCCATCAATAATTTGCTTATGATACTTTTATTTTGGCATAGGTGTCTATTAAGGAAGCTAAAGTTAAAAACAAAATTATGATTATGTATGAACAAGTTTATAATCAAAAATTAGATTTTGATATAAATTCAGTTTTCTTTTTTAATATGCTTTTGGGAAGGCACACTAGAATAACTCAAAACTTGGATTGACAAATAAAACAAACTCATTCCTCCTATCTAGGCATGTATCTCTTTATTGAAAATCTCCCTCTTATAGCTTCGAATCCTTTGGTGGAAATATTCTAAAAAAAGCTGGCTAGATGGAAAGGGAAGCTTTTATCTCAAGTGGACAAACTTTTGCTTATCAAAAATGTTTTTTAGAGTCTTTTGGTCTATATTATTTATCTTTTTAATATACCTAAGATCATAGAATACAAGATTACTAAAACAAAGGAACTCTTTATGGATAGTATGAAAGAGAGAAATATAATTCATTTGGTGGCTTTGGAAAAATTTTACATGGCCAAAATAAAAGGGGGTTTAGGCATTCAAAGATTAAATTGGATGAATAAAACTCTTTTCTCCAAATTTGTTTGAATAATAATTAAAAAAAATAGTACTTGGGCTACTATTTAAGATTCAAATACTTGGATGGTAGAAATTCTATTTGTATTTTTACATATGAATAATTTGTTCGGGAGTATTACTTCTAGAATTTTATAAATTCTAACAATGATATTATTTCCTCAAGTTCTAAATGGAAAATAGGAAATGGTATTAATGTTAATTTTTGGAAAGATTCTTGGATTTTATACCAGCCTCTAAACTCAATAAAACCATGGAAGCACATTCAAAATCACATTCAAAACAAATATGGAAATAAGGTAAAATATTATTAGTTGATTACATAAGTTACTCAAAGATGGAAAAGGTTGAGTGTTGATAATTTAGATCAAGAAGATAATTTTATTTTGTCTAATTTGAATAATTTGTTGAGAATACATCATCTAATGGAAACCATCAATGAATATTAGTTAGTTTGGAAATAATCTATTGATGGATAATATCAATTTAAATGTGGGTATAGTTTGGTGGCTAATCTTCTAAGAAATGCTGTGAAATGGGATAGATTATGAGACAAGTACTTGATTCTCAAAGTTAACTTTTTTATATGGGTGGCTATTTAGAATAAAGTTTTGTCTATGGATAATTTAAGGAAAAGAGGTTTCATATTTATCAATAGGTGCCTTTATGTGAAAATGATAATTAAATATTTTTTCATCTATTGGTTGATTATCCATTTACTAATGAGGTTTAGAGCTTCTTTCTTAACAAATTCAATGTCCTTTAGGTATTTGTTGGCTCAGTGGGTGACTTTTAGTCATCTTGAGAGTATCCTTTTCAAAATGATCTTCTAAATAAAATCTGGAAGCTCACATTTCCTCATGTCATTTGGGGAATTTGGGGTGAAAGAAATAATATAATTTTTAGGAATAGAAAATACACAAGTATGACATTAGCTAATAATATTTTTTTGGCTATTATGGAAAATTTTAAGGTTATGTCTAGTGGAAAAGGTAAAATATTAAAAATATTTGAAAAATAAATGGCTTTAAATTGATAAATTGAATCTATATGCATTGGTAAGATTGATCCCAGAAATAAAATAATAAAGAGGACTAAATGAAAATCTCTGCCTATTGGATGGATAAAGCTAAATTTTGATGTGGCCTCTAAGGGGAATTCAATACCCTTGGGTGGAGGAGGCGTTTTAAAATACCACCAAGGGAGGTTTATTTCTACTTATTTTGGTGATATGGTGATAAAAATAAACCATTAGGAAGAAGCTCTTACTACCCTTTAGGGATTAAAATTGGATAAACAATTAGGTCAACACCATCTCTCATCATTGAGGGAGACTCAATGAATATAATAAATTATATTTCTAAGAAAAACATAGTGATTTGGATCATTAAACAGGTGGTGGATGACTCCATATCTATTTTATAATCTAGGCAATAGGTGGTCATTGAACACATCTAATATGAAGGTAATAATGTTGTTGATTGGTTTGACAATAGGGGAGTTTGTTCTTCTAGTTTGTATTAGTTGGACTATGAGAGAAGAATTAACTCAAGAAATTTTCTATAGGATTAATGAGGAATTTCATATTTATAATGTTCAAAATGGTTGATAATGTGGGGGTATTCTCCACTTGTAAAAATAAAGTTCCTTGGAACTTTATGGTTAAGTGTCTTTGTATTGATATGTTCCTAATTAATGTTATTCCATTTGTCCTCTTCAAAGTTCCTAGAGATAAGTTTCTAGATTTGTTAGGAAGAAAAAAATGTCATTTAAAGACTTTTCAAGATTGGAAGCACATCAATAATAGATTTGAGTGGGATTACATGAGACACTCAAGGTGAACGGTCATTTAAAATTTAGGGAGTCGAAAAAACCCTATTTCAAGTCAAAGAGCTATAATCAGATCATCTTGTTCTTCATGGGGCTCCCTAATAAAACTAAACCCAAGATGCCAAAAGAGGTGGAAAATAATGAAGAATTTTGAGATATCCTACAAATAGGGGGAATGGAAAATTTTATATAGAGAATAGAAGGTCATGACAAAAATGTCTCATCCTTATTTTCTAACTATTAGGACAATAAAAAATTGAACATCAATGGGATATTGCTTAACATCTTTGAAGCGTTGATATCTCATGTCACTAGATTGAAAATGAAGGTGATAAAAAAGTATAAAATAGGCAGAGATTACAAGGAGAAAAATAGATTTCTTTTATACGGAGAAACTTTGGAGGTGTTACATAATGGTTTTAATTATGAATCCCTACTGAGATCATATGGAGATATGGGTTTCCATCTAATGAAGTATATCACTCTAAAAGGTAGGTTTAATTTTGTGTAATGGTCTCTATTCATCTTTATCAATTAATTTAGACATACTGTACCTTTGAGTTTACCTTTCTACATTCTACTTTCTATAGAAACCTTCATTAAAAAGGTTAAATAGGGAAAATTCATGGTTTATAGGCATGAAGGAGTAATTTCCCTCATTCATAGATATTTCAAATGTATGAATCAAATTAACCCTAAACTTCCAAAACCCCACAAAGGTAAAGATGAAGTTAGGACAATGCAAAAGATTTGGATTAAATATTAGGGAATTAATCCTTCTAAGGATAAAGAACAAAGTACTTCTAGGAAATCATAAAAATCTTAAGGTTTAGGCATTAAGACTCGATTAAGAAGTGCTGATAAAGACCCTCTTTCTACAATCTATAAGGTTTCAAACATTGGAAATACTAGGATTCTAGTTGGAAAATCTATCACAATTGAGGACATGGCTAGAGATAAGGAAGATACTAATACACAAAAGGTGTATGAAAGGGATAAAAATAATAATCCAACTAATAAAGATGATAAGGGAAAGAGGAAAGTGAGGGATTGATCTAAGGAAAAAGAGGTTTAAGAATTAGGAACCCAATCCCATGATATAAATAAAAAATTCAATGCCATGGTTAACTCTCTCAAAGGTAAGAAAAATAAAGATAAAATTGAAGAAGAATTAGACTTGAAAAAATTGATAATGAGGTGGTTTATGAGGGAACTGTCTGAACTCTAAGGAAAAGTTAAAATTATTTAATAATATAATGATATATTGACATAAAAATATGCTTATAATGATCACACCATTCAAATTCAAAGGCTTAGAGATAGGGTTGGTACCATAGAATGTTAAAATGAAAAACTTAAAAACAACATTAGCTATTTGGTTAATTGTAGTAAGGTGGTCATGCATGAAGGAATTTAGAATGTGGATAATTTAAGAGCTCACATGGGAGAATTATTTGATATGAGGAGCTCTTTTGAGGGTAAGGGAAAGCGCATTAAATATAGTGAATTCTATAAATACATAGATAAGGAAAAGTTTCTTATTCAAATTGACTCGAACCTAAAACACATAAAACGATGTTAGGAGGATGTTTTAGGAAACTTGGACACATATAAGGCTTTTAGTTCCTTTTTAGATGATTTTTATTTATAGTGTTTTTGAAGATATTTTAGGGATATATTTTGGCAATTTTTAAATTGTTACTATGATTATTTTATTTTATTTCTCTTGGGGACTTAGTCCTTTTGTTGTCTTTTTGGTGATACTCTTTCTAGGTCTTGGGGTCCCTAGTTAAAAAAATCCCTACATTTAACCTCAATAAAAACACATAGGGGAGAACTATATAAATATAAGGACCTATTTGGAGTATTAGCTATGTAGGCAACTCATATTGATAGAGGTATCTTTTGGGTAACTCAACACCGTGTGCATATTGACCCATTTTTTCTATAGCCACTATGAGAATGAAGAACTAGGGTTTGATCATTTGACAAAGACTGACAATAGATGACCTATATCTAAATAAAAATAAAAAAGTAAATGATGAACCCAAAATCATCCAATGGATGTATCTAATTTTATTAGGTATTTTGTATTAGACACCTACATCTGATCTAAATAAGAACATCAACATAACCATCCTAGGTTGATTCAAGTGTCCACAACTATAGAGGCACTTAATCTAGAATTTGGTGACTATTATAGAATATTATTCTAGTTTGATTCCTACATGTTCTAGATCAAGATATGTATTATCATTATAAATAGCTAGGCATTTTATTTATTTATTATTACAATATTTAGTGTAATTGTACTTTCTATTTTAAACATATCTCAACATAATAAATTAGGTATATATTTTATCTGAGTTTTGTAATTAATTAGCATTGTATAGATCTATTTATCACCTTTTTGCTTATTCATTTATATATTATTAAACCTATATTCACCATATTAGGATCCATATCTAATTTAGGGTCAATCAATTTGTTGTGGAGAAGGAATCTTTATTTTCACCTAGGCCTACTTAATATTCAGATCAACATTATTAACAACACTCTCTAAAGTAGTGCATCACCTTCCACATAACTCATAAAGAGATAGAGGATAGGGCAGTCAGGGATAAAGTAGGGACATGAGACTTGATAGATAATTATTATGGGTAACATGGACTCAACAGTATTATCAATAGCGGCATGTGATTTCTATATGATTAGGCTATCAAAGGTTAGGAAGGATTTATCACTTATAACTTCTTTCGATGGCCAATAGAAGGCCCTTGTATTTGAGTAGACCATTGGCAATGTGGGATATGCCCACCACATGTACACAATAATGGATAATCAGTAGGTAAAGCACTAGGTTACAATGATTGAGACTATATGTAGTATTCATGGGATTTTAGCATTATTATTATTTAACTCTAAAACTTCTGATTCATTAATTTCACCCTCTTTTATGGATCATTGTGGGCTGGTGGCATCTAGGTAGGGTGACAATTGGGATGTCAAGTTAACTTCTAGATCGAAGATGACAATAAACCCCTTTTTTAGTGGTTTTATTCTGGATCTGGGCTTGTTCACCACTACACTCACCCTTTATATCATACCCTTGGTATATTATGATGTTGTTTTGGGTATGGATTGGATTGGGGATCACCAAACTAAGATGGATTGTCACAACAAAGTTATCAAGTGATATGATGACCTTGGGAGTATAGATCTTATAACATAGATTTAGGGGCCTAGATCTCTATGTGTGATTTTTCCTACATAGATTAGGTGGATTTAATGTAATGGATGTTAGATGTTTACCATCATAATTAGTGATATATTATATGATATTTTAGGGGTGACACTTGATGATCATATTATACTCAAAGAGTTTTTATATGTGCTTCCTAATGAGTTACCTAGACTACCCTCTTCAAATGAGAGATTTTAGGATTGATATTATGCATGGAGTAGAGTACATATTTAGGTATCTTTATAGTATGACTACACCTAATTTTTTTTGACTCAAGATGTAGTTGGATGAAATTTTAGATAATTAGATAATTCATTTGAGTGTTTCTTCTTGGGGATCACCTGTGATATTTGTGAAGAAGAAAAATGATTCCCTTTGCTTGTGCATTGATTAATGACAACTAAACAAGGTGATGATAACTAATCGTTACCCTCTCGTAAGATTGATGATCTATTTGATTAGATGAGTGGGGTAAAGATATTTTCCAAAATTGATCTTAAGTTAGGATACCATCGTTTGAGGATAATAAAAGTAAACATTCATAAGATCACCTTCTAGACATGTTATGGGCTCTATGAGTTTAGAGTGGTGCCATTTGGTTTGATGAAGGCACCTGTAGTATTCATGAGTCTTATGAATGGTGTATTTAAGGCCTTTTTGGATAAGTTTGTTATGGTTTTACTTGATGATATATTTTAATCATGGAGTGAGGAGGAGCATGTGGAGAACCTACTCTAAGTATTAAAAATTTGTGGGAGAATAGATTATATGGGAACTTGAGTAAGTGTTCCTTATTCCAAACATATGTTTAGTACTTAGGTCATGTCATTTATAATGAAGTTTTCTCCATATAACCCTTAAATATTCAAGATATTATTTAGTGAATAGTACCCACCAATGTGACAAAGGTGCACAATTTCATGGGGTCGGCAACATATTATTACCACTTTATTCATGACTTCTCTCAGATTGCACACCCCATCACTTCCCTTAAGTAAAAAGGGAATAAGTTCATTTGGTTAGATAAGTGGAGGTAGGATTTCAAAAAATTGAAAGAGTGTCTAACTAATGCACCAATATTAACATTACTTGACCTAGAGGTCAATTTTTTAATGTACTGATGCTTCCAAACTAGATTTGGGAGATGTTTTCATGTAGAACAACTGGGTCATTACCTTTGAGTCTCAAAAAATCAAATATTATGAGTTGAACTGACCTAGCAATGACCTCAAGTTAGAAACAATGGTTCATTCACTTCACATATGGAGACATTTTATCCTTAGTAGTAAATTTATTTTTAGGATATATCACCTGAGTCTTCAACACATCTTCACACATACTAATCTCAATGCTTGTCAACAAAATTGGATGGAGTTACTTTATGAGTACCACTTTGATATCTAATATATAAAAGGGAAAGAAAATGTTGTAGTATATTCCTTGAGTAAGAGGCAACATGATATTGTGATCATGATTATATAAGATGCATTAGGGAAAACACAACATGAGCTTGAAACTATGACCTTTTACACTAAATTATGAGGCATAATTTTGTGAAAATTACTAGGGATAGTACTTATTAGGAGATTTTATAGATATTAAAGTCACATAGGGCCCTAAATGAAATTTTTTGGGTTGCTAATTAGAATAGTAGGGTATTTTGAGACATAAAGGGTACATTTATGTGCCCAATGTTTGTGGTCTATGAGACTTGATTTTTTTGAAGGCTCATCGAGCCCATTATTTAGCACACCAAATGGTTAAGAAGATACATGCATAACTTAGAAAATTATATCATTGGCTTAGATTATGACATGACATTATAGATTTTGTGGCATGATGTCTTGAGTATCAATAGGTTAAGGTAAAACATCATCATCTAGCAGGTCTTTTATATCCACATGACATACTAGAGTGGAAATGGGACTCAATTTCTATGGATTTTATCATTAGTATACCTATTTCTTCTTATTGGCTTGATGTGATCATGGTGATAGTGGATAAGTTGACCAAAGTGGCTCACTTCTATCCAATTATGACCACTTATAATGCCATGGTTGTGGTAAGGATGTTCTTAGATGATATTATTCAATTTCATGAGATTATATGGAAGATTATTTTTGACCAAGGTCCAATGTATACTTCTGAGTTATGAACTAAAATACAGAGGGCATTAGGCACTTAACTCAAATTTAATGCATCATATCATTTAGAGATAGATGAGAAGACATACTAAATTAACCAAGTATTAGACAACATGTTTCACATGTATGTGATGGATTGGTAGTAATATTGGGAGGATTACCTATACTTGGTTACCTTTTCCTAAAAAAAAAACTATCACAATTCTCTTAATATGGATCCATATGAGGCTTTTTATGGTATACCATGCATGACTCTTCTAAATTAGGACAAGCTTGAGGATAGAGTTGTGATTGGTCCAATGATGTTTTAAGACATGGAGCAATGGGTAGTACTCATTAGACAATGCTTGTAGGAGGAGTAAGATATACATAATAAGTATGTGTTGTGCCTATTTTTCACACCCCCTTAATTTTTTTTAACTTATACTTTATGCCATAGAGATGATTCTGTCATGAAATTTAAAATTGTGTCAAGGACCCAGTCAATTAGTAGTATTTTTGAATGTATATTTTCAATTATGAATTGATGATGATTGGTTGATGAATTCATGTTTATATTTTTGGTGGTTTTGAAAATCATAATGGATTAATGAATAAAATGTGCATCTATATATCATTGTGTATGTATGTGATCAGTCATTTTGCTTCTTAGATTAATTATTCAGATTAAAACTCAACATTTTTAGTTTGACATGATTCTAATTGGTGTGTTTTAAAAAATGAAAGCATATATATTGCTATGACATTTTTAGAAATCTTTATTGATTTCAATGATTACAGATTGTCATGATAAATTTAGGAATGGATTTTCAGTTTTGATAACTTGAATAGTTTGTAGTGATTTTGGCATGGTTTTTGTTGGCAATGTAAAATTGGGTTTAGGATAGATCATACTGATTTTTGAATCAGTTATAATTATTTTCCCTCTCAACTTATTTAAAAAAATTATGAGCATTCATATGGATTGGATATAATCATCACAACAGGAGGAAATAAAGCACTTTATCATTTGTTTTAACATAATTTAATTTGAAAGACAATGGTATGATTTATACTGGTTTGAATTATCACAATGAACTTTGAACATAATTATCAATGAGATAACTTATTCATTTTTAAAAAATTAGTTTATGAATATGAATTTTTGAAATGGTATAAGTGGTTCATTTTGAAATCTTGAAATGTGCTTGAGAGTTATTATTTCAAAGTCATAACCTAAAGTCTTTTATCCTAAGTCTTTTGTTATAATCATTGAATCCCAATGATTCTGATAGCATGGAAATAATTTAGAAGGTTTTTATATATATAAAAGAGTCTTGTATGAAAGGATTAATATTGTTAACTCAGGACTTGTTTCATAGAATGTGTTTTGATGAGATAAGGCTTTATTTCTAAGTTAAGATATATAAATCTAAACCTTCATCAAGACATATAGTTTCAAAGGGCCCAAGTTGTTTGTTTTGAGGGCATTGAAATAAATTCAAAGGCATATGAATGGTGAGAATGACTTGTTTCAAGTTTGAACTTTGTATGATGTAGGATGCTAAGTTGGAAGATGTTATGTAATTGATAGATGTCTTGGCACCAAGTTGGAAGAAGAGTTAATGTGAGGGCATATTTGATTATGTTTTGAGATATGCCAAGATATTTTTGTAGTCTAAAATTCAATGCAATAAGTATATGCCTTGAAAGGTGGAAGTTAATAAAGATTTGTGGATATTTTGGTAATCACTAAATTTGGTTTTTTGGCTAACTTAGATAGAGGAAATGCTAAGTACAATCTTGGTTTAGATAAACCAAAGGGAATATAGAACATCATAAAGTTAGTTATGGCAAAGGTTGGTGAATAAAAATAAGGTGGTTTTTCATGTTTTCAGTCATTTTGGAAAGATTTTCATAGAAGTGGAGCTCTGGTAGTTTGGGATTTTATGTTGTAGAGAAGGATTTTGAGAGAAAATATAAAAAGGATGAATAACCAGGTATGCCATAAATTCATTTAATAACTCTTTGAAGGATTTTATGAGTTATTTGGATAGTTATGAAAGGAAAATTATGATAGTCTGCATGTTAATAATTTTTGATGAGGTTATTGATTTGAAATTTATGTATAAATATTTTGATAAATAAATGATTTTATAGTCTTGAATATCCTTCTCATGCATTAATATTGGATAAGACTAGTTCTAGTTTTCTATATTCCTAGTCTTCAATGAAATATAGAGTCATTTGGGTTCAAAACTAGGTGTTTGGAAATGTAAAATTTTGTGGAAATCCATGAGCTTTTAATAATAGTTTAAAAATGGTTCAGACACTTATAAATTTGTTTTTTCAAAACTTAGAGTTTTTTTTAGAATTTTTAGATGTATAAATCCAAGCTTAGTGAAATATTAAAAATATATTATGTGTGCTTGATATGGTATAAGATGGTTTTATGAGTTTCAAAAGCATGCAAGTACATTTTGTGGTAAAACATTCTACAGTGTCATATTTTATTGGATTTTGAAGTAAAACCCTTCATAGTTTTTAATATGTTAAAACTTGAGAAAGAATGGAATTGTGTCAGATTCACATTTTAGTTTGAACTTCTAGGAGTTTGTTCAGTTTTTGAGGTTTATTTAAAGGTTTTAGATAAAAGGGATTTTGGTGCATACATATCAATTTTAGTTTTGAAAGGAAATTTACATGCATGTTATGAAATGAGAATGTCAAGTTTTGAAATATGGGAAGGTTTTATTAACCTGTGCTTAACTTCTGGGATTTAGTAGGTTCATTGTTTGAAGTATATGATCTTTTAGCTTTTTGAATTCATATTTTTGTGCATATAGGGTTTTGATGTAAGATGAATATGTATATGCCTAAGATATTGATGTTTAAGTCATTAATTATGTCTATCATCCTTACCTTAGAAGGGTTTCAAAAATCTTTTTTTCTAAAATTTTTATTACTATCAAAGTTTATGGGCCTAGGCTTTTTATAGAAAAAAATTTGGATTGTTTGTTGTATAAAGTTCATAAGATATCTATATACATAAAATTTTTGAACAAATATGGCCAGTCATAATATAAGAGGTATATTAGGAAATTATCAAATAAATGAATAGAGGTTCTGTAAGCTATAAGTTTCATTTGTGAGTTTTAGTTACAATTATTGGTTTTAAAGAGAGTTAGATAAAAGATGAAACTTCTGTTGAATCTACATCTCAGTATTAAAATCTTGGGTTTTATTTTAAATTTAGATGTTGAAATAATAGTACCTTGAAAAAGTTAGTTGTTTCTCACTTGAAAATTTGAAGGATATATTTTGAACAAGTAGTTTCTACTTTGAAATATTATTTGGTTTTACATTTTGAGAAGTATGTGGCTGGAATCAAGTGACAAGATTATTTTTGGGTTTGATTATATTTTTTGAATAGAGTTTGTTATGAAATTTCATCAAAGTTTCATTTCAAGTTTGGTTGAGTCAGTTTGGATTTTGAATAAGTTGATACATTGAAGATGGAAACTTCATTAAAATAGATCAGAATATGATTAAGATAAAATTATGATATTATAATTTTATTTTTGAAGTTTTAGTTGATGAGATTATTGGGATATAGTGATACACTTGGTATAATTCAGTTTAAAAGTTTTGTTGAGATATGACTGAATGTTTAGAATACAATTTTGTTTCATTTTGAAACAAATATATATTGATTTCAATCATCAATTTTGAATATATTTTAGATTATTTTAAAGGACATCTAAATGAGATCAGCCTGGGCTAAGTATGAGTAATGATGATAGAGGTTGGGGGTAGAATTCTGGTAGCAATGTTAACTTACAAAATCTTAATAAAAATGTTCAGATAGGTGGTTTTAGGGCTAGGATATTTGGCCCTAAATTTCATAGAGGTGCTAAGATATCCATTCATTTTGATGCAACAAACCTTGAATTTTGGAATATCTTAAATAATTTTCCTTTAAATCTAGTCAATAATATGGGCAATAATGGAAATAGAGTATTTTATGGGTATAGGTTTGGTGTGAAGATCCCTTCAAAAAATAATTCCTCACATTATCTACAAAGTAATCCACATCATTTTACAATCAAGTCACCCATTCTTGAAATAATTGAGCATATTATTAAACTAGAACATGGTCAGAGAACCACCCAACTTGATATTGAAATAACTCATGCTAAAAACTTTATCAATCTTTCCATTTCGTCAGTTTAAAATGAGCCTTCATCTCCTCATAGAGAGCCTAGTTTGGGATGTAAGAAGTTAGGTTTGGCATCTTCTCATAATGAACCCATCATAGGATGTAAGAAATTGAATTTGGAGAAACCTATTTTAACAAGAAAAAAGTGTATGATTGAGATTTATCCTTCCACTTCAGATAAAAGATCAACTAGTTAGAATGATATAGATTCACCAGTTGAGGTCAGATTGCTCAAGCAAATCAAGCTAGAAATTGATGATAATATAAGTGATTTTGGAATGAAGTTGGTACAATTTACAACAATTGAAATGGAGTATAATGAAGATGTTAATGAGCATGAGAAGCCTATTATAAGTAATTTTAGATTCTAATGACTACTAGATGCCATCTAGACATAATTTTTATTTTTTTAGTTAGACTATAGTTGGTAGACTATTTACTTTCAGACTTGATATTTTAACTTGTAGTTTTGATGCATAAACTTTTAGATCTTTGATAATTTTGAGAAGTATGGTAGACTTAATTTTTGATTATGCATCATGGTTTGATATAAATAGAATTTTATTAAACTTTGAATTATATATTTAATAATTGATATAAGTATTCTATTTTATTATTAATTGATGAGGGTCCCCACCTGTTAAGATAAGTACCTAGTTTATATTTTTTTTAAAAAATTGATCTATTAAGACTTTTAAGTCTTAATTAAACATATCCTTAATCAATAATTATTTATAATTAATTGAGTTTTAAATTCAATTAGTTAACATAAATTAATATGTAACTAAGCTTAGTTATAACTTATTTTTCAACTAAGTTTGGAGCATAAAAAGAGACTAAGGATTCATTTGAAAGAGGAAGAACAAGACATGTATTAGATACTCATATATTTTTTGAAGTCAATCATTCATCTCTCTCTTTTTTAACCAACTTCTTTGAGATAACATGACTTTTATAGATAGACCCAATGGTACTTTCGAGTAATTTCTTGGGAAACATAGGTATATTTAGTTTTTATTATCATTTATAATAGATTATCTAAATATTGTCATTTTTAAACATCTTTTAATGATTGTTATTTATAGTCCTATGTGTAAAATCCAAGTACTCAACCTGAATAATGATGAACACTTCATTATTTTGTGACATCTCATTGATCTATTTTTTATTATAAAAGTTGTCTCTCAAGATATTGTTGACGCAGGAAAGTGCACCTAGTGACAGGAAGTTGAACTCCTGTCTTCTCCTTGCAACATGGAAACTCTCCTCTTGCCTATGGGACCAGCGAAGCTGGAGGAGAGAGTCTCTAGATAAGGGCTAGCTCCCTTTGATGTATCATGTTTGTTTTAGCAAGTGCAATATATATATATATATATATATATATATATATATATATATATATATATATATATAT
Organism: Torreya grandis; assembly: GCA_037957365.1. Lineage (NCBI taxonomy): Eukaryota > Viridiplantae > Streptophyta > Pinopsida > Cupressales > Taxaceae > Torreya > Torreya grandis. The sequence continues at coordinate 4,597,042 of JARHVA010000732.1, forward strand.
ATATTGTGGGGGATGAAAAGGGAAGAAAGATACAGGAAAACAAACTACTCTAAGGAGGTGATACACCAAAAAATAGGTAGACCTTCACACATCCACATTCAAAATCAGACAAAAAACAACAAGACATACACTTCAGGCTTGGCAGAAGGACCAAACTGCAAGAGAAAGACAGGGAGGTTCTCATGAAAACACAAAAATAGAGACTCACCAAGGTGCTATATAATACACACTGTAAGTGACTTCCCCTATTTTATACTTCTAAAAGGAGCTCTTCTCCTATAAGCTGCGAACTGGTGCCTTGTAGATAACTGGTCTATTGGTGTTGAACCTGTGAGAGCATCAAAGATAATGAATAAACACAAATAACACTCAGAACATATGCATAATATCTATCCAAAATGGAGGCAAAACTATATTTTTATTGATTCAGGTGGAAATTTTAGCAGAGCTATGTTTTGTAAAATTATGGAAGATTATTACAAAAATGACAAGTATCAAATATATATGAGAAAACAAAGAGAAGCCCATGTGACGTTCCTTCAACAAGTGGCCATCGCATCCCTTCAACAAGTTGCTCAAAACATTTATGAGCCCTGTGCTTTGTTTGCTCAAAGTTCACATTTTCTAGGTCAGAACACTGTTTGTCCACTCATTAAATGTAAAATGGAGAAAACTAGTTACATTACTTAGCTGTTGCATCTTCTCATGATCAATTCGAAGGAACTATTTCACTTGCTGGAGTCACTTCTCAAATTGGTGCCACTTGGAATTAACTGCTTGCTCATTCCATGCATGTCTTCTTGTATTTTATCAATTTTGTTTCTATCTAGCTTGTTCGCCCCCCCAGGTGTAAACTTTTAGTAGGTTGCTGCATTCTGGGTTCCTTGGCAATATTTTCTTAGTTTGAAACAAAGGCCATTTTATTTTGCTAAATTTGATGCTCAACTATCCATCAAGCTTTGAAAACTAATAGACATTCCATCATTTTGAAATTGATGGCCTCTCGAGCATCATTACTTGAGAAATAATGGCTAAACCACTCTGCTAAATTTGATGTCCATTGAGACATCGTCGGGTCCAACTAAAATGCCATCAGGTCCATTGCCACATCAGTTGAGTCCACATGGCATCTTCTTAGACACTTCCATGTCTTGTAATTTTTCAGCACCTGTCCCCTTATTTTGAATTTCCCTTTCGGGCTCCCGTGGGCAAATTGTTCGTGGACAATTTCCTTGGGTTAAAACCTTGGGTGGCTTTGCTATGTATTTTTGTGGACAAAATGTCCGTAGGCAATTCCTGCGGACAAATTGTCTACAAAATTTTTGTCTAACCATTCCTTTGAGTTTCTTTGAACTGTCTACCTGAATCCTTGAAATGCTAAAGTGTCTACCCTCCAAAGGGTAGTTTGACCATTTGACTTCCCTTTGGCCAAGGGCAGTCCTTTGAACCAAACCCATTGAACCAAAATTTGGTTCAATGGTTCAAGGTTCAAAGGAGCGCGCCGATGAACCAAGGCCAAGCCTGATGAACTCATGCATTAAACTTTTCCATTGAACCCAGACCATTGAACTGAAAATGGTTCAACAATTCAACTAAGCAAGCTGATGAGCCAAGGAAGGCCGGTGAACCAATATTGAACCGAACATGTGAACCTAAGCCATTGAACCAAGTACGTTGAACTTAGACCATTAAACCTAGACGGTTGAACCAAGAATTTGGTTCAATGGTTCAATGATATGAAGGTTCAACACATATTGTATTAAGATGTTCGAACTGAACAATGAACTCTTTGAACTTGAACCAAGCCTGTTAAACCAAAAATTTTGGTTCAACGGTTTGGTTCAACCATTATTTAACCAAGATACTGAACTCAAAAATGAACCTTTGAATCAAGAAACTGAACCATTGAACCAGGCCATGAACCAAAAAATGCTGAACCTGAACAATTTGAAATATAACTGGCATGAACAACAAGGGAGGAAGGGGACCAAAAATTTTACTTGTGGGTAAAATTTGGTCAACAAATTGGCAACTCCCAGGGGAAGCATGCCTGCTATGCTTTAGAGAATAGTTGCCTTGCAATCCATTAGGCATGGAGTCAGATAGTAACTTTGAGAACCAACAATAGCTCTGTTATAACTTAGAACCAATCATGCAATTCTACCTCCAAGGAAAAGAAAACATGCACAATACTAAGAAAACCACTACTTGTGCAATAACACTTAGGAAAAAATAGGAAAGGGAAAAACAAGGGAAAATATGTACAAGTGAACCCATAAAAAAATTAGTGGCAATGCTTCAAATGTATCCCATTAACTGGGATACACAATTCTTCACCATCTAACCTGGAGAGTTGGAAAGCATTATGCTGCTTGCACTAAGTAATTATGTAAGGACCACTCCATAAGGCGTCGAATTTTGCATGTTATCCAGGCTTAGATCGATCTTCGTCCCACTTTAAGACAATGTCTCCTTCAGCAAAATCTTATGGCAAAGATTTCTTGTCGAAGTGTCTTTTTACTTGCTATTGGTGACTAGTCATAGAAGCCATAGCCCAATTCCTTACCTCTTAGAGCTCCATTAGCTCACACAACCTAACCTCCATGTTACTTCCTTCTTCTAATTGTAGTTGATGAGTGAGGTCCAGTGCTGTCAATTCAAGTGAGATGGGAAGCCTAGCTTCCCTTCCATATATGAGCATATATGGAGAATTTCTGATTGCTCTCTTTGGAGTGATTCGATCGGCCCATAGAGCTGTCTTCAACTTGGCATGCCAAGTCTTCTAATTTTCTTCCATGGTCCTCTTTATAACCCTGATCAAATTTTTATTGGTGGACTCAGCCAGCCCATTTCCCTACGGGTAATAATTTGATGAAGTGCTGAGATATATACCATACCTTAGCACCCATTCACTTGTTCTAGTCCCTAGGAAAGCCAAGGCATTATCTGAGATTATGGTGGCTGGGACCCTAAATCATGTTAACAAGTCTTCATAGAATTCTAGGATTGCACTTTCATTCACCTCTTTCAGAGCAATAGCTTCCACCCACCTTGTGAAATAGTTCGTGGTAGTTAGAACCCACTTGTGTCTAGCATTAGGAGGATTGATCATCCCTATGAAGTCTAGGCCCCACTGCATGAATGGCTATTCCACCTGAATAAGTTGTAGAGGCATGGCAGCCAGTCGTTTTTTTCCATAAAAAAGTGCACACTTCTAGCACTTTCTTACCTAGGCATGGGTAGCCTTAAAAAGAGTAGGCCAAAAATAGCCAGCTCTCATTATCCTTGCTGCAGTAGCTCTAGGAGCAAAATAATTGCTTGTTGGCCATCATGGAACTTAGCCAATACATTATTAGCTTGATTTAGGTCAATTCATCTTAGAAGAACCCCAAAGAGATCCTTCCTAAATAATACCTCATCAACCAGAACATAAGGGAGGGACTGGATTTTAAAATACCTTCTTCCAATCTTATCAAGACCCTGTGGACACTCACTCATGAGAAGGAAATGCCTTATGTCCAGCATCCAATCCTTTATGATAGCTAGTTCTTCTACAGTGGTTGCATCATGGATTAGCAAGTTGTCTTCCCTTTTTTGTTTGAAATCTATAGCCAACTATTCACACAGGCCTCTACCCCTCACCAGCTTGGTGATTTTAATGTCTACGCTGTACTCCATCACTTTGGTAATCCACCCCACCCTTTTCTCATTTAAATCTCGGTTGGTCAAGAAATCCTTGATGCCAGGATGTGGGACCATGAGGTGAATCCTGCTGTTAGACAACATATACCTGAATTTCTTTAGGCTTCACATTATTGCCAAGACTTGATTTTCTACATACGTGTACCTAACTTCAAAGTCCTCTAACCCTTGGCTGAAGAAGGTGAGTGGCTGCTCGAGGTCATCACCATTTGCTTAAGTAATCATGGCAGATATCACTTCTTCATTGCTGAAAGTATAGAGGTTGAAGTCTTTACTAAAGTCAGGGCTGATCAGAGTGGGTGCTTGGGTTAGCCTACTTGATGGCTTCAAAGCTATCTTTTCTTTGCATTGTCCACTTGAATTCTCCACCTTTCCTCAGCATAGAGGTCAGGGGTTTAACTATCTCAGTGAAATTCAGAATGAATCTCCAAATGAAATTTATCCTACCAAAGAAACTTTGTAGGCCCTTCTTGTGCTTTGGTAGGGACATCTCCAGAATGGAGCAAACTCTCTCGAGGTCAATGAACAAGCCCTCCTTGGACACGATGTGGCCAAGAAGTTTCCCTTCATGAACAACAAACACACATTTCTTTGGATTAAGAGAGATGCCAAATTCCCTGTACCTCTCAAAAATCTACCTGAGGTGTTTTATGTGCTAGCTCACTTCCTTGGAGAATACCATTATATCATCGAGGTATATCAGCACGTTGTTATTTATCAAGCCACCAAAAGCCATGTCCATGGCTCGTTGAAAGGTAGCACCAGCATTGGAAAGCCTGAATGGCATCTTCTTGTAGGCAAACGTTCCCCATTTAGTGGTGAAAGTTGTTTTGTACTGGTCACAGCTTTGCACTAGAATCTAATTATACCTTGAATAACCATCCAAGAGGGAGAAATGCTCGCTACCAGTTACTTTTTAAAGGATTAGCTCCATGCTCAAGAGGGGATAGTGAAATTTTAAAGAGACTTTATTAAGGTCTCTAAAGTTGACACACAGCCTGATCTCCCCATTTTTCTTTCCAACAGGAACAAGGTTGGCCAACCATGAGGAATGTTTGATTGGAAATATAATTCCAGACTCAATCAATTTGGCCAATTCCCTCTACATGAGGGGCTCGATTGTAGGATTGATAGGTCTTTACTTTTGTGTGACTAGCCTGGCACCTTCTTCTAATTCAATGGTGTGCTGGGCAAGCCTTGGGTCGAAACCTTTTAAATCACTATAATCCCACGCAAAGACATCAACAAATTCTTGACACAGTAGAATGAAAGCTCACCTCTCTTGAAATGTGCAGACCTTCCCAAGCACAAGTAGCTTGTCCTTGAAGATTTTGACCCTTTCGTAATTCTCCTCTTTGGTCATGATGCATGCCTTGTCATTTCTTAGTTGGTCATCTCCATTTAAAATGCTTTCAAGCATGACCAGACCTTTAGGGAGTTTATTATTCTTCAACTAAACAATCTGATTTCCATATTGCTATTGCAATTTTGCCTGGTTGTGTATTGTAAACTCAGCTTCTTCTTGTAGGAAGAAAGCTATCTGCTGGTCACTTTCAAAGACCTGCCAATTTGTAATGTTATTTGGGATTGAAGGCTGAACCACCACTTTTAAGTGGCGTAAACCACAATCTCAGCTTATTTCCCTTGAAATGTCAAACTGAGCGCTAATTGTTGCTAGCCTATCTACTTGTTTATTTTGCTCTCTAGGAATGGAGGTGATACTAAAAGCAAGAAAACCCTCCACCAAGTCCCCAATTCTATGCTTGTAAGACTTTAGCAAGGAGTTCTTTATTAGATTCTAGCCCTTCACCTGATTTACAATTAGCTCACTGTCTCCCAAAACTTGCAACTCCTTAATCCCTCTTTTCCTTGCCCATTCAAGGCCATGGATCAAATACTCATATTCTAAAACATTACTCATGTAAGAGAATTGGAAACAAAAAGGTGAAAAGTACCTTTCTTTTGAAGGGGAAACCAACATCGCCCCACCACTAGTGCCCAACTTACTTCTAGAACTGTCAAAATATAGCTACCACAGGCCAAGGTCTTCTTTGCTTTCCTTCATTAAATTTGGCATGAAGGTGCCTTCTTTGTGCATGTAATAGACTCCAAGGTCTACCTCCTCTATGAATTTGTATGGATCATGTTCAAATTTATCATTTCCCCACTCATCCAAGAGTAAGTCTATGACTCCTTCAAGAGCAGAGGATGAAGATTGGTCTGTCTGAGACTCTTCTGGGTCAATGATAGTGTAACTAACATTCACTGCCTTGGGTGAATATGGCTCTAGATGATCCTTGTAGAGTGGCTCAGATTTGATTTTCACCTTGGTCCCATACTTGGTTCTGAAAACTAGATATGACCAATTCGCTGCTAGATAGCCAACTATCTTTGTCGTGAAGTCCCTGGACAAGCAAATTGTGAAATACAGAGGAACATCCACTACCACTATATCATGGGGAATTGAGAAGGTTGGGTAAGCATGAAATGTCAAACCTAAACCCTTCACAATCCCAACTATTTTTTTAGGTGTCCCATCTAGCTGTAGGACTCCTTTGTTCATTTCTTCATACTTCAATCCCATCTTATCAGCAATGCACTTGGGCATCACTGAGGTGCTAGCCCCACTATCAATTATGCAGTTGTGTACCAAAAATTCCCTAATGACAAAGGATACATAAAAGGGGGACTTTTATCTTCCTTCTTTACCTGACCTGAAGTGGAAGGCTACCCATTTGTCATCAAGACATTATCAATGCTTGTTGGGGCAGCTTGATAGTCTAGCTCACACAATTCCTTCTTCAACACGTCCTTCTGCCCTGAAAGAGACAATGAATCCCATAAAGAGATGCTCACATGCAACTTCTTCATCTAGTCCACTATATTGACTTGGGGACTGCCTCCCTTCATGTTTTCTTTTGGGTTGATCCCAATTGGAGTTGTAGGCTGAGGTGTTGAGGGTACAAATGACTATTTGTAAATTAGGGCCTTTTGAAATGAGTGTGATGGAGGAGGTGTTGCTGGCCTGCACCTCTCCCACTGCTCTTCTCTTAAATCTTGTGTTGGCTACAACACAATTAGCCTAATTGTCTGTAGTGCCCCCATGATTAATTGCACAAAACTCACCCTCTTCATGATTCATAAGAGTAAAATCTGGCTGGGCCTGATTGTTACTCGTGCTGGGCTGAGTTGGAGCCTCAAAAAATTGGGAAAGAGCAGTAGCCTAATTTTTTGTATTCTATAAATAATTCATCATCTCATTTGTGTGAACATCCTATTCTTGACCATATCCCATGGTCAAACAACTTGGCTGCTCTTATATTAGATTATTCTGGATAGGCATCATGACTTTAGATGATGAGGGGGGGGGGCTATATTGTAATTTTGAAATGGTCTAGTTGTAGTGAGCTACCCCTAACCTTGATTATAATTTTTAAAGGGGGGTATAGGGGCTTGACCATAATTTTGGTATCCCTGATTTGGTCTGTTGCCTTGAGCTTGCTGCCTTTTAATGGTAACAAGTTCATTGGACATGTTCTACAATAGAATCTTAACCTCATGAAGCTCATTTGATGAAATAATAGCTGGTTTCTCAATGGTAGGCAGGGGGGCAATTGTGGGAGCAATGGTTTGAATTGGGGCAACAATTCTAGGAAAAGCGGCATGTGAGGCCTAGGGGCGATCTTTCTAGCTTGTACCAAGCAATTCTCAGCTGTTATGGCAATGTCATAAGCAGCAGGCAGTATATGCCCTCCCATAGATTGTATCATTAATGCAATGTCACTGTGTAATGCTTTTAAATAGTACAAGAAAGCATAGCTAGGAGTCGGCCTTACCAAGATAGGAATTCTATCCCAAGTCTTTTGAAACTATGTGTTGAAGTCCTGCATATACTCATGTGGATCTCTCTTTATGGTCGTTAGCTACTCAGCAAGTGAGAGGCCATCACTCTTTTCCCCAAAATGATCTATCAACTAAGATCCCAATTCATTCCAAGAATGTATTGAATTTACGGGCAAGGTCCCGTACCAATCAAGAGCCTTGCCTTTCAAAGACAATGCTAGCAATCTGATGGTGATGTTTTCTTCTGTGACATTATGAATATTGCAAAGATTGGTGATATTCCCAAAATGCTCGATGGTTGTAATAGGCCTCGCTCCATCAAAAGAAGGCACATTCTTGAGAGCTATTCCTAGAATTAGATCGTAGCGTGGGAGATTCAAGGGGTTCTCACCACAAAAAGTTGTAAAAGGCAATGCCATGGCTGGGATCAGCTGTAACTAGGGTTCTACTGCAACTGTGTCTCTTATAATAGGCCTAGGAGGATTGATTGCTAGATAAGGATGGGTCCTCTCAAATTGTAGTCTTTTAGCAGAGTTTAAAGGTAACTCAACAAAATCAAAAGGGACCCCTCTTAAAGCAGACCTTGTGGTGACTTTAGGCATAATAGATTAAGAAACTGATTTTGAAAATATAGAATTGAATCTCTTACCAGTGGAGTCGCCAGATGTTGGAAAACTTTAATTGGCTATATCAAGACTAGCATCAATCCTAAACTTCACTAAATTATCAAACTATGGGTCCCATCGGGCATGCCAAAACTATTGACGCAAGAAAATGCACCCAGTGATAGGAAGTCAAACTCCTATCTTCTCCTCACAACATGGAAACTCTCCTCTCACCTGTGGGACTGGTGAAGCTGGAGGAGAGAGTCTCTAGATAAGGGCTAGCTCACTTTGATGTATCATGTTTGTTTCAGCAAGTGCAGAATATAGGTATATATATAGCTATATAAATTGGGGGGGATGAAAAGGGAAGAAAGATATAGGAAAACAAACTACTCTAAGGAGGTGATACACCAAAAAATAGGTTGACCTTCACACATCCACATTTAGAATCAGACAAAAAATAAGACATACACTTCAGGCTTGGCAGAAGGACCAGACTGCAAGAGAAAGATAGGGAGGTTCTCATGAAAACACAAAAATAGAGACTCACCAAGGTGCTGTGCAATACACACTGTAAGTGACTTCCCCTATTTTATACTTCTAAAAGGAGCTCTTTTCCTATAAGCTGTGAACTGGTGCCTTGTAGATAATTGGTCTATTGGTGTTAAACCTGTAAGAGCATCAAAGATAATGACTAAACACAAATAACACTTAGAACATACACAAAATATCTATCCAAGATGGAGGCAAAATTATATTTTTATTGATTCAGGTGGAAATTTTAGCAGAGCTATGCTTTGTAAAATTGTGGAAGATTATTAAAAAAATGACAAGTATCAAATATATATGAGAAAACAAAGAGAAGCCCATGTGACGTTCCTTCAACAAGTGGCCATTACGTCCCTTCAACAAGTTGCTCAAATCATTTATGAGCCGTGTGATTTGTATGCTCAAAGTCCACATTTTCCAGGTCAAAATGCTGTTTGTCCACTCATTAAATGTAAAATGGAGAAAATTGGTTACATTACTTAGCTGTTGCATCTTCTCATGATCAATTTGAAGGAACTATTTCACTTGCTAGAGTCACTTCTCAAATTGGCACCACTTGGACTTAACTACTTGCTCATTCCATGCATGTCTTCTTGTCTTTTATCAATTTTGTCTCTATCTAGCTTGTTCGGCCCCCCAAGGGTAAACTTTCAGCAGGTTGCTACATTCTAGGTTCCTTGGCAATATTTTCTCAATTTGAAATAAAGGCCATTTTATTTTGCTAAATTTGATGCTCAATTGGCCGTCGAGCTTTGAAAACCAATGGACATTCCATCCTTTTGAAATTGACAGCTTCTCAAGTGTCATTGCTTGAGAAACAATAGCTAAACTGCTTTGCTAAATTTGACATCCACCGAGACGTCGTCGGGTCCAGCTAAAATGCCATCGGGTCCATTGCCATGTCAGTCGGGTCCACGTGGCATCTTCTCAAACACTTCCATGTCTTGTAATTTTTTGGCACCTATCCCCTTGTTTTGAACTGCCCTCCTAGGCTCCCGCGAGTAAATTATCTGCGGACAATTTCCCTGGGTTAAAACCCTAGGTGGCTTTGCTATGTATTTTCATGGACAAAATGTCTGTGGGCAATTCTTGTGGACAAATTGTCCACAAAAATTCTATCTAACCATTCCTTTGAGTTTCTTTGAACTATCTACCTGAATCTTTGAAATGTTGAAGTGTCTGCCCTCCAAAGGGTACTTGACCATTTGACTGCCCTTTGGCCAAGGGCAGTCCTTTGAATCGAACCCGTTGAACCAAAATTTGGTTCAACGGTTCAAGGTTCAAAGGAGCATGCTGATGAACCAAGGCCAAGCCCGATGAACTCATGCATTAAAATTTTCCGTTGAACCCAGACCGTTGAACCATTAATGGTTCAAAGGTTCAACTAAGCACGCCGATGAGCCAAGGAAGGCCGGTGAACCAATATTGAAATGAACATGTGAACCTAAGCCGTTGAACCAAGTACGTTGAACTTAGACCATTGAACCTAGACCGTTGAACCAACAATTTGGTTCAATGGTTCAACGATACGAAGGTTCAACACATATTGTATTGAGATGTTCGAACCGAATAATGAACTCTTTGAACTTGAACCAAGCCCATTGAACCAAAAATTTTGGTTCAACGGTTTGATTCAACCATTATTTAACCAAGATATTGAACTCGAAAATGAACCTTTGAACCAAGAAACTGAACCATTAAACCAGGCCATGAACCAAAAAATGCTGAACCTGAACAATCTGAAATATAACTGGCATGAACAATAAGGGAGGAAGGGGACCAAATTTTTTACTTATGGGTAAAATTTGGTCAACAAATATTTGTAAAGAAAGATGTTGGTTCTCTTAATAAAGTCTATCTTATTTTTCTAAGACGACTCTCCTTTGAGACTGACAAACTTTATTGTATTTTATATTTACTCTAATTTTAAATATAGTTTTTGTTTTTCTTATATTAATTTAGTTTTTATTTCTATTTATTAGTTTATATATTTATCTTTCTATGTATTTAGTTTACTAATTTATTTATGTTTCATTTAAGTAATTTATTATATAGATCTTTCTCTACATGTTTTAATATAAATTGTTCTTTGCTTAGTTCCTTTCTTGTAGTTTAGGTTTAATTTTAAAGTTCTTTATTAGATTTGTTGTTAGTTATTTTGTGGGTTAGTTATAGTTTAGTTTAGATATGATATTTATTTAGATTTTAGATTATAGTTCTATTTCTTAGATTGTTGATTAGACCCTTCTACCTTTTTCTTTAGAGTTTATTAGACTTGTTAATTGTTAATCAGCTTGTTATTTCTTATATTGTTAGATTAATTTGTTTTTATATTTTAGTTTAGTCTAATTATTCTCTATTTGATTTTGTTTTTATTAGTCTATTAATTATTTTTTGTCATGTCTCTTATGTGTTTGATTTACTTGATTGAATATCTATTTACCTTTATCTTATCTCAAATTTGCTTATTCATTTTTCTTTGAAGTTACTTGGAAATATTATAACATAAGCAAGTTATTACTTGAAATATATTATTTTATTGAATCATATTTCTTTCGTTCAAGAGATTATCTAATTCATAGGTTTTCTATGTTAGACATGATATATTACAGATTCATATCTAAACTAATTCATGATTTGATAAAGTGGATTTCTAATTTTTCAATAAAATATGTTACATTTGATGACTTATTTATTATTTTTTAGAACATTTTAAAATAACTTGTATCTTTAGGATCATAGTTGAACCTTTAAAACCCCATGATTAAATTTGTATGATTCTAACTTAACCTTTGCAAGAAATGAAAGGGTTGATTTATCGATGGTACAATTTTTATTGTCAATAAAATTAGCGACTCTACTAAGAAAATCCATTAAAAAATTTGATTTTTTTAAAGTCTTGTTTTCTTCTTGCTCATGGTACTTGGATGATAATAAATTCTTATTATACAACCTAGAATAGATATTGTTGATGATCAAGTTGATGTTAATTTTAATCTAACATGTTATGCATGTTATAATCATCTTGAAAATATTCAACAAATCATTCAGGTCATAAACCAAGAAGAAGAGATTACAGAGTTTGAGATTGATTAGTATTCCAATCTCATATGTGAGACTCAATGAGACATTATTAATTAGAATAAAAAAATTCAAGAGGATAGAATTAGAGTTTTAGTTGTTGATCTTAGGTTAGAACTCATTTTATTTTTTATTCTTTTCCTTTTGATAATTTTGTGTTGCCTTTTGAACCTGCTGTTAAAAAATTGTAATTAAATTAAGTAGATCAGGTTCAAAATAATCAATCTACTTAGGTAAAAATTGTTAAAACTTTTGATAGAAGAGAAACCAAAAGTAGAATAAAAGATACAAGATCTGATTCATGGATTGTAAGATAATAGACAACAAGATAATCTTATTGAAGGTGAGGATGAAGAAGAAGTTTAAGTAGAACAACAAATAGCTGTAATTCCATATATTTTTGCAAATAAAATTAATGTTAGCAACTATCCTAGTAAGTTGCTTTCTCTTAAAGGATTGAATATAATAAAGTTTTCTAGTGCTCCTAAATAATCTTAAGAACATCATTTAGAATCTTTTAGATTAGTTTGTGCTACTCTTAGAATAATGAGTGAAAAATTTGTTTTAAAGTTTTTTCCAAAACACTTGAAGGAAAAGCTTACCAAACATTTATTAGTCTACCTACCAAGGTTATTGATACATAAAAAGATATTGAGTATTGACTAGAGTTATCATTTGAGAAAGGTAAAGAAGTTTTTGATCTAGACATTAACCTTGTGAATTTTTTTCTTGATCCAGGTTAGACCATTTACCATTTCATTGCTAGGTTCACTAAGCTACATCAAAAGATCTCATGTGATCTTAAACCTTTTAAAAATTTATATAAACTTTATCTTTATAATGCTTTACCTTTAAAATATAAAATGACTCTAGAATATATATATATATATATATATATATATATATATATATATATATATATATATATATATATATATATATATATATAATGAAATTATAAATTTCTATATTGAATATGAAAAGAATATTAAAAACATTGGGTTTAAGGAAAGATATTCTATAGGTTTAAATTCAAATAATTTAGAAATTTTAAAGGCTATTCAAAGTCTAAAAAATGAGCTGGTCACCATTAAAATATAGCTTAATGATAAAATTTATTCATCAAATAGAAATAATAATGAAAATAAAAAGTTAGACATTAATTATTACTATAATGTATGTAAATTAGATCATGATTTAGATTCATGTGTTGTTCATAAGTTCAAAAATTTTCTTCAAGGGAAAGATCTTATATTTGAAAATCTAGTAGACAATATAAACATTCTTGATGATCTATTGGAAAAAGAGAATGCTTATTTTGTGAATACTAAAAATAAAGAGTATGGTTCTTTTCAAAATAATAAAATAAAAAATAATAATTATTATTCTAATGATAAAGAAAAAATAGTTCAAAATAATACTAATAATTCAACTGATAATGCTGCTCAAAATATTCCTTTATCAACTGGTTATAACAATAGTCAATAATAACATTATAAGCCTAAAAGTTCTAGACAAATTGATGTTAAAACCTATAACATAATTGATGATTTGTCAACAATTAAATTTTGATTTTCTTTATTGTAGGCAAATAGTCTTCTAGGGTAACTTGATAAGATTAATGAAGTTGTTAAGAATCCTAAAGCTAATGTAAGTTTATAATAAAAAGATATTAATGAGAATCCCCTGTTTTTATACAAAATTATGATCCTCCTACTAATTACAATCTTCCTTTTTATGTTACAGTTAAAATTGATAATAAGATAATCCATAATTATATTTTAGATACAGGTGCTTCAAAAAATATTATGACTAAATACATTGTAGATTAATTAGGCATATGTTATGAAATAGATAATAGAAAACTTATTGGTTTTGATTCTAGACAAACTAAAAGTTGTGGTAAGTTTTGTGACATAGTCATTAAAATTACACAAGATGAAAGAATTAGATACATAACTAATTTTCAATTTTTAGATATCATAACATAGTCATTAAAATTGCACAAGATAAAATAATTAGATGCATAACTAATGTTCAAGTTTTAGATATCCCTAGTAATTATGCTATGTTATTAGGAAGAGATTGGTCTAAAACAACTAGTGATTTTGTTAGAAAGGTTATCACATGGGTTCTTATTAGTAATGTAATTGTTTTCATTAAAAGAGAAGATTGGTCTGGTACACCTATTGAATCATCTACTTCTTCAAATATTTCTTATGTTGACACTGAGATTAGGACTTATGAATTGCTAAATTTAGATGAACCATAAAATTAACATGAAGAATTATTTGAAAAAAATATTTTATGGTCACTTTACTTTGATGGAGCTTGTTCTCAACAAGTTAATGGTACTGTAATTTGTTTAATTTCTCCTTTAAACAATTTTTTTTTATGCTTATAAATTATAAATTTGAGAAGACTAATAATAAAGTAGAATTTGAAGCATTATGTTTAGAATTGGTAAAGGTAATTTAACTTAACATTGAGCATTTAGAATTTTTTGGATATTCTAAATTAATTATTGCACAAGTTTGTATAATAAATAAAACCAATCAAACTTGTCTACATTTCTATACGCAAAATGTTTGATCATTACTTAAACATTTTGAAGCTTTCAATATCACTCATATTCTTAGAGAATATAATGTTAGATCTGATAAGCTCACTATTTTTGCATCTAATATAATTTTAATTGAGACTGAACCAACCACAAATTTCTCTTATGTTGAAATGTTTTGTCCTTAAATTCCTAATTTAAATGATAGTTGGCCTATTTTTAATTGCTATAAACACAAATTATTTCATTAAGGGTAATTATTTTGATCATGATGATAATGTGTTAAATTATAGATATTATTTGAAATTAAGTACTAACAAATTACCTGCTAGTTTAATGAGTTTAGAATCTATGTTTTCACCCAATGATCAGCCCAAAATCTCTATAACGGAAGAGCCTTTAAGGAGAATTATAGGTGAAACTATTCCTATTAATTTAGGTATCAAAAAGAATCCAATATATGTTTATTTAGAAATTCAAGTTACTATAAGAGATAAGGTTAAATTTTTTAAATTATTTAAAGAGTTCATTGATATTTTTGTTTGGTCATATAAAGATCTTAATGATTATGATACTAAATTTATTAAATTTTAAATATTTATTAAGCCTGGTATCAAACCTGTAAGATAGAAAATATGAAGAATTAACCCTTTATTAGAAGACACCATTAAAAAAGAGATATATAAGATGATTGATGTTGGTGTTATTTTCTCTATAAAATATTTAGAGTGGGTAACTAATCTAGTGTCGGTTAGGAAGAAAAAAAGTGACATTAGACTATGTGTTGATTTTAGAGATCTAAATAAAGCTAGTGTTAAGGATAATTTTCTCTACCAAGTATAGATCAGATTTTGTAGGATCAAAAATGATGCTTTATTGGATAGATTTTCTAATTATAATTAATTTTTTGTAAATCTTGAAGATAGACATAAAATTACTTTTACAACTCATAGAGGTACTTTGACTTATAACAGAATGCCTTTTAAATTTATGAATGTAAGATTTAATTTTCAGAGATCTATGCATGTTGATTTTAATGATTTGATTGACATTGATATCTAGGTTTATTTAGATGATCTCACTATGCATTTGAAAATAATAAAAAACATTTAGACCATCTTCATAAATTTTTCACAAGATGCATAAAATTTGACATTTCTTTGAATCCAAAGAACCCAGTTTTTGGTGTTATTGAGGGTAAGTTATTAGGACATATTATTTTTAAAGATGGTATTTTTATTGATCCTAAACATGTTAAACTTATTAAAGAACTACCTCCTCCCAAATTTCAATCTAGATTGAGGTATTTTTTTGGTAAGATAAACTTTGTTAGAAAATTTTTATTAGATTTTGATGATAAATCTAATCTTTTGCAATTATTGCTTAAAAGGATAAAATGTATAATTTGAATGAAGGTACTAATTTATATTTTAATTGTATTAAATATGTCATTTCAAGTGCTCCAATTTTTTCTAAACCTAATTGTTGACATAGAAGATTGCACCCTTGGCAGGAAGCTGAGCTCCTGCCTTCTTCACGTAACAATGGAAACTCCCCTCTCACCTATGGGATTGATGAAGCTGGAGGGGAGAGTCTCTAGATGAGGGCTAGCTCCATATGATGTATCATTTAAGCCCTAGTTTCTCCTACTACTAACAAAAAATGTAAAAAAAAGTGGGGGGGGATGAAAAGAGAGAGATGCTAAAAACAAAGCCTAAGCATAAAAAGTAAAAGGTGATACACCAGAAAATATGAGCCACCCAGCCCAAACATATGCTTTTCACCAAAAGGAAGCACCTATACACTTCATCTGACATGAGAAAACCTTCTACATCAGTGGGTCAGGGGTCCATGGAGATACAGGGAGGAAAATAATCCCTAGAGGCATTTTGAGACACACTGTAGCAGCCTATCCACTTCACCTATACTCCTCTAGGGACACTTCTGACAAACCTGTAAAAGGAAACTCATAAAATGCACTAGACATGCTGAAATCATTCTATAAAAGCATTAAGAAAATGACTTAACACATAATTAAATGCATAGACACATACTAAATATGCAAAACTCAGAATGGAGGTAAAAATGCTAAGTTCTGATTGAAGGTAAAATTTGGCAGCTATACCTTACAAGCTCGAGATATTTTTGGGCAGAGTTTTGCCTTAAGGCTGAGAGTGGATTATCTCTCAAAAGAGAAGTTTAAAATATATAGGAAGAGGAAGAAAACTTTGGCAGCTCTTGGGAAATATTTTGGTGCTCATTTCTGTAAATGGCCCATGTGCACTGAACACATCAGGAAGAGGAAGATCACTATTACTGATGTCATTTCTTAGAAAAGGCCTGCTAGAACCATGCTGCACAATTGCCCAAATTGACTTGGGCATTCAAACATTAATGTAAGAATATGACCACACCTCTTTTCTACAAACAGACTACGGTTTGTCCCCTCATCAATGCCAACTATAGAAAATAAGTCACACCGCTCATCTGCAATACCTCATCTTCCCTTCATCACTTGAATGCTTTGTCATTTCTACTCTTTGTCTTCTTCTTGCTCTTTCAACCCTCAGGGGTGATCTTCTGGTGGGTTACTGCATTCCTTGGGGCTCTTTCCATGATTTGGTGCTTAGACAATTCAAAACACAAATGGCTACTTCACTGTGTTAAATTTGACATTCACGTAGCCGTCACCTAACAACTAGTTCATCTGCTTAAACTTGATAGCTTTCAGGACATCACTATCCTTGGCAAAAGTCATCAGGTCCTTTTCTGTAGCTTTTCTTCCCATGGGTTTTTTGTTTTGGGCCTTTTCCCACAGACCAAAAGTCTATAGGAATTGGCCACTTTGTCCTTTTTTGTCAGGCTCTTTGAAACTCTCTCTGCCCTTTGTAAGGGCTTTTAGGCTTTAAAATACACTCTACAAGGGCTTCTATATTTGAACTGCCCTCTGTAAGGGATTCTGGACTTGAAGTGCCCTTTAGCTGTAGGGCACACCCTTGAATAAAGCCGTTGCACCAACCCATTGAACCAAAATTGGTTCAACGGTTCAACGGTTCAACCATTGTGCACTGAGCCCATTGAACCAAGCCTTTAAACTGATTTGTTGAACCAAAGCATTAAACTAAAAAATTGAACCAATTCATTGAATCAGTTCAATGGTTCAATGAAGCACACTGATGAACTTGCCAATGGACTAATTGACTGAAACAAGTGTTGAACCATTCGATTGAACTAAGCATTGAACCTGCTGAATGAACCAATTGGTTGAACTGGTTCAATGATTCAAAGTTGTGCGCTGATGAACCAAATGGTTGAACTAAGGCCTTGAACTGGTTCAATGGTTTAAAGACGCCTACTTTTCTTGTGATTTTCTTAAGGCAAGAACCTGAAGAAGCCTTGTAAAACACAACACTCTCTCTGGAACTGATCCTTCATGTGCCAAAGGACTAACCTACTGAGTCTGTAGAAATCCAAAACTTGCAGAGTCCATAGAAATCCAAAACCTATAGAGTCCATAGATTTAGACCTGTAGAGTTCATAAAAATCCTGTAGAGTCCATAAAAATCACCAGATTCATGCAAAATTGAAAAATGAAAATGGCCTAGAATAGCAGGGGTAAAGGGGGACCAATTTTTGGCCTGTTGGGCAAAAAATGGTCAACAAATTGGTGACTCCTAGGGGAAGCATGCCTGCTATGCTTAAAGACTAGTTGCCTTGCAATCCATTGGGCACGGAGTTAGATGCAACTTGAACAAAGTTAACAACAGCCCCTCAAAGATCTAAGAATCAAACATGGAGCATTCTACCCCACATGCAAAGGGAAACACACAAGCATAAAAACACTACTTGTGCAAATAACACTTAGGGAAAGCAGGGAAAGAAAATTGAAAGCAACCTACTATATACAGTTAACCAGGTATTTTTGATTCCCTCTTAGATCAAAGGGAAAGCTTCTATTGTCTCCTTCATTTGACATATCTAGTATGGATAATGGATCCCACAAGGAAATATTTATGTGCAGCTCCTTCACCTAGTTTGCCATGTTGATATGAGGATTGCTCCCTTCCATATTTTCTTTGGGGTCACTTTCAGCCTTTTGAGGCATAGGCTGGGGAGCTGAATGTATGACTAGTGACCTAAAATTTGGGAATTTCTAGTTCACCTATGGTGGAAGAGATGGTGTGGCTCTATGAACAACTACTTGAGTTTCTTTCATAGCTATCCCTTTGGATCTTGTGTTGGCTACAAAATAGTCATCCTAATTGTCTGCAGCAACCACATAATTGATTGTGCAAAGCTCACCTTCCAGGTGGTTCATAAGAGTAGAGTCAGGCTGACTCTGACTGCTACTTGTGATGGGTTGCATTAGAGCCTTGAAGACTTGGGAATGAGCAGCTGATTGATTGTCTTGCACATTTGGGTAATAACCCATCATCTCATTCGTATAAATGGCCTACTCCTGACCATATCCCATGGTTGAACAACTTGGTTGTTCCTACACTTGATTGTTTTGAATAGGCACCATAGCTTTAGATGATGAAGGGGCACCTGGGTTGTAGCCTTGGAAAGGTCTGGTCTGAGTAAGTTGACCCTGTCCTTGACTATAATTTTGGAAAGGGGGTCTTGGAGCTTGACCATACTGCTGGTATCCTTGGTTTGGTCTGTTGCTTTGAGCTTGTTGCCTTTTAAGAGCTAGAAGTTCATTTGACATACTCCGCAACAGACTCTTAACTTCATGAAGCTTATTGGATGGAGCAGTAACTAGTTTCTCTATGCTAGGTAGAAGAGCTAATGTGGGAGTAATGGCCTAAATTGGAGGTAGCATTTCTGGGAAAAGTGGCATGAGGGGTCTAGGGACTATTTTCCCAGCTTGTACTAAGCAATTTTTAGCTGTTATGGCTATGTCATATGCAGCAGGCAACACATGCCCTCCCATGGATTGTATTATAACAACAATATCACTATTTAATGCTCTTAAATAATATAAGAAAGCATAACTAACAATTGGTCTTATCAAAATGGGGATTCTATGCCATGTCTTCTAAAACTATGTGTTGAAATCCTGCATATATTCGTGTGGGGCTCTCTTCATGGTCGTCAGTTGCTCAGCAAGCGAGAGGTGGTCACTCTTTTCTCCAAAATGATCTATCAATTGAGTACCCAATTTATTCTAGGAATAGATTGAATTTATAGGCAAAGTCCCATACCAGGAAAGAGCTTTGCCCTTGAGAGACAATGCCAGCAATCTGATTGCAACATTTTCCTTCATGAAATTGTGAATATTGCAGAGGTTAGCAATATTTTTAATGTGTTCAATAGCTATAATAGGCCCCTCTCCATTAAAGGGAGGCACACTTTTGAGGACTACTCTTGTAATTGGGTCATAATGCTGGAGGTTCAAGGGACTCTGACCATGAAAGCTCACAAAGGGTAATGTCGTAGCTATAAGGGGATTCAAATGGGGTACTTCTCCTGTGAAGGAAGCACCTATAGCCAGACTGGGAAGATGACTCACTAAATAAGGATGAATCCCTTTGAACCTTAGTCACTTTGCTAAGTTGAGAGGTAATTCAATGAATTAAAAAGGGACACCCTTATTAACAGATCGTGTGGTGACTTTAGGCATAGTAAGTCAGATTGATCTTTGATTAGGAAATGAGGTTCTTACCAGTGGAGTCACCAGATGCTTTAAATAGTTGATTTTCTATAACAAGACCAGCATCAATCCTAAAACTTTATTGAGTTGTACGACTAGGTCCCACCGGGCATGCCAAAAACTATTGACACAGTGGATTGCACCTGGGGCAAGGAGGTTAAGCCCTTGCCTTCCACACGCAACAATGGAAACTCCCCTCTCACCTATGGGACTAGTGAAGTAGGAGGGGAGAGTCTCTAGGTAAGGGATAGCTCCCTTTGATACATTTGATTTGTTCTAGTAAGTGCTAACATATATATATATATATATATATATATATATATATATATATATATATATATATATATATATATATATATATATGTATGTATGTATGTGTGTATGTATGTATAATGGGGGGATGAAAAGGGAGAAGATTGCAGGAAAACAAATCTACTCTAAAGGAGGTGATGCACCAAAATGATCCAACCTTCTCACACTCACACTTAAAATTAGACAAACACATACATTCAATTCAACCTAGCAGAAGGACCAGGCTACAAGAAACTTGGCAAGGAGGCTTTTAATGGAAAATATAGAAAAATGGGACCTAGTTTTTGGCACACCCGATGGGACCTAGTCTTACAATTCAGTAAAGTTTCAAGATTGATGCTAGTCCTGTTAAAACAAATCAACTATTTACAACATCAAGTGCCTCCACTGGTAAGAACCTCATTTCCTAATCAAAGACCAGTTTGACTTCCTATGCCTAAAGTCACCACATGATCCGCTAATAAGGGTGTCCCTTTTGAATTCATTGAATTACCTCTCAACTCAACAAAGAGACTGAGGTTCAAAGGGACTCATCCTTATTTAGTGAGTCATCTTCCTAGTCTAGCTACAGGTGCTTCCTTCATAGGAGAAGTACCCCCCCGTTTGAATACCTTATAGTTATGGCATTACCCTTTGTGAGCTTTCATCATCAGAGTCCCTTGAACCTCCAGCATTATGACCCAATTCCAGGAGTGGTCCTCAAAAGTGTGCATCCCTTTAATGGAGAAGGGCCCATTACAGCTATTGAACACATTAGAAATATTACTAACCTTTATAATATTCACAATGCTATAGAGGAAAATGTCACAATCAAATTGCTGGCATTGTCTCTCAAGGGCAAAGCTCTTGACTGGTACAAGACTTTGCCTATAAATTCAATCCATTCTTAGAATGAATTGGGTACTCAATTGATGAACCATTTTGGAGAAAAGAGAGACCACCTCTCACTTGCTAAGCAGTTGACGACCATGAAGAGAGCCCCACATGAATAAATGCAAGATTTCAACATGCAGTTTTAGAAGACATGGGATAAAATCCCCATTCCGGTAAGACCGACTGCTAGTTATGCTTTCTTGTATTATTTAAGACTATTAAACAATGATATTTCTATTATAATACAATCTATGGGAGGGCATGTGCTACCTGATGCATATGACATAGCCATAGTAGCTGAAAATTGCTTAGT
>JARHVA010000733.1:0-110000 GCA_037957365.1 Torreya grandis
CTTCAATACCTTTGGCTGTAGGTAGGTAATCTAATGCCTATACATTGTATCTGGTCATTTGGAGCATGTTTAGGAATGTATAAGGCTTACTAATATTGTATTTATATTTTTAGGTATAAAACTATGATATATTTTCATCATTTATTTCTTAAACATCATCTCCTTATGCCAATCCTCAAACACTGCCTTCACTACCTACCCTGCCCTGAATACAAACAGGGGATAGGCCTAAGAGGTCAATCCATATAGTCATCACCCCTTTCATAAAATGAGTGCTCAAGATTTATTTTTGAGATACTTTTTAATATTAAATATTTAAATAATATGCCTATGAATCATCAAATTACTTATAAGATAAGTACTCATTAATAATCTTGTAGATATCACTGTCAACTTTTAGTGATTTCTTGGTAACTTAAAAGAGATCAAAATATACCTTCCACTTAGACTTTGGCTCAAAAATTTGGCATGGTTGTAATATGTAGATAGGTATAAAAAAAAAACAATAAATTGGTAAAATTATCCTACATCATAATAAAAATTAATCCACAAAAATGTTAGGACCTCTATTTTCTACATTCGGGGACTTAGAGCCCAAAAATGGAAATGACTTATCTTGCAGTGAAACTTGTTTTTATTACATAATATACCTTCATGACATGAAAACCATGAATATTTTGGAGTTATAAATCTCCAAATTAACTCCACCATGTTATTATAACTCTCTCACATCCATAAAACTTCCATGAAACAAGCTTTAACTTGATTGAAAGTGAGAAGGAAACAAACAAGTGAATATAGGCAACGTGGCTTCGGAATGGTGATAATTGGACTTAGCACAAGATGAAAACATGAAATATATATTTACTCATGAACATAAATCACATTATCACCATCAATAATATCCTAGGATGTTGGAAAACATAGGACCTACACCCAACTTTGCAAACTTTATGAAACTATCACCATTTGTGATCTCCTTCAAAATCAATGAAGAAAGAAGTTTTATATGTTTAAAATATCATTGAGAGAGATTTATTATATACTAATAACATCATATGGAGATTAAATATCTCCAAGGATTTTTTAAAACCCAAAATAGATGCATAAGTGTACCCCTCTTAGATGCAAATCTACAAAAAAAATTATTTAGATTGTTAGTAATGGTACATAAAGGAGGAGGTAGCAAAACACAAAATAATATTATGAAAATGAAGTAAATTTAGATTAAAATACACCTATATAATCATTCCTCCCAAATCTACCTATACCATTTATACCAAGTCCTTGAATTTGACCTTCATTTACATGCCAAGAGGAAGATGAAGAAAAATGAGTTGCAAATTCATATTTTTGAATTTTCATTAAAGTTAAAATGTTGGAATGGGTGTCAAGAGGTGAAGAGACACCCCATCCACAATTTTAGCTAAATATATAATCATGGGGGTTGTATAAGTGGCCAAAATCCCCTAAAAATAAGGATAAACGCCCATTTTTTATTGTAACTAACTCTAGCTACCATCTGACTAGTCCTGACCTGATTTTAACATCTCCCATATTGAAACTAATCTTGGTGACAAATTTTTCCTTTTATAATTCTATACAATTCCATTAATGAGCTATAAAGTAGCCAAAATACTCCTTTTTACACATGAAACTTAGGAAATGAACAATTCATGACTTGTAATAACATTCAAACAGTCTAAAGACCATGTTAGGACAAATTTACACAAAATGGACTTTTGACCAAGTTTGACCAAGTTGACCATGGTTGAGTAGTCCATTTCAAGAGGAATGAACTTCAACCAAGAATATGACATGGATAAGCAAGATATATAGGACAATATGATACCCTATAGGATGTATGTAAACCTTCTTAAAATTTTCAAAATGAGAGGGGTTGAACTCATTTTACTAGAAATAAAATTTGGTTAATAATTTGGCCACTCCTAGGGGTAACATGCTTTCCTATGTTAAGGACTAGTAGCCTTATCCTATCCATTTGGAAAGGGAGATAAAATATGCTTGGAAAAAATTAGGAGTAGACCTTGAAGAGACCAAGAAGATAATAATTCTACCTCAAAACACATAAAGGGAAATAAAAACACACACAAAGACCCAAACAACAAATAAGACCAGGACACACTTATGCTACTAAACACTTAGGGAAAAAAGACACATGATTGAAAATAAATAAATATGTACATACATCTTGATCATACCTCCCTTCCTATATAAAAAGGGAAGTAAATTAGATCTCTTTCCTCACTAGATGAGTGAGCATGTCAATGTTTCTTCTTCTTGGATGGGATATTAGATGACTCTTTCCTTATTTTTATTCTTTGTCTTTATACATCATCCAATAAAGTTATCTCACCTAGATTTAAAAAATATATAAGGTATTATATAATCCTAAATAAAGCCTCATATTGCTATCCTCCTGACTCTTCATGACAAATTGGCATACTTAGACATGGGATAGCTTGTTGTAAATCTATGTCTCCTTAAAGGATTATATAATTACTCTCCATTATTGAAACTTATTTAAATAATTAAATGATTTTTTTATTAGGTATATTAGGAATTATATCTTGTTTAAGACCTCTTTTGATGGTGGTGGAGGCAGCTTCACAGATGGATCTATAAACAAACTCTAGATCACCTCCAAAAGGTTCAAGATCATCATAGATGACTCCATCATGAGTTGGGATTTCATGGAGGTGATATTATTCAAAATGTACTTTATATACTTCATATTTATGTTTCTAATCTTGAAAATATCCCTCACCCTCCTCATATTCTAGAAACATTTGTAAGTAGGTTTGCCACATGTTCTCATTTTTAGATAGAACAACTTACTTGTCATGGCTAGAAGTGAGTTCCAAAGGATTTTTAGACCCTTTGAGGCCTTCTCCTTCATTGTATATGTCCTCAAACATATGCCATGAGTCCTCCTTATTTGATTGATCTGCATCATGAAATGGAAAAATAAGAGAGACTTGCTCCCTCTTCTTCCATCGATTTAAAAGGAACTCTTCCAAAAATTGTCCCTCAACATTTCCATCATAATTTCAAGAAAACATCTCCTCATTATCAATAAAAACATCCTCATCATATATCCAATATGAAATTTTAATTTCATTTTTTTTCTTGGTGGTGTTAACATAAAGGATCTCAAAAATGGGGAGTTTGTCCAAAGGGGATTCCTAAGTAGCATGATAGTTTTCCACATTAGGAAGGCAACCTTGATTTGTTAGAGAAGATGTAAGGATGGAGTCAATGGTATCTTGAGGAGGGGTGGGAGGGAATGGAGTGGTTTTATTATTCTCTCTTCTACCAAATTATTTACTCAAATAAGATCCATTCTTCTCTTCATAATCTGCTATCACTTCTTCCCATCTTGGAGAAGTGGGCTTAATGATATTTTCATAAGGCTGAGGTACTAGTGAAGGAGTGAAAGATATGTCTAGGAAAGTAGGAGCTTCTTGAAGTTTGGTGTTTTGATTTGAAATTAAAAGAGTAGGTTTAGAGAGTTTACTTTCCATTTCCATGATGGATTGCCTCAAGGCTTTATTGGCCAATTAAAATTCCCTTTCAAGATGAGCTTCAAAATTCAACCTCTCCCTCTAGAAATCTTATTCCAACAAGTGAACATGCTCAACCATGATGTTTTCCTTCCTAGGGATACTTTATTGAATGAATTTCCAAGAAGGGAAACTTGGGTATATACATGAGGGGTTTGGGTTATTTATATAAATGGTTGGAATATAATTTTTAAAGGGCAAGGATGGCACACTTGAAGGTAAATGTGGGAATTTTGAGGTTACCAAGATGGAATTTGTTCATGGACTCTCAATCTCTCCTCTAGATTAAAGATCAAGCCATAAACATTAATTATTTCAGAGGTAATATTTGGACAATTATCCCCCTCTATAGGTATCCAATCCTTCTTTATTTATTCTAAGGCATTCCTTACACTCTCAATACAAACATTAGGTATGATTTCACCACCACCATATCTAGTGTCAAGGTCTAGCATGTATTTTTGATATCTAAGGAGAGTCTTTTTGAAACTAGTAATAATATGATTTGGAGATGGAAAAGGTGTAATATGTGGATTAAAATATGAGGAATATTTATTGGAGGCAACATAAGGCTCATGACAAGGTTGAACAAGGACTTGTTCACAATTAAGAGGAATAAACAACATAGTATAAGTTTCACCTACTTGTGTAAGGACAAAATCAAGATCAAAGTAATCCATTAATTGTGAGAGTTATGTAGAGAAATAAAACACTTAAATACAGATATTTTAGCCAATTTACTAGTATATTCATACATGGAGTCACCATTGGTGTTTAACAAACTTGCCTCTAAAAGCTGATATCTTGAGAAGAACACCAAAAAATCTCAAGGGATGGAACTCTTGTCCCAATGGGCATGCCAAAAACTATTGGAACTTTATGCACCATATTATAATATTTTTTATAGGATTATAATCCAAGTGGAAAAATCGGGACATCTCACTTGTTGTGGGTGAGCAAAATTGTGAGATGAACTTGTAGATAAGGGCTAACTCCCCTTGATACACCATTTAAGCTCATATTCCTACTACTAACAACTTGGGGAATGAAAAGTGTTAGAATAAATAAAATTAAACCTATTATACTATAGGTGATGCACCAAAATATTTTCTCCACTCATACCTTTAACATACACTTGAAATGAAGGACAAGTAGCACATACACTTTATTCAACATCAATCTCTCCTCTCACATCAATGCTTCAATATAGGGTCTTTGAGATGAAATAAGATAGGAGGAAATAAAAAATAGGATTTATAAGACACTATATTAAATATCCTACTCACTTACACCTATATTCTCTTCAGACACTTCTTATTGACTTGCAAGAAGGAAATCACAATACATTAGGTACTAATGGAATCAACATGTGAAGGTAAATGGAAATTACACTTGCACAAGACTATTACCAAGAATGTACACTTAATTAAATATTAAATGATATAAAACACTTATATTTATTTATTAAAGGTAATATTTTGGTAGGGATTCACCAGACCCAAGCAAAGAGATTCAAACAATGGCCAAGAATGCCCAATTTATATAACTTAGAAGAGAGAGAGAAGATAAGTTGAAAAGGCACAAGGACATGTGTCACAAAGTTAATATCAGTTAATAATGCATGTGTAAGAGAGGTGGGGTGAAATATTACATGTCAAGGGTTCTACTTGTCCAAAATTAGTCATAATAATGGTGAAAAGTGGCACAAAACCTGTAATTCTAACATAGGAAAATGCCATCATAATTCACCTTCCAAAACTACCATTTTCTATAAATATGGTCAGGTATTTTGGTTTGTATAATAAATATGGGTTACAAAAAATTTCTCACATTCATTATATTAATCTGTGATCATTCTTATTCTTGTGTACATGCAAAATCATCTCTGAAAGTTTCTAAATAGCTCTTTTCCATGCACCTTATACACTTTACATAAAAATAATTCCAAATTTAATAAATTATACATGAAAAAGAGGTAATTACACTTTTCAAAGGTTCCAATATCAGTATTTTCAATAAAAAACCTTTTAAAGTATTACTTAATTATTTTTCACCACTTTTCACAAGTGTTCACTAGCTAGCTCACTGGACTAGCTAAAAGTGAGAGCCTAGTTTGGGAAATTATATGTTTATCCTTGTGATTATATTAATTTTTTTAGATATATAAATTTTAAATATTCCTTTAAAATTTTGTTTCATCTCTTAAATCCTCTTGTAGCTTGCATACCACTCAAAATGGCCAAAATAAGCCTTGTTTTCCCCTAATCTATACAAATCCATATAAAAAACACATGTGTGGAATCCTATGAGATTAATATATAACTTATATGTGGTTTCATGGACATTAACTTTCATCTTGATGCTTCAAATGCTCTATCTCTCTAATCTAGTCACTATGAGGGTTTTGCAAGGTTTTTGAGTGACCAAGAGTCTTAACCTTTGTTCATAAAGGTTATATGTTTAAAATAATTATAAATACCATTTAGGGATCTTAAATAACCTCCTATAACATATAAAAATGTCTCAATGTCACATGAAAACATCCATGAAAGATATCAATGATATAAGTTGAACTTTCAATGGTTTTCATGCTCTATATGAGGGTTTCAGTATGCCTGAAGTTGGAAATGGTTTCTTATGGATTTTCCCTACCAAAAATAATCTTAATAACTTCTGTATCTGATATACCAACATTTTAAAATCATTTTTATATCTCACTAAGATCTAAAAATGGGAATGACCCATGTTTTGGAACAAGAACTATGCCTTGCCAATAGGCCTGTTTATACTTTGTGAATCAAAAAATGATAATTATCACTTTTAGTGAATTATTGTAGCATTAAAAAATTATATTTACCCCCTATTAATCATATAAAAACATTATAATTATTTGTGAGAGTTAGAACTTGAAGTGACATTCCATTTAGGTTGGTTTTGCATGTTTTCCTATTAGGTTTTCCTACAAACCTCATTTTCCAGACCACCTCCTTGGAATTCCAAACTTTTATTATTTTTTATCATGTTATCCCATGTTTCTCCCAATTTTACCAAACTCACATATTTATTATATTGACCTTTGGCTCACTATCCAACTCTTTTTCCAAAAACTACCATTCTTGTGTATGTATGGAGTGACCTATCTCTAAGACAAAACATAGGGTATTAGGTATAGTTTTATGATAAAAATTAATATATATGTATCTCCAAAAGGTCATTATGATAATTTTTACCAAAGGGTTTTGTCAGATTCTTTGTCTAAGGGGTCTAACCAACTCAATCTTTCCTGAAAAGGGGTCAAAACCCCTATTTTTTACTTGTTTTTGCCTAAACCTCCTTATAGATGCCACTTTCAGATCCTCTACATACTTATAAACTCCTTGGGAATGTTATAAATGATTGATTCAATCTATTTAAGATTTTTATGCCTTTTAAATACTTGTTTGCTATATAAAATCACCACCTACCCCTTGAAACCATGGTTCTCTTAACTGATTGTATAGACTGAGACATCATTGCATTGGTGAAAAAGGTCATTAGCCATGTAAGAGTGTTATAATAATGTTAAATATTTAATTTTATGTTAATGGAACAATATTCACTATTTTAAATCTTCTCATTCTTGTTCCCATGCTTGACACTAGGTCAAACCTTCACCAATTCATTCCTGTCACTACCTGTTAAGACCGAGACAACCTTCCTTTTAACACATTAAGCTTGGGAGGATCATGGTAAAGTATGTTATAGGATTTAATTGATACATTTAATATAATTAAACCTCCACTCATCTTATCACAATTCTCTTGTAGGTTCCACATATGCTCTCATGGCTTGAGTGTGTTCCACTTTCTCATTAGGACTGAGACACCTACCTATAGGCTTGTAGGTTTACAAGGAAATATTTTATCCTCCAAAAGTTTTTTTAATCTCTATTTTATCATATTATCACTCCATTATCATA
The DNA here is from genome assembly GCA_037957365.1 of Torreya grandis. Classification (NCBI taxonomy): domain Eukaryota; kingdom Viridiplantae; phylum Streptophyta; class Pinopsida; order Cupressales; family Taxaceae; genus Torreya; species Torreya grandis. The sequence continues at coordinate 7,543 of JARHVA010000733.1, forward strand.
ATTTTACCTGATTACATGTTCTAAATGAGATCCAAGGATCTCATTAACCCTAATTGAGACCAAACTCAAAACTAGGTTGTAGGTGTAGATTTTTCTTTGGTTGTAGGTGTTTAAGGTGGGATTTTTAACCTTGAAGTTGAATAAAATATTTAATTACCTCCCTAACCACTTTTAAAATAATTTAAACCTATTTTCATTCTGTATTTTAACTCAAAAACCACCCTACTCTAAACTGAGACTGACCTTTAATACCTCTGGCTATAGGTAGATAATCTAAGGCATGTAGGTTATATTTGGTCATTCAGGGCATGTTGAGGAATGTATAAGGCTTAATAAAAAAATTTAGCTTTGGAGGCCTCAAAATAATATATATTTCCATAATGTATTCCTTAAACATCATCTCCTTATGCTAATCCTCAAACACTACCTTCATTGCCTACCCTACCGTATATACGGATAGGGGATAGGCCTAAGAGATCACTCCATAAAGTCATCACAAATTCTATTGAATGAGTGATCAAGATTAATTTTTGATATTTTTTTAATTATTCCCTCTTGAAATAATAGGCCTAGGGATAGTCAAATTTCTTGTAATGCAAGTACACATTAAGAATCCTGTAGATATCACTATCGACTTTTAGTGATTTCTTGAAAACTTAAAGGAGCTCAAAATCCACCTTCCAATTAGATTTGGCTCCCAAATTTTGAATATTTGTACTAGGTAAATATGGATACAAATAAAAACAATAAACTAGTTAAAATAATCCTCTATCACATTAAACATTAATCCATAAAAACCTTAGGACCTCTATTTTTTGCATTTGGGGACATAGAACCCAAAAAAGGAAACAACTTTTGTTGGAGTGAAACCTTTTTGTATTGACTACTAAACCTTCATTACATTAAAACCATTAATATTATGGAGTGATAAATGTCCAAATTTACTCCACCATGTTATTCGAACTCTCTCACATCTGTACAACCTCCATGAAATAAGTTTAAACTTGACTTAAAGTGAGAAGGCAACAAACAAGTGAATATAGGAAATGTGCCTTTGGAATGTTGCTAATTGGACTTCCCACAAGATGAAAACATGAAAAATATCTTTATTAATGAACCTAAATAACATTATCACCATTAATAATCTCCTTGGATGTTGTAAAACATAGGACATGCACCCAACTTTACAAACATCGTGAAACTATCACCATTTATGATCTCTTTCAAAAGAAATGAAGAATGAAGTGTTAGATGTTTAAAATATCATGGAGAGAGATTTATTATAGACTAAAAACATCCTATAAAGACAAATTAGCTCAAATTACTTATAAAAACCTAAAATAGATGCATAAGTGTACCCCTCTTGGATGTAATTCTATAAAAAAAAACTATTTAGATTGTTATAAATGGTTCATAAAAGATGAGGCATCAAAATAAAAAATATTATTATGAAAATGAATTAAATTTACATTAAAATACACCTATATAATCACTCATCCCAACTCTATCTATACCTTTCATATCAAGTGCTTGAAGTTAACCTTCATTTGCATGCCAAGAGGAAGATGAATAAAAATGAGTTGTATATGCATATTTTTGCATTATCCTTGAAGTTAAAACATGTAAATGGGTGTGTATAGGTGAAGATACACCCCATCCACATTTTTATCTAAATATCTAATCAATGGGGTTGTATAAGTGCCCAAAAAGCCTCTAAAAATAAAGAAAAATTCCCATTTCCTGATTTTAATTGACCTCTAGCTATCATTTGACTAATCCTAACCTGATTCTAACATATACTACATTGAAACTTATCTTGGTGACAAATTTTTAGTTTAGAAGTTAGTATAATTCTATTAATGAGCTAGAAAGTAGCCAAAATACCCCTTTTTTTATAAGAAACTTAAGAAATGAATAATTCATGACATGTAAACACATTGGAATATTATAAAGACCATGATAGGAAAAATTTAAACAAAATGGAATTTTGACCAAGTTTGACTAAGGTTTGACCAAGTTTTACATGGTTGACTTTGATAATGCAAGATGAATGAACTTCAACCAAGACTAGGACATGGCTAAGCAAGATATATAGGACAATATGAGACCCCATAAGATGTACGTAAACCCTATTTAAAAGTTAGTAATAATATGGATTGAAATCATTTGAATATAAATCAAATTTGGTCAACACAAGGGTGACTAGCTTGGGTTGGGGTATGAAGAGCTTAAGAGGGAGGTCATTGATAAGGTTTCTAGAAAGACTATCCAGATGGGTGCTCATAGATGGTCAATAAGACCCTAATGTGGGGTCCTCCTGTAGTGAGTCCTCATGTGATTCTTCCTTGATAGAGGATCCCCTAGTGGATGTCACTCCCTTGAAGAGTTTTGACATGCTTGACTAGATGTAGGATTAACCCCTGGTGTAGGATGGAGTTGGACTCATTTACTTGATGAGCCAAGGTAGTGTATTCAAGTTATTTAAGCAGGTAGAATGGTCGACTGATCTTATATCCTAGGAACTGATTTAATAACAAATAATGATGAGAAAATATCAGGGTATATTTACTATTAAAGTTTATGTAATACATTGCCTAAAGACAAATTTCTAGCCAGTGTTGAGGAAGGTCTACTTGGGGGAAACCCTTCTTGTTAATCTACATAAACTCATTTGTGTGAAAAAATCATTGAAAGAGATCCTACATCTTGGTTGGTATTTGAAGGACCTTTTCCCCTCATAGGTCATGCAATTAGCCTCCATAATAAATTCCTTTATGATAGTCATCATTATGCCCCAAATTACCACCTTTCATTTATTCCAATCAATAATAAAATACTAGGCCACATCAGTGTCATATTTATTGATTATCACCATTAACTTAGTGAGCCCCCATGTTTAAGATTATTCCAAACCTTTTTCTTCCCTCTCACTTCCATACATGAGATGGGATCAATCCATTCTCTATACCATCCCATTGATTTTGTGATTATAGAGCCAAGGTAAGTGGGTGGAAGGTTTTGGAGAGAGTGAGTTTGAATACTACAAAATGTGCTTGAGAAGCCCACCATTATCACCCTATAAAAATTACACCACCTCATAAGATCATAATGGTAGATCATCATGTTTAAAATCCACCCTTTGAATGAAATATTTCACATGTGTGATGACATGTTTTCTCATTCAAACTATATTACTTTCATCTCATAAGGATTTTAGGATGTTATTAGGGACATGACTTCCTTCATGCTAGCTGGTTAAAGGGTAGAGGTCTAATCCTATTTTGGCAAGATAATCTACAACCATGTTTCCTTCCTAGTAAGTATGCATAATTTGAAGTTGTGTCATGCCCCTCAAGAGTTACTTGGTGTCATCCATGATGTATTTAATAGTATGAAAGGTGGTTATTCTCCCTTCTAGTGCATTAAGTATATTTAAAAAATCACCCTCCACAATAATTATTTTTATTTTGGGATTGGAAGCTAATTAGATACCCCAGAGGGCCAACTTGGTTTCATTAAGGTGATTTTTTTGATTTCCCAAAGGTCCCATATAGGTAGCAATCATCTCTCTTTTCTAGTTATTTATGACTCCTCCCCCACCTATAGGGCCTGGGTTACCTTTAGATGCACCATTAAAGTTCAATTTCACCTAATATTCTGGTGGAGCCTTCCATTTTTTATGTTTAAAAATGAAATATTTTGAGGGGGAGATTAAATGTTGGACTATGTATTAGTTGCTTAAAATTTTTAGTACTGAAGGAGAACTAGGTACTTTGTCTGTAGGGGGAAAATTTTCCAATTTTTAGAAATGGCCTAGAAAAGATGGAAGAAATCCCCTTTAGGTTGGTGCCTTTTATTTAATAAAAGGCTATCATTATGAAATTTATAGACACACCAGAACCAATGTGGAAGAGCTAGGCACCATAGGAATTCTAATGATGGGATATTCTAGGATGGTTTCCATTACATTATGAGGTCAAGGACTTTATTCAACTTAAGCCACATCAATTTGAATTTATTTAGCATCTAATTAAATAGTGTCAAGCTAAAGGAACACTCTAGTAATAGGTGATGGACTATGTCTTCCACATTTTGGATTATCTAGAATCTATTGGGGACTATCAATCCCCTTTAAGTTAGGTTATCCACCATCAGGATTTTGTCCTACATTGCTAGCAAAAAAATAAAATAAAATTTAGGAGTCACTTTCTGTATTAAGATCAATGGAATGTCCTAAGGAAATTGAGTATGATACATTATATTTGGTAGACCAGATAAAGTGTTCTTCCTTCTTAAATATAGTGATATGGATCTGACTCATCAAAGATTTGAGGGTCTATATAGCCTATGATTCTTCTATTAGAATTTCTTCATAATGGAGTATTTTATAGCTTTTTATAGCTTCATTTATCACCCAATAAAATTTAATTTTTGATCCCTGTATTTTCTTGAGGTCTTTAAACCAATCAACCCAAATCTATTCTAAGGACAAGGAAGTAGAGGATAGCTAAACATCTTCCCAGAAGTCAATTTTCTCTTTGTTGCCAATTTTTCATATAATGCCTTTCTTTAAGATCCTTACAGTTGGTTATGGCATTCCATAAAGTGGAACCATCCATAGGACCTTCTTACCATAGGAAATCATCTGCTTCCACTCATTTCAAGTATTTTCTTTGATAATTCTTTCCCATTCATTATTTTCCTTCATAAGCCTCTAACCCATTTTTGCCAATAGGGTTTTATTCATAGATTTTATGCTTCTCAGGTTGAGGCCTCCATTAGCTTAAGGAAGATACTATTTTTCCCATGTAATAAGGTTACACTTAATATTTATTCAGTTCCCATCCATAAGAATATTTTATAAATTTGTTTAATTTTAGTGGGCACTTTAGAAGGCATTCTACAAAGAGACATCTAGTAAATAGGAATGCTCTAGATCAAGGCTTTGAGTAGCTAGTATTTCCCTGCCTGAGTAAGAAGGTGACCCTTCCATACCACTAGTTTTATTTAAATTCAATAAATGATAGGGTTCCATAGCTCATAATCCATTTTTCCTTCAAAAAGTAGGATGCCTAAATGGCTTGCTAGAAGTTTTCCTACATAACAATCCAAGATACTGGTAATTTTTTTGTTGAAAGAGAGGAGTGTTTATGAAAAATAGAGAGCTCTTTTTAAAGTTAATGCATTGATTTGAGACTTTTTCATAATTTTTTATGATGAGTTTTAGATGTTTTGCTTCCTCTATAAAGGCTTCTCTAAGGATGATGGTGTCATTAGTGAACTTTTTGTTCATGATAGGTTCTATATTTAGAGACACTAAAATTACTTTAATCAGTCCATGAGAGTAGGCTTTTAGAGGACTCGTGCCCAAATTTTCAACTAGAATGATGAAGAGGTATAGAGAGAGAGGGTCACCCTACCTTAGTTCTCTTGAGGTAGGGAAGAAATCTTTTGGAATACCATTAATAATAATAGAAAATGTAGTAGTGGAAATATAATTCTTGATGATCTTCCTAGTATCATGATTCAATCCCAACCTTTCAAGAATTTGTACAAGGAATCACCAGGATAATTGATTATGGGATTTTGACATATCCAACTTAAAAAAAATTCCCTACCTTGAGGATCTAGAGATAGAATTAATGGCCTCATGAACAAGGACAATGTCATCTATTATTTTTCTATTAGCCATAAAGGCCCACTGTTGTTCACCTATGACTTTATCTAGTAGATGTTGCATTCACTTCGCCAAGATAGAAGAGCAAATTTTATACATGGTATTACAAAGATGAATGGTTCAAAAGTCTTGAACATTGGTATCACCCTAATTTTTGGGGGTCAATACAAGGAAAGTGTTATTTATTTCTTAGAGAATATATTTTTATTGGAATAATTCTCTAGAAGCTACCTTAACCTCCTTATGGATAATGTCCTAGAATTTTTGGGAGAAGAGTGGGGGGAACCCATAAGGTCCTAGTGATTTGGATCCCTCTATTGAAAACACCACATTAATTATCTCCTCATCAAAAGGAAAATTGTTGAGGGAGATAATATTAGCATTAGAGAAGACTTCATTAAAGTTATTGATATTGGTAGGTACCAAATGATCATCTGGTAATATTTCATTTGAGAGGTAATTTTTAAAAAAATTAACTATATGGTTGGAGATATCATCTTCATCCTTTCTAATATCCCCATTTCCATTTGTAATTGAGATATTCTATTGATGTTTCTTTGTCTTGTTGTAGAGTGATGGATGAATGTAGTATTCATATCACCCTCCTTTATCCATGTGCATATGGACTTTTATCTCCAAAAGGCTTCCTCTCTTGCTTTAAGGTAGTGAAATTGACAAAGAAGTTATTTTTACCTTAAAAGTGTGTGATCATTATAATTTATTGAAACACAAAGATATTCAATAACCAAAATTTCTACTTTGAGATAATTTTTTTATAGGAAGATATCCCTGAAGACTTCCTTATTCCAAATCTTTAACATTATTTTAAGGAAGAAAAGTCTTTTAGTAAGAATAAACACTGTAGAATTGAAGAAAGGTTATTTCCACCAATATTTTATGGATTCCATTAGATTAGTATGAAGGAGCCACATGATTTAAAATTTGAAGGGACAACATTTGGGTTTTGAGATTTTGTCTCCTTAAAAAACTAAGGGATTATGATCGAACCTGATTCCAGGTAGGACAAAGAGCCTACTAGAGAACTAGATGTTTGAGTTTAAGGAAATTATAAATCTATCAAGGTAGACTTGGATCAAGTTTTCACTTGATATTTTGTTGGAACATGTGAAAGAATTACCATTTAGGTCCACATCCACTAATACTACATTTTAAATGAAATAGTTAAATTCTAGCATGTTATCAGTGAATTTTTTATGACCCCCTTTTTTTTCTCAAGGAGTGGGGGGGGTGTTGAAGACTCTAGTAATAATCTAGTTCTAATTTACATAGGTCCTATGAAAATCCATCATGTTTTTCCAAAGAAGGTTTTTGGAGGATTTAGTATTAGGGGCATCGACGTTATATAAAATCTATCTATCATTATTATCTAGATCCATGAAAAAAAATATATATATAATGATTTATCCTCCATAAAATATCTTCTCTAAGGAAATATAGGTTCAAAAAAAATGCCAACCCTCCTAAAGCACTTATTGAGTCTGAGGTTAAAACTTTAACATTCCTCTAGATTTTTGTACCATAGGATTTGAGAATGGAGTCATAAATTTTGGTTTCCTAAATGATAATAATAGAAGGGTCAATACTTTTTATGAGATTATAGAGGTTCATTTGTGTCTTAGGGTTATTTAAACGCTTGACTTTCTAAGATTTTTTTTTTAAATTTCTTATCCCAATAGATTTTAAGAGTTTGTTAGGATCCCTTCACAAATGTTTTTTGGCCATTTCTAAGTTTATTGTAACCATCCTTGGATATTTTCCCATAGGTTTAGGGGAAACATAAATGTTTGATTTTTTCCTTCCTCTTTTACGTTTGGATTTTTTTGAAAACCCTTCACCTAGGATAAGATTCTAGGGGGGGAAAGAGTCTCAGAACATTGCCCGCAGTCTTTGTAGTGCTCTAGAGGTTTTGAAAGAAGGAAGAGAGGGATAGCCTTAAGGGGTGGGAGGGGGGAGGATAGGAATAGTCCAATTTATCAAATAAGGGGATTTTATGTGCTATATCATGAGTTGATTATGAGAATGGGGAAGGCAAGTGAGTATCTACAGAGGGATAAAGAGGGGGGAGAGGGTCTATAGAGGAGAAAGGGTGGGATAGGGCACCTGCGGTGGGAAATAGGGAAGAAGAATAGATCATGCTAGGTTTGGGAGAGGGAAAAGGGCACCAAGCTAGGGGTGGGTACTATTTGAACAGAGGGGAGAGGCACACTTAGGAGGGGTCACCAGCGCTTGGTGAACGAATAGTCAAAATTTTAATTTTAATTTTAATTGTTGTGTTATTTTATTATAATGTGAATAAAAATATATTAATATAATGGTAAAACCAATAAATTAATATAAAAAATATATATATTTTTGATATATATCAATATGTTCTTGATATAAACATTAAGACAGGGTGTTTGTTCTATTTGCCATCATATCAATCTCCATGTCATACATAAATTTTAACATACATGGTCAAGTGGATGCTTGACCATGTAGGATTAAAATTTTTTATACCTCTATGTTAAATTAATCTCTTGACCATAGAGGGCCATTATATTATGTTTATGACATGTGGGTCTAGTTGAAAATTTTCAAAAGGTGTTTTCAACATATATTTTTATGGTATATAAAAATTCGCGTAAATATTTGGAGTATGATATTTATAGTATGCACATAAATAACATGTCTAAAAATAGATAAAAATTGTTCATTTATATTTAAGATAAAATAAAATGCAAATTTCATGGTGAAATTCAAGTAATTATTATGAGAAATCATGAACATTTAACCACAATTTCAAAATATAAACTATAAAGTATGTTTCACTATGTTCATACCATTTCAAAACAAATTATTTTTTCCACTAAAATTATAACATATTTTTGTATTTTATCCATCATTTTCCATACTATAGTCCTAAACATAATAGTGAGTGAAAGTGTTTTATAGTTATTGCAGGCAACTAATGTCAGTGCAATGCAAGATGGAGTATGTGAACAAAAAATGAAAAAAGGTAAATGAATTTAAATATAAATTAAATACATAAATGCACAAATTAAATATATTTTCTCTTAATCTTGTAAAATTATTCTATATGATATTATACATTTTAAATGGTTATATATTAATGCATGTGTACCTTTTAATTTTATGTCTATATTTAGGTTTATTAGTATATTATGTGTGTGGTTTAATCATAGCATAACTAGCTTTGTATCAAATGGAATATTTTAAAATCAATTATCATTGTGAAATATTAATATATAATGATCTAAAATATATTAATATAATGTGTAATTTTTAATTAATGTGGATCAACTCTGATTAATCGTGGTTTAATTATTATGTTATTTAAGTTTATTTTTATGTGACAATTGTCAATAACCATTTTTATCTATTTTTGTTTGTCAAAGGGGATAAAATCCATTTGGAAATAAAAAATAATAATAAAATTATAATACATATGTGATTGTATACATTAAGGGTGTAGGTTTCTACTTGATATGTTGTTACATTTAGGTGTTTGTTAATATTTAACCTTTGGTATATTATATGTGTTCATGTAGTCTGTTGTCTCTTATAAAATTTATGTTGTAGTTTTATCCCTCATTTTAAAATTAATTTATATAATCTATATTAAAACCATTCAATATTTTTAATTATTATTTCATTTGGAAAGTGGTTAATTTCAAATGGTATATAGATCACTTGGTATTTTGAGAATTTTTTCCCACTCGTATGGACAATGTATTTTGAAAAAATTAAATGAATTTTTTTCCAATTCATAATATTATAAAAATATAAAATGAGGAAGGAAGGGAATAAATACATAAATGTATTCAACACATTATAAAAAAGTTAGGGATTATTGACTCCCATCCTCAATCTTCATCCATTGCTACACACTTTTCTTAGATGTCCCTCAGATTAACGTAACTACTTATCTTATAAATATGTCATTAATAATTTATACTTTAAAGGTCACAAGTCATTGTATCTATGTTTTTTACCTCTAATTCAAGAATAAACATGACCATATAGGGCCGTATGTTTTTGTTCCTACCTAATCAAGTGCTTGCTTGACCATGCAAGTTTAGAATGGATCAAGGGAGCAATGATTGAAATAAATAAATATTTAATATTATAAGAATTATATGTAAAGTAAATTTTAATAGTTGGTGGTTAATCTTTTTTTTAAATTATTAATGTAATTATTTATAATTTTACATATTTTCTTAGTAATTTAATCATTGTTAATCTAATTTGCATAAAAAAGAGAGTGTTATGGGAGAAATGACCAAGATGAGATTAATGCTTCCTGTAATCAAGTAGTTATGATATTTTATGTACTAAAATAGGAATAAATATGGTAGAATGACAATAAAGGTTTGACTTCTTGTTAATAAAAAAATTTAATTACTTCCTAATTACGTTTCCCTAATTTTATAAAAATTATTAAAATATTACAACTAAATCATTATGGAATTATGTAAATATTATTGATCTTGATAACGGGTTAAAAAAATGTAGCACATGGCTATCAAAAATGACAATGACATAGCTTTGGCCTAATAATAACCACTAAAATACTAAAAAAATGTAGCACATGATTATGGATAATGACATTACAATACCTTTGGCCTAATAATAACCACTAAAATACTCTTTTATTTTTGAAAATGAATAAAACATATTGTACATTATACAAGAATACTAACTTGTGTTTTTTGAGTTACATGAGACATAAATTATTTTAATGATTATAAATTCAAAATTGATTTAAAATTTAAATATCATATTTTCAATATGATAGTTTTACTTAATTTAAGAATTTAAAATCTTGATAGAACAATGAAATTATTGGCCATACATGTTCATCCATGCAAAAATGAGGGGCAAATAATTGAGCCTCCTTAGGTGACCTAGGAGAATTTTAAATTTTATTTGAAATTACTTCTATTATTGAACACTTAATCCATATTAAAAAATGAAAACTATGAATTAATTTAGATTATATAAAATAGATAAATATTAATAAAAATCTGAATCAAAAAGGCTAATTATTATTATAACTACTTGTTTTATAAATAATAAGGTAAGGATGATGTAATAATCTAAATCAACAAATTTTTTAATCACAAAATATGTCACATAATATGGATATTATATGTATGTGCTTATTAATTTGCTCAGATAGAAAATAGTTGTTGAAAACCTACCTAGATGTTATTAGTAAAGTTGAATGTCTATAGAAACTGGTATTATTGGGGAATACTAACAATGGCTTTGCGTTTAGTGTTGATTTAAAATTTTTGGGATTCTTATGCATGCATATGTAATATGTTTTTGTGTGTGCACACTTCTTTGATCTTGCATTGAAGTACCTATTTTATGTTTATTTCATCCAAGGCCTTATTATTATTGATTGACCCCAAGATGCCCCTTAAAGTAGGATAATATTTTTTGTTAAACAAACCTAACAAATCCCCATTAAATAGCTAAGCATTAATTATGCTCTAGTACTCTAAATAGGATTAAAATTAAATTTATTTCTCCCACTTATTTGTGTGTGTGACATGATTAATAATCTATAATAAAAATTTATATTTTGATCTTTAGTACTTGGCACCACATGACTTGGATTTTTGTATTCATATTTGGCTCTATGGAGTGATCTAGGGTTGATACTTGATAGTTTGAGATGTTTATATGCCTTCTAATAATTTTATAATATTTTTAGGTGATTTTTAAATGTTTCTAAGACTTATCAAGTGAATATTAACCTTAGGGGTGATTTGTAATTATGGGTGATCATATGTCAATATTTCACTATGGTTGATATGAAATGTGTCTATGCAAACCTATTGGAGACTTACCAATTTGAAAAATAATTAAAGAAGGCTCATAGACACTACCAAAAAAGTAATATACCTACATTAAATATCACTATCTAGGCTTAAAAATACCATACTAGAAGAGAAAAATAAGGATTTGGATTATGAAGAATGTTTGTTTAGGATTTTAAATGTTTTCATGTATGTAGAAACAAAACTAATCCAAAATAAATATGTTTGGCAGATAAAAGTAGATAATATTGTAGATAGGAAGATAGATAAATGGGAAGTGTGCTCAAGATCAAAATATAATTGAATTATCTAAGTGTGTCAAAGTATGCTAGAGTTGTTGTTTTTTAAAATGTTAAAGATAAAATTTAGGTGTATACAATCTCCCCCTTTTTAATCTATTTTTAAAAATTATAAATTTAAAGGGTGATATAAATAAATTTAGTACCTTTACTAACCCTATTTGGTATTGGTAGGTATAGCTAGAATGCATTATTTAAACCATGTGAAATATTCAAGTATTAAGTATGGATCAATCTCCTCTTATAGTGATAAATTTAAAATAATCCAAGTCATTAAAAATATTGAAATTGAAAAATTAAGGAACAAATATCTGATTGTATGTAAAATAAGTTATCAATTTCTAAAATTGATTAAATAATATCATCTAGTGAACATACCCCAAGGGGATGAAATTGATAAAACTATGAGTTGATGAGTGTAAAATCAAAAAATCCATTAGAAAATGCGATTTTAGAAGTTGAATAATGTTGTAACCTCAATCATACTTCCTTGATGATATAAATAACTTCATTTTAAAACCTTGAAATGGATTTATATGTAAATATGGAACCTCAAATCTAGTGCATAATTAAAAGTGGTTCCTCATAATCAGGTTCATATGTAAAGTGAAACCTTGAAATCAACTTCATATGTAAGAAGATCAACCATTAAAGATTAATATAGACCTAAGGTGCTCAATTAGTATCATCATTCCCAATGATCCTTAATTTATAAAATATAAAATTTTACACACAATTAAATATCATTCCCTATATGATCCATCTATACCTCAAGGTGATGTAAAATGTCAAAATCTATCCCAACTATCATAGAATGTCTAAATTTTTCCTTATATTCATGTAAAATTCCAAAACAATTGCCACAAATTCATGTGAATATGTTTTAACCTAACCCATATAAATCATATAATATATCTTATAACTAGAAATTATCTATTTGTCATCGATTAAATATTTGAAACAAACTCATTATATTCCCCCATTTTGATACGAATAATGAAGCCTAAAAATCACTTGTCTAAAAATAAATTATTAGATGAATCATGTGTTATATATAAAATGTGTAATCATGTAATGTGCTTGTATAATCATGAAAATACATATCATCACATTTTTTTAATCATTGTAAGCATGTATGAAACATATAATCCAAGGAAAAGGTAGTTTTTTCTTAATAGAGAATAAGATATAGTAATGATAATTCATATTATAAAAAGGTTTTAAATTCAAATAAATATATCAATGAAGCGTTTAAAAATAAGAATCACACTAAATTCATGATATAAGTTATAATAACATAAACTATAAATAAGTAGCATATAATATAAATATATGTGATAGAAATCATAACACCAAGTTCATAGTAATAGTCAATATTTTTACATATAAAGAGATGTAATAAATTCTCATAAAAATAATATCATAGTAAATAATCCATAAGCATATGCATCACAATCAATAAACACAAGTATACTACATGACTCAAATTTGGCCCAAAACATACATGACATGGTCATGATATGGACTAGAGGATCATCTAACATAAGTAACACACTATGTGGAATGACACAATAAATGTACCTATATCATATTAAAAAATTAGTACATATCACAACAATGCTAAACAAATTCCATAGTCATTTACATTAAGAAAGCATGAAGCAAGTGATTTTATTCCACATAATATTTCAATGCCATTATTTAATATAGTAAATCAAAAAATTTATATAAAATATAATTGTAAAGGGTAAAAATATAAGTAGATTAATAATATTAATGTAATGGAATAAAAATATATAACATGAATTAAATTTGAAAATATGCACCCAACCTAGGTAGGCGCCTAATGTGGAATGGTTTCTTATGGTTGTGATCATTATCAAGCATATGTATATCCATGTTGCATATATAATTTGTATGTATTGCATCAAACTCATGCATATTATGAAAATCATGTGCATATAAAATGGATATGTAATTCACCATACATATGAAAAATGACATGAAACAGTTATGTATATTATTAAATAAATTAGTGCATAGTTCCTAGTTTTGTATTTTTTAATACTTTTGAGTTTTTGTGTACCTTTTTGAAATATTTATATAAAAATGCATTTATTTAATAAAGAGATAACAAAATAAAAAGGTTATTAAATTATAAGGATTGGAAGGATATGAATAGTCAATAACATGGGTCAACACAATGTTCACTAATTTTAGTATAAAATTATTTTAAAAAAGGCACGTGATATGCCTATAATATATAGTAAATTCATGTATGAAAGGAATGTGTGAAAGAAATAATAATAGGCATATGGATGTAATGGGAAATAGTTGATGTAAAAATAACATAAGATGTATAGGCATATAAGACATGTGATCATGTAAGTTCAACGTGTGACATGAAAATAAAAATCATAGATAATCTATATGGAGAGGTGTAAAAATAGTATGCCAAATTTATTTGTAACATGTCTCAAGGAATAGAATTTAAGAAAAAACTATTTTAAAAGGTTTACATGCACATGTCATTGTAGGATAAAAATCATTAATGTCTAGATAATGACAAGAAATTAGAAACTAAGGACTAGCAAAAAATCATAATATAATCAAAACTAAAGGTTAAAACATATGTACATGTGGATCAATAATAATATGAGTGATGTAATACTAGCAAAACAAGTATAAAAATCATGTGGGGGTGTTTTAAGTAACCTAAGGTATCATCATAGGAAGTCAGGGCAAGATCTGAAGTGTAACAAGATAGGAGAAATGGGGAGTGGTCAAGCAATGATTAGGATAAGGTGAAAGATCATTAGAGTTTTATGAAGTTATCTCATATAGTGCTTCTATAGAAAACTAGATCACCTTAGGTAATAATATCTATTTGGGTGATCATTTTTTTGAGCATATGGATGCAAGATCATATCTCCCTTCAAACCAAATCCCAATCCCAATGGAAGAAGATGGATCTCCCCAATTATAATACCATTTTATTACCTTTTATGCTATTTATTTTGATTATAATCATAAATCCCTAAAATCTAAGGGTTTAATTAGGAAGTTTACCAATAAATGGATAGTCATTAGCATAATTGAATCATGGGTGGCTAAAACTTAGGTCCCTCACCTTACTCTCAGTTTAATATAAAAAGATTATTTATCATCATTTACCTATCATACATAAATAAACATGAGATTTTGGATAGAGGACCCTAGATGATGGAATAGTATAGGTTGTGGCTTCAGTTCTCATACCCTAATTTTAATTTTATCACTACGAAAAAAGGTTAATTACCTATCTAGGTGTGGATTTATGGCCTCCCATTTGAATATTAAAATTAAGCTTGTCTAAAAATAATTGTATATGCTTTAGGGGAGTTCATTCAAATTGATCTAATTACAAGTAAATGGGTTTTGGCATTTTTCACAAGTGTTTATGTGTTGATGGACCTAGGAAGCTAAACTTTGGATTGCATCTCTTTTACCTTCAAAAATATCTTAAAAATAAAAAATTAACATCAAGAAAATTCCATTTATATGTCGTAAGTGTTGGATGATTAGACATATCTTAAGCTAGTGTCCTATTAATGAGGGCCAATAAAATTTTGTTTAGATTTAAATTATTAAATATAGTCTTTAGTCAGAGGCTTTAATATGAAGGAACTTAAAAATTACCTATTCACCCAAGGTGGTATAAGAGGTCCCATCAATTATACTAGAGCCCAATATAGAATCAACTCTCACTCTAAAATAAAATTTGGAAAAATATATGGCCCTCTCTCTGACCACTATGCATAAATAAATTTATTTCACCTCTTTTGAGGCTAAAACAATAAAAGATGGTGTTGTTTATCAATTGGGAAAAATTAATGAGGAATATTCTATCAATGAGGTGTTAAGGCATCAATCAGAGGATTTTGGATGGGATGGAGATTTGTGGATTTCACCTTTGACAGGGGATATGAGTGATGATGAAGATATTAACTCAAAGGAATTTCTTTCTTTGTCTCAAAATGATTACCTAATTTATCATCTAAATTAGGGTTCCATTAGAAAAAGAGGGAGGAAATCTAGGTAGGTCATTATATATGATGAAGTTTCTAATGGTAATCAATCAACCACTGGAAAATTTAATGTTTTTGATAAGTAAGTGGTGAAATTCCCCACTCACATGACAAGAAGTTATTCTCTAAAAATTTTAGGGGCTTGAATTCCCATAGAAAATGATGCCTAGTTTTTGGAGAGTTGTCATTAATGTCATGATGATGTCATGAAGGTGTCTAGGTGAGTGGATGAAATGCCTTGATAGTCTAAGTGACAATGACAAAGTGTGCAATGTGCTTGTTCTAGTATGCTTGGTTAGTATTTTATTTAGGCATGGTTAGAGATGTTCATGAATGAATATAGAGTTTTGAAGATGTGAAATAAGTACCTAAGATGTTTTCTATGCATTGGTTTCTTATGTGAATAAGTGGAATTCATCTAGTTGTCCATAGTTTTCATATAGACACTTTGGGTCTAGTGGAAGAAAATATGAGTAGGAAATTTGATGATATCATCATTTCCACATGTGGATGAGTCAGTAAGAAATGGTCACATGGTATTTTTTAGTATTATTACTAGTTCTTATTGGTGTGGGTTTTATGCACACTACAATCATAACAAGGTAGCCTCTAACATTTTAAGATCTCAATGGAGATAAACTCTACTCCATGGCATGAGTTTCTAGTATGCCATTTGTTTTAGCCTATTGATGGAATAGTGGGTAGGGCATGAAGTTTATTGATAAGGTTTTTGCATGGAGGTGTGGTTCTAATAAGGGTAGTGAATCTCTATGTGAGTCAGTTCGGTGGCTAGTTGGTAAACTAGAGTGGGTAGATATTTAAAACAAACTTAAAAAATGAGTGTAGAGTAAGGTAAAAAGAAGACTCTATGGTTATAAAAAATCACTTTCTTGATTGGTTTCTAAATAGACCAGTACTTTCAAAACCTATGCCTATTTCTAGTAATAATTACACACATACTATCAACCATGGCTAAGAAGTCTAAGGAAATAAAGATGCTAGACATTAATAAGCCTCAAACAAAGGTTGATCCTTTTAGGGTAGATATTACACACCCTTAATCAAGATATTATGGATCAATATAATTAATTATACAAGGTAGATATTACACACACAAAGAAAACTACACCAATTAAAGCACTAGTACATATTTAGAATCATGATTCAATTTGAACTTAACTATTCTAATCAATATATTCACTAATCCTTTAATATATATTGCATATCTATAGATCAATACATCAATCAAAATAATCAATAATATATTTTTAGAAACCATGGAAATGAAAACATAACCATGGAAATAATAATTGATTTCATAAAATTTGGAAAGAAAATACTCAAACACTTTCCTAACGATCAAAACTTCTTCTCTTCTCTATATTCAAAATTCTCTAACCATCAATCTAAGTTTAGTTAAAAATATATATATAGACTTGGGTAAGGGGTCAACTCATCCTCCAAGTCCATCCAAGGTCATTACATATGGTAGTTAGAACATGTAATTCTAATTGTGCTCTAAAATTATATAGGATAAAACTTATAGTTATTAATAAAATAAGTTGACCTTTCCAAAACTATGCAACATGTGCATGTGTACAAAATATAGAGTTAAATTTTACAATGAAAGGCTCAGACTACAAGGAAATTATAAACATGTCTATCATTATAAAACTATGCATGCATAAAATCTTATACTATCAAGGCTTTTTTATATAAAGTATTATATATCGCTGGTCAACATGGACATTGAGGTGGTAATTACAAATGTTGATGCACTACTGAAATTCGACATTTTATTCACTTCATTCTCCTCATAGACTTTATGTACCACATCATGTTACTACCATACAATATTCAAATTTAGCAATGGTAGTTGATGAATTATTTTAATTTATCCAAGGAGCTTTGCATGTTCATCCTTGGTCATCTAAAATTTACTCTTGAAAATTTTGACCTCGGTTACCTTCTTCTAGGCCTTAATTAATTTTGACACTATCTCTTCAAGTGTTAGTCCTTGTAAACATTAATTGAATTAGTTTTCCATATATTGAATAATTTTATCAAAATTGGTCCTACTAATGAATTTATTGATGGTGTCTATTACTTTGGATAATTTCAACTCATGAAAAATTTGGAGAAGTTGCACCTCATGCACCTAATACTTGGGGATCAAATCCCCAACTGATTGTAGACATTTTTTTTCCTCTTGTTACACGATAATAGCCAAATTCAATGCATTAGATACATATAATGTTTTCATGAGGTTAAGATTACTATATAGGGAGTTGGCCATATATACAAATAACATATTTAATTTGGCATTGCCATCTCTCAAGGAATTAATTAATTGGTTGTTATTTCTCACATGAGGGGCCATCTTGGCCTTCATGAACTCCATTACCTCCAAAGAGTTATAACACCTAGAAGCAACTTCCTATACCTCAACTTCTATACCTAAAAGAATATGTACCATCCTTGCCTACTTCTTTAGTCGCTTCACTTCAACCTCTAGTTCCTACACTTCAGCCTCAAGCTCCTATTGAGCTAACTCTATGACTTTGTGGATAAGAATTATTGCATCTTTATGTTCCTATGCTAGGTCTAAAAGATTTCAACATATGGAAATTACCCTAGTTGCCTATTTTACCTCTTTTTGAGGGAGAATAGTTCTTGTATTTCATTAAGGATGATTTTAGTGCCTTTGTTATCCTTAATATTCCTCTTCTTCACTCTTTGAATGATGATATGTGGGGGATTGAATAAAGTGGAAAACTAGGGAATCTCATTGACTTTGAATATTAGCATTTGGGAAAGCTTACTTCTTAAGTAAACTAACCATGGGGAATGTCCAATTGAGATGCATCATAGGTTGTGACAACAAGCTCTTCCTCAACCTCTTCTTGAACCTATTGCTTCTTTTGTGCCCTAATAAGGACATCAGGTAGGGAAGGCCATATAATTTTGGACTAATCCACTCCTTCAAATTAAGGGAGTGGGTGAACCATGATCGCATAGGACTTGTCCTTCCTTCCCATGATAATACTTATTACTATGGTTTATTTTTTATAAGTGGTGGATATAATTATAAGGGAAACTTGGGTGGAATAGACATGAAGCTATGGGGTGGCTAAAGTAGTCTACACCTTCTTGGACACCTTCTTCATTTTGATGGCTTTGATAGTGGAAGTGCCAGTAGGGATAGAAGAGGTAGGTAGGGGGAGTGTGATGGAAGTGGAAATAGAGGGATCAATGAAAGGGGTGGTAATGGATGGTTTAATATAGGTATAAGTGGGCACTTCCACCCAGGGTGATCTTAGCATAGAAAAAAATTGAAACTCATCCAAAGATTGGTACATAAGATAAAGGAAAACTTACAAAAGGACAGGTACCTAGAGAAGTTGGTGTTATGGGTCATGTTTGAATGATCATGGCCTTAGATAGCTCTATATTTTATTATTCACTAGAATCATACTTAATTTACTTAGTTATCATAACCTCTACCTCTTGAGATGCAATAATTAAGCCTTGTGTTGGTTCCATTGTAGGACTACTTGTAGGAGTCCTAGGTTTCCTGTTATAAACTAGAGGAAACTTTATTTATGTGTTAGAGTATTGGGATGTTGATGTTATTAATTATAATGTTTCTATCCAAATATATTTATGAATATTTACATGGGGCATAACAATAGATACTTTAATGGTGGTCACAACCAGTTGTTCTCATGTTTTTTTCCTTGTCAAAATCTAAGTTGATGGGATCCCCTACTTGTGCTCCTCTTCTAGAACTAGACTCAAGTATCCTAAGATATTAGCTAAAAATACTTAGATTTAATGGGAGGGATCAAGATTAGGGACTTGTTTGGTCTTTTGATTTATCCTTAGACTATCCGCTCAAAAAATTAGAGTGCTCCTATATTTTATATAAATCCTTTCTATTGTCCAATTCTCTAACAATGACTGAGTGGTCATCTTGGATCATCTACAAATGATACTCCTTTAGTTTAATGATCTTGGCTCTTTCTAAAACATCCTCATCAAAATAATAATTAAGAAATATAAAATCATATGTATATAGGACATGGTTGTAAGGGATGTTAAATCATTGTATGTGCTTTCAAACCTACCCATGAGGATTCCAATATCTATGTGTAAGCACAGAGAATGGATAACTTTTGAATTTTCCTCCAACTTATACAAAATGCTTCCTCATTATGTAAACCATTTTTATAGTTATTATGGTTTCACCAAAGAATAAGGTTTTCTTCTGTCTAGATAAGCCCTCCTCGATACTCTAACATAGTTATAAATTAATTTCTTGCTCCACCATCTTGTCTGGGACATACTTAGGAAGACACAAAGTATTAACCTAGTTCCCCAAAATCATTATTACTATGAATTTCTCATAGAGGAAATAATCCCCTTTTCCATCTACATTCTTTATGATATTTGGCCCAATTCTAGGCATAGGCAAACCATGAATGGCTTGTTAGACATATGGATAGACATCCTCTACTATCCTGACCATGTTTTTGGTATATGAATATATGTGCATAAAATGATAATGGTTGAAAATTATATTATTTTCATAATTTGTGGTTGGAATCCATAATTACAAAATATCTCTATAATAGGTACCCATGATTGCATTCAACAAATAGTATATCATGTAGAAATTGCCTAAAGGTGTGGGATGCTTATCATTATGAATTATCTTCTCTCTCAAGTGAAATATGATTATTTTTATAGGACTTATGAAACATCATGGGTGAGCATCATATAAAATAATAGCACCTAGTCTAGATTGAAAAAATAAATACTTGGTATACCATATAGTTTATTGAGGAGAGCCATGCCAATGTGAATCCTGAATCTGAATATGTTAATTGAAATTTCTCCTTTTGTCTTCTTCCCTTTCCATTCAATGGTTTGGTTTGGGATAAAACATGAAGATAGTGCCTTCTTAATTGAACTCTATTTGTGAAAATTTACCACTATCTCCTTATCAAAATAAGTATTGGGTATGCTCAAAGATAAAAACCTTTGGAAGTCAGCTCCTAATATGCATAGACCCACTATGTTATTACTTGAATAATGAAGGAAAAAATATTGAGATATATTTTGTGATAAAAACAAATCATATAGAAGGTAAATACATGGCATTACTTCTAGCTTGGTGGTAGTAAAATGTAATATTTGACATTTGAAATCTAGTAGTTCCTTAAGGAATAATCGAACTACAAGTGTCATCTCATCTTCTAGTGAAAATGCATCCACAAATTTGATGACACCCTATTATTTTGAATATTTATGGTACCTATCTCCAAATATTTTAGCATAAAAGACTACATCTGTGAACTCTATGGAGTCCTTAATTAAATATGGGGATAGTGGATTTGCCCCTCAAAATACCCTAGTTAAGAATGCCATTAATGTGTGTGTGTGTGTGTGTGTGTGTATATATATATATATATATATATATATATGATTTGTGTTACTTATAGTCTTATTCTATGTGTTATGTATGTTGTACAAATAATTTGACTCTAGATTAGCTACAATTTTTCTCATAATATTCTTCAGATAGTAACTTGGGCTCTTTGTCACTATAGGAAAGTAGGATACTTTGAAAGTAAGTTATTTGAAAGCAGTGGTGAATTTAATAGTTCTAAGTCACCTATATAGGATTCTACATTAAATAGTATTTCATGTGACGTAAATGTACAATGTTCACTTTACTTCTATTTCTTATACAATTCAAACATTGTTAACTCAAGTTGGTAGGGATCTTTAAAAAATTTATGGGAAGTAATCTAACCTTTGTTTTGACTAAGAATGGTGAGGCTAGTAGTGCTCTTAGTAACAACGTTTGATGAATAATTCCTTCAGTGGAATTGTTTTGGAAAGAATGTATGCAACAATTTCCCCGAAGGGCTATTTCATTTGTCAAAAGTTTTGAGACAATTATCTCAAAGGGTCACTTCCAAAAGGTCAAAGGGATATTTTCAAAATACCAAAGGGTACTTTATCAATGGGAAACAATCCAAAGGGTCTACTTCATAGGGAATTTTGTCCATGACAAAAGTCTTGAAGGATCAACTTTGTAAATGTTGAAGGGTAATTTAAATTTACCTAAAGGACACTTTTGTATGACTAAGGGTCATTAAAAAAGGTCCCAAAGGGCATGTTACACAAATCCCAAAGGGTATGGGCCTTAGGTCCAAAGGGTCTACTTGGAAAAAATGATTGAAGGGTCTACATTGTAGGATATTTTTTAGTGGGGAAAGGGCTATGATAATTATCCTGAAGGATATGTCCATGATAAAGTGTCCATTATGAAAAGGGTGAAGAGAATTCTTTATAAGGAAAAGAGGCCATGACAAATATCCTAAAGGGTAAACTTGATGTAGTAAAGGGGATAGGTTAAAGCCCTGAAGGATAAGTTCCATAGGGTAAATGGTCTAAGATAAAAGTCTCGAAGGCTAGTTTTCATAAAGCTTGAAGGGTATGTGCTTTCAAAGGGTTGGTTTAAACTATTAAAGTAGTCAATAAAAAGGGGTTGAAGGGATAGTCTATAGGGAAAATGACACTTTAAAAAGGCTAAAAGGCTAGTTTAATAGTCCTGAAGGGTAAGTGGAAAATATATGAAGGGTATATTTCATGGAAAAAATTCTCAAAGGGTCTAATTTTTAGGATAAACATGGTACAAGACAAATATCCTAAAGGGTAGGTTCAAAAGGGTCAAAGGGCTAGTTTGTTGGGAAATTTGATTTAGATAAAATGTCCATAGATCAAAATTACATTAAGGAAAAAGGATATAGACCTAACTCCTTCATGGGAATTATTTTGGATAAAATGTCTAAAATAATTTCCCTAATAAAATAAGTATATGAAAAATTCCAAAAGAATAAAGACCAGAAGTCTCAAAAAAGGCACTGAAGCAAAACACATGAAACATAAAACCTAAAAGAGAAAAATTGCTGAAAGAATAAGCTTGAAAATATAAACCCAATATGAAAAACCCAATAGAACAAGAGAGTTAATCTTATGAAAACATAATTCCAATATCATCATGTCAAAGTGTAAAACCTTAAATTATTTTTTCCCTTGAATTCACATAAACACATAGAAAAGGGGCTCAAAACCAAGACCAAAAGAAATGAAAAAGTGGGTCCTCATTTATCTTTAAATAAAAGGGGCATGTTGGGTACAAAAAATGGTGAATTATAGGGGGAATACTCCTAAGTATTCAATAACCTAGAACTCTAGTTGGTAATAAACTTATAATTTAATTCACTCAACATACTTGCCTTATAATTTCTTAGATTTGTGTGTGTTAAACATGTAGATTATTTAACCCCTAATGTGATGAGTTTTTTCAAAGGCTTTGATAAATCTATATGTTTCATTTTATCATCTATTAAAGCTTATTAAATCAAGGGAAAATCTAGCATTACTTCCCTACCATCTAGGTGTCCACAGCCCCAACAAAGATACCTTAGGCTCCTTCTCTTCTCCTTTTACTATTTTATTTTTTAACATGATGAATGGTACATTGACCTTGTTTTATCATGTGGGCCTTTTGATTTTCTTTAAATTTTATTTTTCTCTTTTCAACTCATTGGTTCTTTTCTTTTTCTTTTTTTCTTCCCTTTTATCTTTTGATTAACTGAAAAGAGAGGAGATGGAACCCTAGTGAGCTAGTATAGTTATAAAACAAGTCATTACTAAAATGTCCTTTAAAGCCACATATTATACCCCGAGTTATCATTTCTAACAAGTATTTAGTATGATAAGTGAATTTGATCTAATAAAATAAGAAAATTTTATAAATTTGTATGAAGCACCACAAGAGCAACTTCCACATGCTTGGTAAAAGTATTTAATTATGAAACCATCCAAAATAATCCATGATTACCTACCTTCACCCTAAAGACTCAAAAATATAGAAATACACCTAATTATAAACTAGTCCCCAACTATCAATATTTTAATTTTCCTCTTTTCTACAAGTCATAATTTTAGTTGTTTTTAGACTTTTAGTTTGGTTATAGTTAGAGAAAACATAATTCTAATCATCAAATAAAATAGAAAACAACTAATCTAGAAAGTAAGAAACTACTGTAGTTAAATTAAGAATATAATCTAAGAAAATAAAATACTGAAAGAAGAAAAGATTAATCTAGAAAGCATTGAAATTTAATCTATTGCTATGTCTAAACTCATCTGTCCCTCATTAATTAGTAATATCTATAGATAGAACAACCCTGAAGTAGTGCTTTAGGAACTATCCATTGACTGGATATGTAAGCTCATTGCCTTATAGGTCCTTTAGACAAAATGCATTACTACCCATGATCTCTAAAATATTATAGGGTTTGATCCTTAATGGGGCAAATTTGTCATGTTGTCCTTTCTTTTCATGGGCTTTATCCCAACGTAGCACTAGATCTAAAATCTTAAATTCTTAGACTTTCTCTCTCTTATTAAACCACTTTTTAACCACATCTTGGTATTTTTTGAATGTTTTTAAGGATTTAGTCCTTAAATCCTCCATCTCTATTATATCCAAGAATATTGATTCAAATTTATCATTCAATTCCATGTAGTCTTACATAAATTTATAAGTGGGCAACTTCAACATAATTGGGAATATAGGATTGCATCCATACACCAATAGATAGGGTGAAGCTTTGATACTAGCTTGTGTTTAGTCTATTCTACCCAAAGATCATACTATAAAAAATTATGCCAGTCCCTAAGCTTATCTCTAGTTGACTTCTTAATTGCATCAATCAAATTTTTATTTTTTTATTCTGCCAGTCCATTTCCTTGATGGTAATGGTTAGAAGCTAACTTGAAGATGATCTCATTGTCATGACCCCACTCAATAAATTTTGATGATATGAAAGCTGGTCTGTTATCATAAACCAAATAAATGGGCATGGCAAATCTAGTTATTATGTGTTCCTCCAAAAATAAAATCACATCTTGTGCTCTATAATTATTTTTGGCTATGACTTCAATCTATATAGTGCAATAATCTATAGAAATAAGTACAAATTTATGGCCTACTAAGGATTTTGGTTTGATGACACTAATGGAGTCTAAACCCCATTGGGTAATTGGCCTTCCTTCCACAACTAATTATAAAGGCATTCTATGTACTTATCTCTTATCTAAATATTGACAATCATGTCATGTTCTAACATGAGTGTGAGCATACTTAAAGATGGTTGGCTAATAGTAACCTAACCTCAAGATTTTATGGGTTGTAGTATTCCCATAAGGATGACCATGAACTATATTATGATGTAAGTTCTCTAATATTTCTTTAACTTCATCTATAGATATTCATCTAAAATAAATACCTTCATAGTTTCTTTTATACAGGACTCCCTTCTTGATCATGTAATGAGTAGCTTTGATTCTCAAATCTTTCCTTCTTTCTCTATTGAGATTTGAGGAACAAGTTCCTATAACTAAATAATATATTATATCAGTATACCACTCTAATTTAGATACTTTACATTCACATACCCCTTCAACTATGATGCATGGATTTAGATTAGTCATAAGTTGAATAATACCTTGACCTCTGAAGATATTTTTATTCTTAATATATATGTTGAATTCTTGGATCTTGGCCATCCATTTGTCTTGTCATCATCCTAACTCATTCTATAATAGAGTGAGGTTGATAGTAGGATTAGGCATGATGGCAATAATTTTATTCCTTAAAATGTAATGATGCAATTTATTCACTACTTTTATAAGGTCAAACATTTATTTGTCTATCATAGAGTACCCAAGTTTTTCATATTTTAGGTTTGTGCTCATAAACATAATTGGATGCATAGTCTTATCCTTTTTCTATGTGATCACAACAATAATCAAATGTTTAGAATCAAATGAGCATAGATAAAAATATTTATTGAAATTAGGACTGATCAATACTAGAGCCTATGATATTATATCTTTAATGTCCAGGAAGGACTTTTGGGCCTCAACTATCCATTCTATTTTGGCATTTTACTTAAGTATGTCATTTAGGGGTTTAATTATCTATACAAATCTTGAGATGAACTTCCTCACAAAGTTAATCTTTCCAAATAATTATTTGAGCTCCTTCTTGCTGTTTGGTGGTTGAATCTTTGAAATCAATTAAATTCTATCTAGATCAATGGTGATCTCATCTTTGATAATGATATTCCCTATAATTTTTCCTTCAATCACTCCAAATATTTTATTATTTAGGTTTAGTAAAATACCAAACCTCTTGCATCTCTTGAATATGGACTGTATGTGACTTATGTGATCTTTTTATTATTTGAAAACACCATGAGATCATCCATATATATGATTATGTATTTTCCTATCAATCCCTTGAAAGTGTGATCCATGGTGCATTAAAGGTAGATCCTACACTTTTTATTCTAAATGACATCCTCTTCTATGCATAAGTTCCCCTTTGTAGTGAACATCATCTTCATTATATCTTCTTATTGCACCAATACCTATTTATAGCCTAAAAATCCATCTAAAAAGGACATAATTTTAGAACCACTTACTATTTGTATCACCTCATCCAAAGATGGTAGGAGATAATTATCTTTTTTAGAAGCCTTGTTCAGATTTTTGAAATTGACACATAATCTAATTTCATCTCTTCTTTCTTATTGGGACCAAATCGGACACTAACATAGAATGTTCAACTAGGAAGA
The DNA here is from genome assembly GCA_037957365.1 of Torreya grandis. Taxonomy (NCBI): domain Eukaryota; kingdom Viridiplantae; phylum Streptophyta; class Pinopsida; order Cupressales; family Taxaceae; genus Torreya; species Torreya grandis. Next base: position 34,162 of record JARHVA010000733.1, read on the forward strand.
TGCTTTTTGAAATTAAAATATTTTCCACTTCTCTCTAAATAAGAGGATCAAAAATAAGATTGATTAGTCTCTACCTCTATTTGAATGGTTTATGATCTAGATTCAAAGGAATCATTTATTAATGACCTATAGGTTATATAATTTTAGATCTTCATATGTCTAGGCAATGATGTCCCTATTTTGATAAATTATACCCTTTACTTGTTGTCTATTTTTTGGGTGCAACTGTGACCAATATTAACACAAAATGGGTTGTGTTCATCTCCTAAATTTTCGTTTATAAAGTATGATTCATTGACCTTTGGTTGTCCTAGCTACTATGCATGAGTATATATGTCAAATGGTCTCTCTAAAGAAACCAAGCCAGTTATAATTTAATTCTCTTTGAGCTACAAAATGCCTTCTTTATATGATGTCTCTTGATAAAGGTTATTAATGTCCTTATCATCAATGATTTGGGATTTAATTCCCCTAAATTGGTTAAAAACTTGATAATCTACTGGTCATCATCAAAGACCTATACTTTTTCCATGTTATTTAGAATAATGGGGAATTACACCAATTCAATTGAAAACTTATTTACCTTAAATTCTCATAGTGGTTCTATATTAATATCAACAATAGCTAATGAATTACTAGTATGATTTTTCTCTCTAAGAAGAGCCATGATGTTAAAAGCTTCAAATCTTTCAATCGGGGCCAATGCTTTGTGCTTATATCTCTTCAAATAAGATAGCTTGCATTGATAATTATTTTTGATCTATTTGAAAAATAGATCTAAATTGCCAAACACTAATATCTACTTCACATTATTCTTGAGTGTAAACTGTAATCCCAAAATTAGAACCTCATACTTAGATTTGTTATTAGTATACAGACATTATAGCCTAAATGTTGCCAATAATTTATTACCTTGTGGATCAATAAATTCAATTCCCATGATTGATCCTTACTTGTATCTAGTTCCATCAAAGAGTAGATTCCATATTTGATTAGAACCTTTAGGTTATAGCTTCTGTACTTGATTTTGAGTAGTAAAAGTATAAATACCAAGGCTGGGTGATTCATACTTTACCTCTTCATTCTTGACATTGTATTTAGTAATGGGATACTTCATTCGAGGCTATCTATCAATTATGATTTCATTCATCACTACTCTCCATGGTAGCCATATATGAGAAAAGTCACCAATCCCTACTTAGTAGCAAACTATAGCCTTTAAGTATATCTACCACTAGAATATCAATGGTCATTTGTACTCTTAGCTTGGATGCTACTTGAATGCATACATTATTCAATTCTCTAACCATTGGGACCATTGTTTTATCTAGTTGAGAAACTATCCTCTTTAAATGGCTTGGTGTTAAACTAAGATTTATATATATATATATATATATATATATATATATATATATATATATATATATATATATATATATATATATATGTAGGCATAATAGTTGTAGAAGCTCTAGAATCAACTGAAAAATTATGAATGTTCTTATTGAAAGCTTAGATATTCAGCAAAAAGGGTGGAAATTTTGGCTTTCTCTTGTAGATGATGTTATTGTTAGATGACTTTGATTTGTCCACATATGCTTTTGCTTTCTCAATAGGTGCCTTTTCAATGATGGACTTATAGATCCAATGCTCATAAGTGTTGTGAATTCTACACCAATTAGGAAGAGTCATCTCTACTATGTTGATCTAAGAAATTTTGCTATGATATTCAAGCCTATTAAATGGTCTATTATATCTCTTGAAGCCAGTATTATGATATATAATTAGGCCATTTTCATTACCCATCTTCCTTTGCATATTAAAGAAATAATTGCTCAGCTTTTGAACGATCTTATGAATCAAATCTAGCTCTACTTTTATGGAATCTATACATTATAAAATAGTAGTAGGAAGTATAGTCACTTGTTGGTTATACTGATAACCATTAACCATATCATGATTTTTCAAGTAGCCAAAATTTTATTATGTTTTTTTCATCAACAAAGGCAACATATATAACTAGTTATAATTAAATGATGTGACATTTTACCTTGCATGTGGAATTAGATTTAGTGTTGGAAAATTGTTGTTGACATTAGGCACTCCAAGATTTTGAGGATTGAACTTTATATCTATGGTGATATCCTCTTCAAATGCTAACACCAAAGTGTTATCCATAATTTCTCTTCTCAAGAACACAATAGTGATAGGGTCCAATGTGGTCTTGTACATTTACAATGCTAGTGCTACATCTAGTTTTTATCTTGGGGTTAACAAATTGTACATCTCCTAACATCTTACATTGAAAGCATAGATGGGATCATTAGGTTCCCTCTTCATTACAGTGAAATTTTGGTATACCAAACTAGGACTGGTGACTTATCCAAACTATGCAAGAAAATTCGCTTGACATTCATCCCAAGAAGTTATGTAATTTTCCATTAGATTTAAATACCAATCATAAGAAGCATCCATCAAAGTAAAAGGGAATAATATGCATGTAAAATCCTCATATATGACATTCATTAATCTTAAAGTAGTTTTAAATAGTTTGATATGTTCCTCTACCATTATTTTTCTAAAGGAGAAAAGGATGGCAGATATTTTTTAGGATTTTAAGGCAAATCATGCATGTCTCCTAGGATGGTAATGGTAGATAAAAATAAACAAGGTTGTTATTGAGCCATTGGTTAATAAATAGGTAAAGTTTTCCTTATAATTAATGGGTTCCCTATTGAAGGTAATTTTTGTATATAGTGGTTGTTGGCATAGTTATAGGTCTCCTATGATTTATCAAGGGTGAGACTAGTAAAATAGCCAAGGAATTAGACCTGGTCACTCTCCTAGGTGACTCCATTAAAACTCTATGAAAAGAATAACTACTAATATCATAGGTGTTTCCATCCTTCTAACACCAATTAACTATTGGTATGGGTTTTATGCACACTACAAATGTAATGAGGTATCCTCTAATTTTTTATGATATTAATTGAGATAAAATCCACTCCAAGGCACAAGTTTCTCCTTTAAGAAAAGGTGGATGTTGGGTATGATAGTTCTTATGTGCTAAATATTAGGTTAGTAACCTAAGAATGTTAAAATATATGCAAGTGAAAAGTTGGCCTCCCAGGCATTTTGATAGTATTTTCCCATAGCCAAATTTTCATAAGGCAAGAAAGAACTAAGTAAGCATTTTTATGGTGGCATATCTTACACATGTGGATGTTTCAAAATAAGATGATCATATGGGTTTTTTAAATTTTATTCCTAGTTTATTTAAACTAAATATAATATCATTCAGTGAATCACATCAAAATATATGCATGTACAAATTTGGCCTTCGAGATAGTTCTTGACATAGTTGGCTTTATAGTAAAAATAAATATAAGTGGGTAAAATAATGGGGTTATATATCACAAGATCAAATATTTCATGATTATTTTTACACATGGTTAGATTATAATATGTGATGAGATCATATGGTCCAAAATTAAGATCATGCGAGTGAGCGAGGAAAAAGTTATTACGGTCCAAATTTGGCCTTCCAGGCATATTGCAATGGTTCCCATACTTAGTCAAATTTGCATGAAGTTAATGTTTAGGACCAAATAGAGATCCAATGGTTTATTGGAATTTATATATATATATATATATATATATATATATATATATATATATCTAATATGTGAATTAATTAAAATAGGTCAAAGTGTTTGATGCTTAAACTAGGTAAAGATTGAGCTCCTTACAAAGGATTGACAGAGCATGTTTATTCCAAGATGTCAGGATGCAATGAGATGGTGACAAGTGTTTAAGGTTAAATGATGATAAAATGAAAAGGATAAGTATATAATGGTGATTAGGTGTTCATAAAAATTAATTAAATGGTATGTGTTGCATAAGAAATTCTTGGTTGATCTATGGAGACCGATAGTGTGTATTGATTCAACATTCTAAGGGTGCAAGAGATGAGGTCAAAGTGACTAAATTTTATCTTTTGAACATTAAAATTTATGTTTTAAAGTTTAGATAAGATATATGGTGCAATATTGATGTAAATTTTATAAGACATGAGATGTGAACATAGTGTTTGAATTTCAATTGTGACCATTTGTTTTTGAATATTTGAATTTGTAAAGGAAAAACTAGTGCTCTTTATTTTGCCTATATCTTTCGATCTTTACAGAATTTAACCATGGTGTAAAACTAGAATTTGTATATTAATATATAAATATATATTTTAATATATAAAAGTGTGTACATTCAAATATATTGAGATCCAAAGTTGACTATGTGTTCATCTTTATTTTGCAAGTCACCCTAGAAGATTATTTGAGCTTGTTTTGATATATCTTGAAGAATTGGCTATTTGGGAATATTTTAAAATCCATGAGGATGATATTTGTGAATTATTAAGTTTTTATCAACCATATTTAGTATAAAAATGGTTTATAAGGTGACTATATATAGTCATCCATAATGACTATGTGCACATAATGTTGTTTGAGCAAGTTATGCTTAAGAAGAAGGGTACTATATTGGTTTTTGGCACATAATGGGGATGTATAGATTATATGGAATGGTTTCATGATTTTAATATTGGTTTTTTGTTCTTTTTTTGTTTGATGAAGTGATAAAGGATTGAATGGGTTCACATGAGACCTATAAGAGCTACAAGGGCCTTTATTAAAAGGTGTAGCTAATTAAGGGTGACCCATAGATTCTATGGCTGACCTATGAAGTTTGTATTAAGATAAAAATTCATATTATATATGTATTAATGGTTGAGGAATTCATTATGGATGATAAAGATGGTGATTATCATGATTGGTTTATAAATAGTGAAATGAAAGACGATGGTTTATAGGCTTGAAGATAGAGTTTGGAAGTGAAAGACTTGGGAGAGATTTGAGAGAGGCTTATGTGTGTTAATTTTATATTTAAGGGTAAGAGTTACTTATGGATGAGTTTAAGAGAATAAAAAATTGAGAAATATTTATATGACACATTGGTTAAAATTTTATTGATAGAATAGTGCTCTTGTATATTGAGTGTTAGCAAAGGTGAAGAGTGATAAATAGAGGTCCATCATCAGGTGTTGAAGACATAAATTCATAAGTAGATGTGTTCATAGGTTTTATTTTTTAAGCTTAGAATCTAAGGTGTTTTTATCCTCCTTATAAGGTGAAACTTACTAAAATTCTAGTTATTGTTGTAGCTTAGTTAGTCAGGTGTGACAACACCTTGTGCGACTGTAGTCTCACTAAATAGGGATGGTAGTTCTTTGATCAATTGTAGTTGGTATAAATTAGTTCCTTTTTTTTTATGGGATAGTAGTCTAATTTTAAGTTATAGTGGGTTTTCTCCACAAAGTGGGTTTACCACATATGTCATGTGTTATATGATTGATATTTTATTATCTCGCTTTATCATTGCTATGAATGTTGTGTATGCTTCCCGAATGCTTATGGTAATTGATTAAGAACTTTAAAGGATTGAAATTAAAGTTGGATTTTCTAAGCTCACTAATTCATCCCCCCCTCTCATTTATTGTACCTATAATAATTGGTATCAGAGTAGGTCCTTTGGTAAAGGCTTGACAACTGGAAGGTGATCCAATGTACAATATGGGTAGTCATCAAGGATGTTTCTATACTAAAAAAGCACCAATGTTTCTATACACCAAATACTATTATAGAACATCATATGAGAGTGAAGATAGTGAATCAGAATATGATCATGAATGTGATGGTCCTACTAAAGATGAATCCCTATTCATGGCTAAGGAAGGAAGTTGCTCACATCAAAAGGGGTCTACTTGGAGTGATTCAGATGATGATGAAGATGAGGTGGATTGTGAGACTCTATTGATGAATTATCTTGAAGAAATAAAGATTGAGAATAATATCAATAATAATATAAAATATAAACTCAAGGACTATTAGGAGAAATTCAGTGTGTATTAGGAAAGAATGAATTAAGACACCAAGGAACATGAATATATGATCAAGCATCCTAGTTGTTAATTGGAAATTATGTCTACAATCCTAAAATCTAAAGAAGATGAATGTTCAAGGTATGTTTTTGAAAAGAAGTCTTTAAAATCTATCTTAGAAAAGACATCTAGTAAGGTGAAGACATTTGTGAGATTTGAAAAGAGCTCATGTGATCTAAAAAATATTCTAAGTGGTCAAAACCATGATAGTGATAGAACTGGTCTTGGATATTTAGAATAATAAAAGAATTTTACTCAAGATAAGATGAAGACTAATGTGAACTAGGACAATCATACTTTTAAGAAAGTCATTAAACAAGGACTGAAAGTCCTATCAAAATCAAGATAAATTAGATCAAATGATGAAATGCCATAAGGTATCCAATATTCAATGGTTAATATTATACATGTAATCAGTTTGGTCATAGGGCTAGAGACTGCAAGTGATTTTTTATAAATGAGTTTGCATGGAATTATGATGGGGTCATCAATCAAAAGGTATGATCAAAGTTAAGTTCTTTAATTATTATAATATATGATATATTATAAATTTTTGTCAAAATAAGGTAAGGTAAGATACATTTCTTATAAAAGGTATGGTGTGCTATAATTGTAAACAGAGAGGCCACATTGCTAAGTTTTGCAAGCAAATGTCTATAAGTTAGAAGGGGTTTAGTCAGTCTCCTAGAATGTAATAAATAAGTCTTGTTAACACATGGAAGCCAAAGGTTAAAATTTTGAGCCATGATGAGACTGTAGGTCCAAGTAATCTATTTTCTATGGTGGATAATGCTTCAAAATTTGAGAGGTGTTAAGGGATCTCATTATCTGCTCATGCTGAGAATGAAGAAACCAAGCTCAAAGAGAAGAATAAGGTGTTGATTGAGGCTGGTTATAAGGTGTGTATAAATATAATTAAACATTTTGATATTATTGAGAATGTATGATGCAAAGAACATCAATTTTCTATGACTAATGATAAGGTTTTAAGTTGCAAGGAATATTTCTCAGATGAAAAGGTATGTCATGAATATTTGTTGTCTCCATGTATTGTCAATCCATTTTTAGAAGAAAAGGAGAATGGTGTAGTGGTTGGTCATGTTGTTTCTCTTAAGCCTAAGAATAAGATGAATAACTAAAAGTATCATAATAAAAGGAAGGAGAAGGAATATGAGGAGTTGTGGGAAACTCCTGATTTCACATTGTTCTAAGACATTGTGAAGTAGGGTGTCTCTACCTATGATTATTAGGAGACATCTTTTCTTATGGAGAATCAAGTTTGTGTGATCAAGTTAATAATGTCAACACACACACACACACACACACACACACACACACACACACACACACACACACACACACACACACACACACACACACACACACACACACACAAACACACACACACACACACACACAGATATATATATATATATATATATATATATATATATATATATATATATATATATATATATATATATATATATATATATATATATATATATATATGTTGATCTTAGAATGCCATTGGTTAAGGAAGAGTAACAAATTCATGAATTTGCTCCATTGGTTTGTGAACGAGTTGTAGTGTAGGGTCAGAATGGGTGGTTCTAGGTGGCTTAATGAGATTGATGAAATTTTCAAGAAGAGTTTGATGTTCATAAATGTCTATACACTAATTTGTGATGTTTTCCATGTGCTTTTGTGGTCTAAAGGTATGTTTGTACCAATTGAGTATTTTTGAATGATATCAATTTTTGGTTTAAGGGAAAGCAAGCCTAAAATGGGTTATAGGAATTCTATGTTCTCAAAAGTATGGTGGATCAATTTTTGGTTCATAAGTGTGTAATGGATGTCTCCATGTGTGTAATAACTATTAGAGGTATGCATTGACAAAAAGGAGCTTTATTAACTTTGTTTGTTATACGATACTAGGGTTTTAAGCTATACTAGAAAAGTATTTTGCCTTATGATTTGAGGCCTAAGGCTTCCTAATAGGTTGAATGGGCTAAATCAATGGTCAAATCAAGCTTCGTAGATAATTCAAGGTTTGTTCTTATAAAGTTATTCATTTTTTTGTCATGTTGGAGGCTTAATTAGGTAGTTAGTTTGTGAATGAAGTATATTTCAAAGGATGAGCTAGTTATTTAAAATTGGTGTTATTGAAGGGGAGTATAAGAGTGCTCTAGATATGAATTTTTAGTTCATGAATATGTGTCTATTAAAAATTGTGGTCTCTATAATTTTCAAGTAGGGCTACAAGGAGTCTAGATAGACCTAGTTTGAAGAAGAGTGTTTTTGTCTCAGTTTGTCTAAAAGAGCAAGGTATGTTTGTTTCAAGGATATTTTTCAAGTTAGTTGAGATCATGTTTCCTATTTGGTTAGTTTCATGAAGTTGTGTTGGTGTTACTTATGGTAGCTTTTGAGAGAAGGATAGTAAGCATATGTGGTGGTTCTTCATGGTGTGTAGAGATCTTAAGATGATCAAGATGTAAAATGGCTCAAATATCTTGGGGGGAGTCCCTATCAGATTTTCCTTGGTGATTTCCATCATATTTTAGTGTTTTTTTTGTGTTTTTTATTCATTGGTTGTAGTGCTTGGTTGAAGAGAGTGTTAACATGGAGTAAGAGGAAATTTTCAAGGAAAGAAGAGGTAGGCTAAAGGTAAGGGGGAATTTGTATCATATTTATAATATGGTACTTTACTATTTGTGGTATTTTTAGGTCCTTAGGATTAGCTGGTTCCCACTTTTTCATTGTGCCATAGCGAGAGAAAGTTACTATTGTGGGAGTGATTGAAGAGAGAGAAGGTGAGCTACATATTGCTATATATGATGGTTTTTGACATCACTGACAAAGGGATAGATTTTTTCAGACTTTTAAATGATGTCATTAATGTGTCTAGGTGAGTGGATGAAGTGTCTTGATAGTCTAAGTAATAATGACAAAGTGTGCAATGTGTTTGTTCTAGTATGCTTGAAGTACGCTTAGTTGATCTTTTATTTAAGCATGGTTAGAGATGTTCAAGGATGACTATTGAGTTTTGAGGATGTGAAATATGTCCCTAATATTTTTTTATGATTTGGGTGATTGTTTTCATAAGTTTAATTCATCTAGTTGTTCATAGTTTTCATCTCGATAATTTGGGTCTAATCATAAAAAATTTGAGTAGAAAAATTGATGGCATCACCATTGCCATGTGTGGATGAGTTAGGAGGAAATGGTCACATGGGTTTGTTCATTATTTTTCCTAGTTATTATTAAATAAATATTAGGTCATGAACCTAAGCACATAAAAATATATACAAGTGCAAATTTGGGCTCTTAGGCATTTTGACAGTATTTTCCCATACTTAGCCAAATTTGCATAAGGCAAGAAAGAATTGAGTAAGAATTTTGATGGAGGAATATCTCACACATTTGGATGTTTAATGATAATATTATCATATGTTTCTGTTTAGTTTTTTTCTTATTTTAATTATGATTAATTTTTAGATCATGCAATGAAATGCATCAAAAAATATGCATGTGCAAAGTTGGTCTCTCACACAGTTTTTGACATAGTTGGCTTTGTGGTAGAAATAAATATGAGTGAGAAAGTTAATGTAGTTATATCTCACATAAACAAAGGTTTAAAGTGTATCTTTACACATGGATTTATTATAATATGTGTGGATATCACATGGTCCAAGTTTTGGATCATGTGAGTCAGTGAGGCAAAATTTATTGTGGTCCAAAGTTGGCCTTCCAAGCATATTACAATGGTTATCATACTTAGCCAATTTTGCGTGAAGTTAAAGTTTAGTTAAAAATGGAGATATAATGGTTCATGAGAGTTCATAAATATATATCTATGATGTGTATCAAGTCAAATAGGTCAAATTTTTTGTTACTTAAACTGGGTAAAGATCAAGCTCCTTACAAAAGGATAGATGGAACATTTTTATTCTAAGATGTCAAGATACAACGAGATAGTGCCTAGTGTTTGAGGTTTAACATTGAGAAAATTTATAGGATAAATATATAATGGTAAGTGGGTTTTTATATATATTTATTTAATGGTGTACATTACATAATAAATACCTCAGTGATCCTTGGAGATCGATGGTGCATATAAAGTCAACATTGCAAGGGTGCACAAGATGAGGTCAAAGTGACTGAGGTTTAACATTTGAGCACTGGAAACTATGAATTAAAGTTTACAAAATATAAATTATGAAATATTTACCTAAATTTTAGAGTACATGAGATGCAAGCATAATGTTTTAATTTTAACTATGACCATTTATTTTTGAATATTTGAATTTTTAAAAGAAAAACCAATGCTTTATATTTCGGCTATATCTTTCTATATTTGTAGAATTTTACCATGGTGTAAAAATAAAAATTTTAGAGGAATAAAATTTTAATCTATAAATATATATTGAAAGATATAAAATTGTTTACAATAAAATATATTATGCTACAAAATTTACTACTTGTTTATGATTATTCTGTAAGTGACCTGAGAAGATTGTTTGATCTTGTTTTGATATTGTTTCAATATATAATGATGCATTGGATTTTGGGGAGTTTTTTATACTCCATAAATATGTTATATGTGCATTATTAAGGTTTTAAAAATCATATAAAGTATGAAAAAAGTTTTACAAGGTGATTATATATTCATCCATAATGACTATTATGCACAAAATGTTGTTTGAGCAAATTGTGCTTAAGCAGAAGGGTACTATGTTGGTTGTTTGAACTTAAGGGGGAACTATAGATCATATTAAATGGTTCCATGATTTTTATATTGGTTATATGTTATTTTTTTGTTTGATTAATTTCTAAAGTAGTAAATGGGTTCACATGAGACCTATAAGAGCTACAAGGGCCTTTATTAAAAGGTGTAACTACTTAAGGGTGACCCATATATGCTATGGCCAACCTATGAAGTTTGTATTGAGATATGGATTCATATGATATATGAATTAATGGTTAAGGTATGCCTAATTTTTTACCAAGATGGTGATGATCATGATTGTTCTATAAATAGTAAAACCAAAGATGATGGTTTTTAGTCTTGAAGATAGACTCTGAATGTGAGAGACTTGGGAGAGATTTGAGAGAGGATTGTGTGTGTGAATTTTTGATAAAAGGAGGGGTAGAATGACATGTATATGATTTAAATATTAGAATATATTGAGGACTATTTTTATAACCTATTTGTCATAATTCTATTGGCAGAATAGTGCTCTTATAGATTGAGGGTGAGCAAAGGTGAAGAGTGATAAGTAGAGGTCCATCATCAGGTGTTGAAGACATCAGTTCATATGTGGATGTGTTCATAGTTTTTTTTGTGTCATATAAACATCTAAGGATGTTTCAACTTCCTTTAATGTGAAACTTGTTAAAAGTTTGGTTATTTTTGTTGCTTAGCTAGAAAGGTGTGGCAACACCTTCTAGGATTATATTCTCACTAAATAGGGATGGTAATTCCTTGATGAGTTATAGATAGTATATATTGGTTCTTTCTTTTGTAGGATAGTAGTCTAATTATAGGTTCTAGTGGGTTTTCTCCCCCAAGAGGGTTTTTAGCATATGTCATGTGTTATATGATTGATCTTGCATTGTCTCTCTTGTTCATTGATATGAATGTTGTGTAATATTTACGAATGCTTATGGTAATTGATTAATAAATTAAAAGGATTGAAATTGAAGTTGGATATTCTAGTCTCATTGATTCACCCCCCTCTCTCAATGATTGTACTTCTAACACTAGTGAGGCATGAAGTGATGAAAAATGGGTTTGTTTATTTTTTACGTAAGAAACTAAGTTAAAAAATGAAGTGGATGAGGCTCTTATTAGTAAAGGTTAGATTAATTGGAAGGGTCTCCTTATGGAATCTGAGGGAGCCTCAGGAGGTCTATCCATCCTTTGGTCTCCTTACAATATTAGGTTATATTTTTTTAGACTAGGAGATAATTAGCTTTTATGCAAAGTTTCTAACTTTTCCTCTGATATCTCCTTATTTAATGTGTATGGGCCTAATTTATTTGTCCATAAAGCTTAATATTTGTCTTAACTTTTGGACCAAATTTATTTGCATCAAGGGCAGAAGTGTACCATTAGAGGGAAACTTAATTCCTTTTTGGATGGAACTAAGAAAATAAGAGGTATTGGGAGATGTTACCAATCTCAAAAAGACTTCTCTATTTTTATTTTGACTTTATGATTAGTGGAATTTACACCAGAAAATGGGATGTTTTCCTAGACTAATTAGCGGGAAAGATTATATAATATAGCTAAATATTGGATCAACTTCTTGACTTTCCAATCTTTTTGGCAATTGATTGGATCTTTGAAAGTAATACCCTTCCTATCTCAATCTCAGATCATGATCTAATTGAGTTGAGGATATTGGAGGATGGGGCACCACCTATTTCTCCTTAAAATTTGAGATAATGTGGTTAAGGGACCCTTCCATCCATTATCGAATTAAACATTGGTGGAAAATGGCCCCATACTTCAAATGTTTAAATATGTTTCTGATGAGAAAAAACTATTTTTTATTAAATATTGTCTTAGATAGTAGAATAAAACCTATTTTAAAAGAAATAGATATGGTAGAAGCTAAACTAGGAAGTATCAATTAGATAGTGTTGGCTTTTGGGATGGATTTAGAGTTATATCATCAGGATAAATCCTTGCTTATGGATCTTTCATAACTTCACCTAGGAGAAGAGTTCTACTAGAAGTAAAAATTTAGAGAGCTATGGCTCAAGGAAGGGGATAATAACACCAAAATTTTCCACAACTCCACCTTAGTGAAGAGATCAACAAAGTGTATCTTGAGCATGAAAACCAAGGAAGGTGTGTTGTTAGAGATTAATTCTACTATCAAAAAGGAGTTTTGTGTCTTTTATGATTTACTTTTTTTCTCCAAGGATTCTCCCTTGGGGGACTAGGATGATAGTCTTAAGTTTATCCCCAAACTTATACTATTCAATAGAATGAAAAATTGATGGAACCATTCTCCTTGGAATAAATTAGGTCAGTGGTTTTTCTAATGGGCATGGATAAAGCCCCACAACCTAATGATTTATTCACTATTTTTTTTAAAGCTTATAGGTTATTATGGGAGAGGAAGTGGTTAGTCTGGTGAATGAGTATAGGGATAAGAAAGTGACTCCAGATATCAATTGCATTTCATCTCCTTAGTGTCTAAAGGAGATTCCTAGTCCTCTTTTAGTGATTATCATCCAATCTTCCTATGTAACATTATTTATAAAATCATATATAAATCAATATATTTTCACCTTAAACCAATATTGTATCTTCTAATTTTAAAAGAGCAATGGGATTTATACTAGGCATATAGATTTAAGAAGGAATAATTATCACTCATAAAATTGTTCATTCCCTTTTGACTAATCATGATGGAATGATTAAAAATCTGGATATAATTAAAGCTTATTTATAATTAATTTGGAGTTTTCTAACCAAATTTATAGTCAATTTTAGTTTTAACATCAAATGTTGTAACTGGGTCTTTAGTTGTATTTATATACCAAGGTTTTTGGTTTTGGTGAATGAGGGATCCTATATCATCTTTGAATCATCTAGGAGGTTGTGTAAAGGGGACCTTTTATCTTTTATCCTCTTCATGTTAATGGTGAAAGCCTTAGGTTAGTCAATTTTAGGGGCCATGAATTAAGGTTATTCAACCTCAGGGTTATCAAGGGTTGATATTGTTTCACTCATCAACAATGAATAGATGACATAGTCATTTTTGGCATTGGTTCAATTCTTGAGGCTCACTCTTATAAAAAAAATTACATACTTATGAGGCTTCCTCTTGGCAGATGATTAATAATACTAAGTTTGAGGTCTACTTTTTTAATGCTTATTTTAACTCTCAAAATAGCATTGTAAACATCCTCAATTTTAAAATTCGCTCATTATCAATAAAATATTTGGGAGTTCGTTTGCATGGGGGTGCTGGTAAAGTAGGGATTTAGGATTCATTGATCAATTCCTTGTGATATATACTATAGGATTGTAAATTAAAGTATTTATCCTTTGTTGGAAGAGTTACAATCATAAAATAAATTCTTAGTTCCATCTTGATATACACCATGTTGGTCCTAACTCCTCCAGCTTCTATGATCAAGGATATCAATTGTATTATGTTGGACTTACTTTGGAAAGGATTGATGAAGAAAAATAAAGTCCCATTTCTGAAATGAGACAAGATTTTCCTCTTTCAAGATAGTCGAGGTGATAAGATCAAGAGGTTGTCTTCCTATAATATTGTTCTAGGGGATAAACTAGTTTGTGGTATGATCTCTTAATCTTAGGATCTCTAGAATAAAATACTATAGTATAAGTACTTTGGGGAGGATGAAAATTTCAAAAGTATTTCCATTCATAACACTCCCAAGGGCTCACATGGGTGGAAATTCATTCTTAAGTGTTGACATATTATCAAAGATCATGTTTATTGGACTATCAACAATGGGAAAAAGGTGGTTTTCTAGGAGGACTCTAAGAATGGGCATAATCCAATCTAACATGTGTAGGGACTAAAGGAAGCAAATATTTTTTTGACATCCACTTGGGGATGCAAGGTATGTGACTATATGGAACCTTTCCCCTAGGCATGAATTATTAATGGAAGTAGAAGAACTTGAAGGATGTACCATTTAATATCTCTTAGGAAGAGGTGATAGAGTGCATATTGTCAAAAAGGAAGGTTTTTATTATCTCTAAAGATGATGCCCTTAAATGGATCATAACTAGTTCTTGGAATTACTCTATCATTTTGGGTTATAAAATGACTAAGTATGAGGAATCCTCCTTTTCATAGGCCAATATTACATGTTGTAAAAATGCTAGTTCAACCAAGGAAAGTGCCTTTCCTTTGTTGGATACCCGAATTAGGATCCTCACACTAGACTAACTGATAAAAATGGCTTTGAAGGACCTTCTCACTATTGCTTTTATTTCTCTATTGAGGGGGGTGCCAACCATATTATTTTTTTATTGCACCTTCGTGGTTCAGTTTTGGAATTGATTATGTGAAAAATTGGGCCTAATATGGGCCCATCCAATTTCCCTTCTATTTTATTTTTATTATTGGATATTTGGGATTATGAATGCCACATTTTCTAATCTATGGGTGGTGAGATCTACTATCTTTATTTGGATCATATGGAAAGAATGAAATTAAATAAATTTTAAGGATTAAACTATCTAGTTTAAATGTGTGATTAAAAAATAATAAGTGTCAATGTATAAAGTGGGATCCATCTCTAATAAAAGGTGTAATGGGATCTTGACTATATGGGACATCCAAATCCTTGCCATTTGATTGATCCTAAAATTTCCCCTATTACTATGTTTAACATTTATAGTAAAAGTTATATGAGGAATGGGCATTCAAATTATATCACTCCTACTTTGGGCTTATTAAAACTCAATTTAAAGGGGTTTTGAGGGGGATTATGGACACTTTCAAGGTGGGGTGTGTCATCATAAAATATGTGGGGTTCCTCATTCAAGATACTTCTCTCAAATTGGCTAACGGGACCAATAATGAAGCTAAGGATCAAGCCTTTATCTTGGGGGTGAAATTGGTTAACAAATGTGGCATTTAAAATGTTATATTTGAAGGTGATTCCATGGTTTTTATTTGAGCCTTATGAAATAGGAGGGCATGTGCTTGGCACATTGAGAATATCCTAGCCATCTTTGGGTACTTTGAATTCTTTTTCTTCTTGGGAGGCTTGTCACTATTATAGAGATGATAATTAAATATCATATTTCTTGGCCAACCAAGGCTTCTCATAATGTGAGGAGACATTAATGATAATTCATGGGAAGTATGGCTAGAGGCCCTCAGTATCTCTCATAATATTTGAAGCTCTCTTGATATTACAATTTGAATTATTGAGGTATGTTAGTGGTTGTGTTATAATAATTTCTTGCAATGATTTCACTTAATTTTTGTATTTTCACATGCACTAATGAATTATATTGGCATCAATTTAAATGAGATGTGATCCCTTTGTAGATTACTTTCATGTTTGTTCTCACTATTGTAACCATGTGTAGGAGTTGTGTCTAAGTCTCAAATGGAGCACACTATGTATTTATACATTAGTGATCCTTTTTTTGATCATGATCATTGATGTATTAAGTTTTAATTGATGTAAAGAAGAGCATGAGGTACTTGTGTATTAATGACAAAGAAGTTGTGTTTGATATCTTGAAGAATATATGGAATATGTGAATTTTAATGAGGATAAATAAGAGGGTTTGATACATTCATAAATGTCTTGGTGAATTTATGGTGTGTGATTTTATCATTTGGATAGATAAACATGCATCTTATAGCTTAATGGAATCGAACACATCACTACAAGTCAAGGAGATATGAATAACCCAAAAAGTTTGTGCATTTTTTATAGGTATTCCAAAAGTCAAACTTGGTAAAAGTTTTCATGGATATGTTTTCCATTTTACCAATAATGTACCATAAAAAATTTGTCCATTGAATAGATTCCTAGCTCAAGATACAAGCCTCCAAAGTTACTCTAGTAGACTATGACATGCCAGAGACCATCAAGTTTAAGCCTTAGGAAATAGATGTTAAAATTCAAAGATATGAACATTGGAATTTAAATAAATTAAAATTTTTATTCATGAATTTTTATTTTTTTAAATTTCATATGAAAATGTTGGTAGTCAAAAGATCTTAACTATGTTTTGACAGTTTTTGGTAGAAGAAAGTGAGCTTTTTAAAGGAGTGTTTTTGAGTGCTTGGAGCTTAAGTGATGGTGTATAATTGATTTAAAGATTACCATAAGTTCATAATTATTATATCCATATGTTTATTATGTATTTAATATATGTATACAGGGTGTTTGAGCTTGATATTTAAAGACTATGTTTTTGGGGGTAATTATGCCTAATAGGTCTTTAAGGCCTAATGGAGCTCTCATGAGGTGAAAAAATGAATTTTGAATTATTGAGAATGGAGGATGTCATTTTAGGTTTCCAATTAAGTTTTAAATAGTTTTTATTACTTTTTTTAGGGCCATATGATCTATAGTTATTCCAAGTGTAATGTGTTACTTAAGACAGACCTAATTGCATTAGGTCTCCATTAAGCCTAATGGTGGATTTGGTCCTTATGGACTATGAGTGACTTATGTAATTTTTTTTTCACATTTTAAAATTGTAAGGTGGTCTATTACAAACATTATTAATTTATTTAAATATTATTTGTGACCTAAATTTTTAAGAGCAAGTGTTTGGTATAAATACATGATAAAATAGGCCTATTTGGGCTAATTAGAGGAATGAGAAAATAAGAAAAAAAAAGATATTAAATAAGAATAAGTAGGTAATTAAGGAACATAAAAATAATATATAAACCATGATTATTATATAACAATTTTTCTTCAATTTGTTGATAAGGTCAATTAACCTAATGAGCCTAGAAGAGGCATGTTGAGTGAGTAAGCCTAGAAGGTTGTTTGAGAGAGGTAGAAGGTTAAGGAGAGTTGAGTGAGTTAATTTTATGTTGAGAGATAATAATATATAAATTATATGTGTATTAAATTTGTATGAAAAATATTTTAAATTATAGAAATAATATTGACTTGAAGAAAACATCACCATTTATGGGTTGAGCAACAAGGTGTTGAGGTGATCTAGTTTATCTTTACTGAGTTGGCACTTGGTAAAGAAGAAATTGGAGATGAATTTATATTTTTATATTTAATAAGTTTAATTTAATTGGTTTTTTTAATTATAATTCACTTAAGGGTTTTTAACCTTCTTTCAATTTGGAGCTTGCTAAAAACTAGTTGAGTCGGTGCTTGACTAGGTAGGGGTGTGAGTTCCTTGTGCGGTTGGTGCCTCACTAAATATTTTTTAATTCCTTATAGGATATTATTAAAAAAAAAATTATAGTTATTTTTATTCCCTATGAAGTTTTACCACATATATTTGGTGTTCTTGTGTTGATATTTTGCTTCATTCTTGTGTGATTTTTCTTCTATGCATTACTATATCTCTATTCTAATTTGAATGATTAGAGAATGATGAATGGAATTGAAAGAAATGTTTGCACATTGATTCAAACCTATTTTTAGTTTTTATTATTCCAACACCTTTGATCAGGGTTATATTAGATAAAATCTATATGGTGTTCAAGGGAAGTAATAATAATACTAGAAAAAAAAAAGTGTTCTTCATCCAAGCAAGACAAGTTTTGGATGCAATAAAAGAAAGTGTCAAAATGGTTTTATTTGGTACCACCTATCATTTCAAAGTGAATTATGATATTACCTCCATTTTCATTTCTAATTTTTTCCTAGTTGTGGACAACAAGTTTTTGGTCAAGTATGTGATATAAATATTGATTAAGACATAACACATGGTTGGGTGGATTGAGGCCATTAATGGTTTCCTTTATAATATCTAGACCTCTTTTCATCTCTCTGATGTGGATAATTTTGGGTTAATCCTCTTTTGGTATTTCATGATCTTAAGGAATGGTTGTTCATGGATTTGTCTTTATTTGATAAATTTTAGGGTCTCCTTTAGTCTCTTGCACTAGTTGGAAGGATTATGGAAATATTGGATGTGGATTATCTATGGGATCCTCTCTCTTAGCCATCTTGAGTCTATAGTGTTCATCTCAAATTTTGGATGTGATATTTTTCTTACCTAGGGTTTACGGTGGTGGTAAATTAATGACACTCCTAAAATATATTATGGGATTTGTTTTGGTGTTGATGCCCCTCCTATATGGGATATTATTACTACTATTTGAGCATTCTCTAACTCAATTTTGAGGACTCTAGGTCTAGGCGGTGTTCAATTGGTTGATGAGGTGGATAATCCTAGTGATTTTGATGTGGAGGATGTAGGTGTTATGGGTTCATCAGAAGTTAGGTAGTCATTAGTTCACGTTTAGGGGTAGAGTTTTAGGCTTTCCCCCTAATCTTTATTTTTCCCTTGTTCTTGTTTCTATGGTGCTTGATCATGTATTATTTTTTGGTCTTTATCCTAAATTGGATTAGAGTCATGTTATCTAAGGTTTTTTGTATTCCTTGGGTTTGTTTATTCTCCTCATGGTGGGTCTACTCTAGTTTAGCTAGGTTTTTTTTTTATTCCATTTTGGATTTTCATTTGAGGAAAACAAGTGATATTTTATATTGATATTTATTGTGGGTAAGGGAAACTTAAACCTTCAATTATCTATTAAAAATAAATAAAAATATAAAAATTAATCATTCAATGTAAGAGAGGGTATTCAAAACATAAAATAATAAAAAAATATGTTTATTAACATATATCAAAGTCAACTTATTATCTTGTTAATGGGATATCAAAGTGTATGTCCTATATAGATTAGCATTAATTTCACACAATGTGGATAAGGAGTAGTAAATATATTACTATCATAATTTGTAAAATGGTGACAAGTTGTAGAATATCCAAAATCATCAGTATGATCAATATAATCTTACATGTATTGTGTATCTCTAATAGTTAAATTAACTTTTGAAATCCATTTATGTTATAGAATACATCAATGTTATTTTTTAAACATTCTCATAAGAGTGTTGTAATAATAATGTAGGACATGATGAACTAGGTAATGTATATTTAATTCAAGGTTGCTAATCTATAAAATGATGGATAATATGTCACAAAGTAAGATCAATAACTTATTATTGTAATAATATATATAATTTGAGAGGGTTAACCCTATGTAGGTTGTAAAATAAGCTAATTTGAAACTCTAGTAGGAAATGTTTTAGGATAAATAAGGTACTCATATGGAACATCCAATATTGTAACCACATTTTAATTATAGATATACTTAAAACATGAATTTATAAAATGTGGGATTAGGTGTATCTTATGTATATATGGTCATCCTAATAGAATTTTAAATGCACCAATGTTTATAAAAACCAAGAACCAAGTATTGATGTTTTTATGTTTTACCATAACTAGTAACACAATGCTCCTAATAGGTTTTTGAAGTTTTCCATTGAATGTTTGTTTCACCAATTAAATCTCTATGTTACATAGTAATAGTATTATAGTTCATATGTTTTTAATTCACCATTTTTTCACCATAAAACTATTTATGGGATGTGATTCAATAAAGAAACTTGTGAATAAAGGTGCATTGGTAAAATCATTGTTAATGATTTCATGATATAAAATGTACATTTATCTCATTATATTTGTGTATCTGTAAGTATACCAAATATTGAATTTATAAGATTAACCTCATTAACATTAATAACATAGGAAGATATACGAGGATACAAATAATAAATCATATGCACCTTA
Organism: Torreya grandis; assembly: GCA_037957365.1. Taxonomy (NCBI): domain Eukaryota; kingdom Viridiplantae; phylum Streptophyta; class Pinopsida; order Cupressales; family Taxaceae; genus Torreya; species Torreya grandis. Next base: position 54,528 of record JARHVA010000733.1, read on the forward strand.
GGATTAGTCTTGTTTTGTTGTACCTCCTACATAAGAAATGGATTGTTAAACATATTAAGTTTTTCTCTAGTTATGAAAATAAATAATTAGTATGTGTGATATTATTATCAAACTCAATAATGTTATTATCAATTATGTAGTATGTACAATTTATTAAACTACATCATCTATTAGTCGAATGTCTTGTGTATCTATGCCAATCAAAATATATATTAATATAAATAATATTAGGTTGTAGCTTTGTCATGTCAATTTCCATAGGAGGAGGAAGGGATATGAAATTTCAATCATGTCTTTTTCTTCAAACCTTGTAAGGATGTTATAATAATTGTGTAATTATTCTCATTTTAGGAATATAAAGGAAAATCCTACTAACAGGTTGTGAAACTAAGTTAACTATTGTTTTAACCTCATTATTAGTATTTTTAATCTTAGATTTTAAATGTGTCTTCATTTAAAACTTATAATTAGAATAAGCTAGATGATTTTCCCCATATTTCTAATTTTTAATGGAAATAATATTTACCTCAAATTTTTAATTTTATGGTACATGTCATAAAATAATGAAAATGTTTGAACGTAATATAATCATGTATGCCACAAATAAAATCATTAGGTCCTTGTTTTAGTTGTGAAATTTCAATATAGGAGACATTTTCACTAATTTTGATAGAGAAACGACATAATAATTTGTTATAATAAGGATTGAATGAATGTACCCATTAAATATAAATGTCATTAAACCATTACAAGCCATAGTTTCTAATGCTCATATGAAAAATAGTTTTTTAACTTATCATTATTTGAAATGTCTAAACTTGTTGTGTAGAAGGATCTAAGATGTTATTGTAGATTAATTTTACCCTTAAAATGGTGTAGTTTTAGATGTAATTAATCCTATAGGTAATGCATAGTTTGAAATATATGAGGCCAAAGGGTTATGTAATAATTCCTGAGAGTTATAGGTATGCACTACTCTATTATAGTCTTATGTTATTTGAGCAACCTTAGCTTGAATATTTGAAAGTGTTTGCAGTAGAAACATTAAATAGAATATAGATATATCATGTCCCATGATAGGCCTTAGAGGAACATAAGATATATACTAATATATGTAAGAATATCCATATATATTTTATGAATAAATTGTGGTGATGCCATAGTAGATATAGTATGCATCACTTGTGTAACCATATGTGTAGACACATGAACATAAGTAGTAGGAATGATAGTTTAAAATACTAATTTAGGATGTATGAATCTAAAATGTGGATTAGTAACATTAAAAAAAATTCATTTGGTTATTCAAGTTTTGATTCCTTAATTATCTTTTTATTTTAATCTCTTGTTACATGAAATAATGATTCAAGAATATGGAAATTTGTATTAAAATATTATTTAATCTTAGTTTAATCTACATCTTCAAAGTAGTCATGAAAATAATAATAATTTTTTATAATGTTATCATGAAGTATATCAAAAAGATAAGTACTAACATTATTGATATCTTAATTTGTAGATGTATTAGCGGTTTAAAGGCTCTATATGTTATAGAATAAAACCATACTATAATAAAGGAACTAGGAATAAACCATAAGATGGGATGAGTTTGAAACCCTAAGAAAAATTTGAAATTCCAATGTAGAAGGAAAGGTAGGGTATTCATATTTAAATAAATGATTAGGTTATCTTTTTTTTTTCATATTTTAATCCAAAGTAATATTAAATAATTAAAAATATTTACTAATTAATATTATATGAAATTTGTCTATAATTTAATGTATATTCTAAAAATAACTCATCGACATGAATCCTATACTTTTATCCTAACAAATCCACATTTATTACCATGTTATTTAATTATAAAATATCTAAAAAAAGTCATGAAATATGTATAATATATAATTAGGAAGTGTTGATATTGAAAGGAATACTACATAATGATTAGAGAGTAAGAAACTATTACTGGAAACCTAAATGCAAAAAGAAACAAGGTTAGCTTGGAGAAACTCAAATTGATAAAAATACATAAGAGTGGGATGTCCTCCTCTTTCCACTGTCTTTTTTTAATTAAAATTATACCACATCCACAAGGACTTCATGGACATTATATTCAATATGGTGTTACGAAATACACATGCATGCTCTAAACATTTCTCATTCACTCTTTCCTTTTCACATTCCAACCCAAAAACCAAAAATAATTAAGAAAAAAATATTTATTTCATTCATTCCCATGGATGTTATAGGTTCATAGATATACAAAAATAATACCTTGGGATAAAAAAATAGAATCATGAGATTCAAGAACTAAATACAAACAAATCCATGTCTATTTAACTTATTCTAATTGAAAAGTGTGTGTTTCACCTTTTTATAAAAACATGAGAAAATGCCATAGGCTTTTTTGGGGCATGATAAAATGTCCTAAAATTTTTTGAGGCCATAAAATTTACGTTCAAATTCATAAAAACATTCCATTTTTTTAAATTGTAGATTTTTTGATAGGATTCCAAATATGTACTCAAAATTTTATTTTATTGTAACCCATATGTTGATTTATCCATTATATCATAACCTTATATATTTAGAGGTCTCAGGGTGTCAAAATTTTCCTTGAATCCTATTAATAGTTACATAAATTATCTAACATAAAAAGAGTGGTTAAAGAGTTTCAATTTAAACTCTTATACAATTAGAATAGTGGATTAATAATCTCATTTTTAACATTACCAATCCAAACTTGAGATCATACCTCCCCAATTAGAGAGTCTTTTGGTCCTCAAAATCTTAGGAACTTATATGGTGAATAAATTCACTTCACCAATTTTTTAACATCTATTTATCTTGGAGTTCAAATTGATGAATTAACTTATAGACCTTGTGAAAATTTGAGTCCACATTTTCATGCCCTTTATGTCCATCATTTCCCTTCATCCATACTTGTTGATCAAGACCCATGTCAAAAAGAGAAAATATGATAGGAACTATATCTTAATATCATTTTTTAGTAGACATGTATTTAAATAATATATTTTCTTTCATATCTTTAAAATTATAAAAGACAATTTACCATTAGATTGAAAAAAAATGTTTATCTTGAGTAGAAATCACCAAGGAGAGATGAGATTTTCCTTCATATGATTTAATGATGTATCTCTTCCCATACTTAACCAATAAATACTAGTTATTTATTTTTATGAAAATAACATCAATGACATGAATATAATTTATGTCAAATACTATACCACAACCATCAATAGGTGAAATATCTACCATAACTTCATCAATGAAATTCTCATTTATTACAAATTTAAATTTTCATTTTTTGGAAACCTTTATCTCTAATTCTTATTTCAACCATCCTATAGAATATGGACTGGGATCATTATATATTTATATCACAAGTTATATACCATCTATTTTATAATAAAATTTTCATGATAGAAAGAATTAAAAAAAGCATCCAATTTTACTATCTTGATATGGAAAAGTATAGAAGTTTGACTTCCATCTTTATCACCATTATACCCTAACATAAATTTTTATAAATGGAGGTAAAATATCACTTATTATCAACATAATATCTAGAATCAACATTTTTTCCTTGAAATGTGGCCACAACCTTATTTTCTTATTTTTATTACTCAAATGTAATTTTATATGTAATTTCATGTAATCCACCTGTATATGACCTTAAACATCACAACACCCACACTTATTTGTATAATACTTGAAACTAATAATATAAGTATCATTGAACCCATATTACATTTTTTAAGAGTTGGAATAATTTGAAGAGGGATATGAACTCTTATTTTTATTCATATCCAAATAATGGGCTTCATAACAAACCCCATCTATGTCATTAGGATTGGTATGCAAAATGGGCCTCCTAAAGTGACTATACAGTCCTAAAACAAACTTCATGAGGATGTCACTATAAAATTCATATTTTCAAATTTGAACCACCTACTTATAGATCGACACACTTTTTCCTTCATGTTACCTCAAAAAAATTTAATCAATAGACCTTTCATCTTCATAACAAATAGGATATAATTACTTTTTAATTAAGGTCTTAAATTCATCCCATTTATTAATTAATTAGTTTTTTAACAGCCAATAAATTAAGATAACTCTCAAACAAATTTAGATCATTATTATATAGTAAAAATGTTCAAAAAAAAATTATCTTCTCTAATGTGATGCAAACTAAAATTCACCTCTAGTTGGTATAATGGGTAATACATATTATTCACATTCCCTTCACCTTCATATGATTTAATTAAAATATTAACCTCTAATTTAAATGGAGGTGGAGATTGAATGGGGATTCTTCTTCTCATGCTTATACATGTTTAACTCCTCACATAATTCATAAGTATCCATGAAAACTCCCAACATTACCATGACAATCTTCATAATATTCCAAAGCTCCATTTGAGTTGATATATGTCTTTAGAATCCTTTACCAAGTTTTTCAATCTATGATTTCCATATTCAGGTAACTCATTATATTTGGAGCCATAATTATCTCTTATCCATTATAACTTCTTGTTTATATCTCTTACTACAAATACACATAATAACATCCACTATCACTTATTGCTCTTGTTGCATGAATAAACATACACAATGGTCACACCAAAAACCACATATAATCAAACACTAAAATATCTCTAATACTATTTAGATATATAATTTGGTGGATATTCCACATATAATTCATCAACATGAATCATATACTTTATTCCTAATTACTTATTATATAGATTGTTGTTTACTTATAAATAACTTAAATAAGTAAATAAATGTGCATAGTAAAAAATTTGAACCTACTAAAATTTAAATTAATATTAAAAAATTAAATTAGAGAAATAAAATACTAAAATAAACATAAATTCAAAAAGACACAAGGATAAAATGGAGAAATTCAAATTGAGAAAATTTTAAAAGAGTGAGGAATTTCCTCATCTTTCCACTATATTATTTTTTAATTACAATTCTACTACTCTCCCAAGGCCTTCATGGACATTATTTAGATTACTATATGTACAAAAAATCATACATGCTTTGAAAATTTCTCACTCACTCTTTGAATTTCACACTTCAACTCAAAAACAACATACAATTAAGAAGAAGTTCTACTAGGAAATGTTCTTCATCCCTTTCCATGGACTCTTTAGTATACATAAGATAAATATCTCATGATAAAAAAATAGAATCCCAATACTTAGGAAATAAAGATAAATGGATACCCAATGCATTAAAATTATTTAAACTAAAAATTAAAGTACCACCATGTCTTTTTTTGATAATGTGGTGGAAAAATCATTGGTTTCTAAGAAAATAAATAAAAATTGTCCTACCAATTGTGGATACATAATGTTTACATAAGAAATTGTATAGATATCCTATTTTTTTAAACTTATATGACTTCTATAAAGTAACCCAAATATGCACTCAAAAATTACTTTTGAAGCAAACCATATGTTGATTTATCCTTTATATTAAAACTCCATATGTTTTTGAGGTCTTAAGGTGTCACAATTTCTCCATAAACCTTATCAATCATCACATAACAAAACCAATAAAAAAATGTGATATAAAGAGTGCTTAAAGGGATTTCAAGTTAAATTATTATAAAATTATGATACTGGATGAGTTATCTCATAATAATAACACTATTGATCTAACTTTGATATCAATAATAAAATAAAAAACATGATAATTTAGATTAAAAATGCTAAGTGATATTACAACTAATTGATTTATAAATGAAAATTCAAGAGAGGGTTGATGTAATTAGCTAATTTTTCCTACCATTTTATGATAAAATATTCCATAAAATATATAAATTCTATGAATTTGATTCATCAACTATTTAGATAAGAAATAGTGGGTCAAAACTTTATCAAAATTTGCTAGGAAAGTCAAACACCTCAAGTAGCCAAAACTGTCAAGGTTTACCCGTAGTAGCCCTAAAAAAATTAAAGTTTTGAAAATTATAATATCCTTTTGTATGTACCTTAAATTTATTTATTTATGTGTGAAATTCCATGATTTTGAATTGAAATACATATTTTTTCTATTTCATCCAAACCCTAATTTTACTTGATTAAGCATAAGTGGTCCTTAAAAAGAGGCTATTTTTTGGGTTTCATGTCCCCAACCACTCCATGTTGAATGTATAATGTTTCATATTTTTTAATAATTTAAAGAGGGATTTAAATTCAAAATTATCCCACTTATTTTGTATTTTGAAACATTAAGAAAACTATAGATTATAATTCTATCTTTTGATCTTTGAGACTTTGTACAATGAAAGTTTGACTTTTTGTATTCATATTTGGCTATACATATTAGTCTAGATATTATAAATAATATTTTTATTTTTTTAATATTTATAAAAGTCTAATATAATTTATTTGATTTAAAAATGTTCCCAAGACTTTCCACATGAATAATAACCTTACGAGATATTAGTATTTATATGTGAATCTTCATTAATTTAATACTATGCCTGATTTGTTGAAACATTTTTAGGTTGACATAATGGATAATTAATAATTTTAAATATATATATTGAGGCACCTGTTGGGAATTGTGTCCACCATTTAGTATTACACTATATATTGCACATGGATTGAGGTATGGTGGTTATATTCTTTCAATCAGTAGGTATGCATGAAAGATGTCCAATTATCCCCTACCAAAACCTTTGGGAGAAACTTCATCACTGGGTATGACATTTTTTCAAGTTCTTATATGTATAATTATACAACACTTACTCCTACAATTGTTTCTACCTTGATATTCATAATATCCATCTCTTCTAATATTTATTCCCTTTTGGTGTCCTTATGTACTTTTTATGGACTAGAACTCATGCACTTCTTTCCCATTCTAAATCGGTTAGTGTTAAAGTGAAGGTACTTTAACAAACCCTCTAATTTTTTTTGTCACTTCTCATAGTCACAAGGTCTACAACTGTGACTTTAGCTCTCAAGCTTCACATGCTGTTAATGGTGGCCTTGGCATCACTCCAATTTTTTGTGGCCTAGTTTTTTCACAATTCATTCCCCATACTTCCCTATGTCAATATTAAAGTTAATGAAATGCATTTATTTTTTAAATAGTTCACTTTTTGAATCCATATGTGCTCATGGGTTCATTCTATTGGTAGTTGTTTACCTCAGCTCTAGTTCGCTAGTCTGCATTTTAAGTGCAAATTATCTCAAGGTTTGTAACCTAAACCAATTGTCCCTTTGTTGTTTTATACCATTAATTTAGATACCTTATTAATTTTAGGTGATTAATGGTATGACTAAATCTAGAGTTCTTGGAAATCAAAAAATCTCATGAAATCTATGAAAACCCATTACCGCCTATGCATTGAATGTGGATCTTTTTGCCTCTACCATCACCTCAATAAATCCTCTAATGATATTTTTGGTGAAGTAATGTGTGGTTAAAATAGTAACTTCTCACCTCATTTTGGGTGGGTGCTATCATGTCCTAATGATATTTCTCCTATGATTTATTCACTTATCATCAAATTCACCTTTGTTATGGATACTAGGGCAAAGAGCCTTACATATGAATGATTCAACCTCTATGTTTCCATCTTATTTTCCTAATTTGATTTCAATTCCAACATGTTTCCATACCTTGTTTGATTTCTATGCACTTTCATCTCTTTGCATTGGCTTGTCCTACCCCATATAAGTCCCTTATGTTGGTCTTCCAGCACTCCACTCTCTACTTTTTATCTCTTGTGCATGATCATAGTGTGTATTTTATTTCTACCTCTTATGCATTTACATTCTATGCACCTTTATTTCATCTTATGTGCATGATCACCCTTGGTGCTCATAGTTTAAAGTAGGGTGAATTCCATGCACCTAAAAACTTAGGTGTTTAGCCTCAAGCATTTGGGAAATTATTTGTCATCGACTCACTTGACTAGAGTTATGTGTAAAAGCACCAAAATATTTCTGTTATGGGATTGAAATTAATACATATTCTCTCTACAAGAACAACAATATAAAAATACATGGAAATATTTGGCTTATGCCAAACATCATTTAGGTCAGGGCACCACAACTAGCTTATGTTGGTAAGTCGGTATCTAATGGCACAAAAAAAATCTTATTACATATAAGGATTTAGATGGTTTAAATTGAAATGCCTATGGAGAATTTTGATAGATAACATGCATAACTTACATGCATTAGTTTCCAATATATTATGGATGGCATATGGGCCCATCCCCCTAATTTTTAGCTTTCTTAGGTGCTTGAGGTAGTTAGATTCATAGAGTAGTACCAATGCTCCTTCAATTAGTACCTTGTGCTTAATATGCCTATCATTCCATAATTTATAGCATGCCTTCTCTATCTACTATATCCATCTTGCTTGGGTGTGCACTTCACCAAAATGCTCTAAGTCCTCTAACATTAGACTCAACGATTATTGGTAATACAAATGACCAATTCATGTTATGCACAATGATGGTACCAATAACTCTATCAGTATAATTACCTCTTTGCCAAACACTAGCTAGAATCATGTATCCTTGTTTAGGTACTTATAAGTTCTACAGTATGCCCATAGGATTGTTGATACTCAATCATCCTAGTATTTGTGACCAACATAATATATCTTCATGAGGCATGTCCCTATTATCTTATTGAATAAATTAGTGATTTCATTTTCTTGGGGATGATATGGGGTGATCTTGTGTTATACCACCATGTAATCTATCAATAAGATCTACATAGTTTCATTAATGAAGTGTGTACCTCTATCACTGTTAAGCTACGTAAGAACCCATAGTGATTTTTAATGTTTTCCCATTAAAACATTATGTATATTTTGGATATACAATTTTTAGTAGGCACTACCTGGGCTCACTTTGTGAAATAATCAATGGCCACCAAAATCTATGTTGCACTTGTGCACATTATTGTGGGAGTGATTGGCTCACTAAAATCAATGGCCCATATTTTAAATGGTACCTAGGAAAGAATGGGGATGAGAGGCATCTTGTCCCATTGGTTTTTCTTCCTTGTGCACTATAATATGTCTCATGCCTTAGCATAATCCTTTGAATCTTGGAATAGGCTTGGCTACCACAATATTGATTATATCACATTGCATGCCATTCCATCTCCAGTGTCATGGCCTCCTACGATCCCCTCATGTGCCTTGAATTGAATGGATTATATTTCATGTTCTAATACACATCAGTATAGGATTTCATCTCAAATTAATTTATACAACTCCCCACTAATGATCTAAAAGGGGGCAATGTGAATGATGAGCTATTTTTTTATTTGGTTGTCATGATCTGGGATGAAAACCTAGAGGTTAGAAATGTGGCTATCTCTACTATGTATTTGAGAACATGATATAATATATAAAGTTTCACATCTGATATGTAATCTTTAATGGTCACTACCAGATCACTAGAGTTGATGCAAGATAAATGGTCTGGTCCCAAGTTCTACTTCCCAGGTTTCACCATAACTGAGAGCTAGAATTCTTAAAATAGAACTATCCATCTAAAAATGTGCCCATGGGGAATGGGATTATTCATAAGGTACTTAAGTGCCTCATGATTAGTGAAAAATATGAATGGGGTCACTAACAAGTATTACCTAAATTAATGGAGGGCATATACCATATCCAACACCTTGTGCTTAGTAGTTGTGTAATTTTGCGTTATGCGGGTCAATTTGTGACTTGTGAAGGAGATAGGATGATCCATATTACCTTGATTAGGTTACACCAAAATAATACCAATTATAAAGTCATATGCATCAACATATAAGTGAAATGGATTCATATAGTTAGGAAACTAAAGGATAGGAATGTTATCCAGCTTGAGCTTCATCATTTCAAAGGTACCTATTATGTCATACCCTAGTGGAATGGGCCACCCTTACACAATATCTCCTTTAAATGTGTTATAATCCTTGAAAATCTCCTTATAATTTTTTTATAATAGCCAAAATGGACAAAAAAGGCATGAATGTCTTTTTCCATGAAAGGGATCTAGAACTATAAAATAATAGAAATCTTAGTGGGGTCGATGAGCAGACCATCTTTGCAGACAATGTGCTCGAGTAAGGTTCTAAATGGTGTCATGAAAACACACTTATTAAGGTTCAATGATATATTTAGTTGTTGACACCTTGAGGTGAAAGTTATCATAATAGTCTCTCATGAACCCATACATATTCCAATCATCAAGGTACACCTAGAGGAACTTATGGATAAAATCCTTAAATGTAGTGATGACAACTCTATAGAATATGACTAGTGTATTCTTGAGCCCAAAGTGCATCAAGTTATAGTTGAAACAAACCCATTATATTTCATAGGTTGTCTTAGGCCTATCCTCCTATTCAGTTTGTAATTTATGGTATCTAGAGAAACCATCAATGAAAGTATAGATTTTGTATCATATGACTCCATCTAAGACTTCGCTAGTGAATAGAGTTAGGAAGGGGTCAATGACATAAAAAGTGTTTAATAATTATTAATCCATAAAATTTTGGATACAACCATATTTATTGATGATAATAACCATGGGGCTCACCCATTATAACTCTTGCACTAGGTAGATCACTTCTATGGCTAGCATACCATCAATCTCCATTTTGACCTTGGCATGGAAATTAGGGTTCATTCTATAGGGGAACTTTTTGATAGGTCGCATACCATACACATGATTTATTCTCATTTTTCAAAAGGATGGGTGGGTTCCCTTCATGTCCTAGTAATTTTTAATAAACAAATATTAAACTCATTCAAAATATCCACACTTCATGCTAGCTCTATGTTGGACCAATATGCACCCAAAGTAACCACCTTTGGTTCTACTTTTGAATTGATATCAACCTGGATAGTCATGATCAGTAGATAATAGGGATTATTTCTCTCATGATGTGTGTCCTCAACTTTCCTATTCCCCTTAATTATTTTTATGTGGAGATGATTATGGTCTTCCTCATTAGGGGCACTGTCATCCACTTGGCATATAAGCTTACTCTTTCCTATCAAGGATGTCTAATTTTGTGCCTTTCAAAAATTTATATCTTCATCACTTGAGCCACTATTGAGTTATTAATACTCAAAAAAAATTGGGAGTGATATTATTTTATCCCCAAACATATCATGTAGGCATTCCTTTAAGATTATAGTGTCCTTAAATTCTGCCCTTCAAATGACTTGCAATAGCTCGATCAATTCTAGGTTATGTGACAAAAAGGAGAAGGTGTGAACAAAATTATCCCTCAAGACATCCCAAATGGCTATCTCTTAGAAAATTTCATTGACAAAATACCATGATTTTACCCATATCTTAAAGGTTATATAGAAGGTGTGCAATGACAAATTCCTTAGGGTATTTGTACCACAATCAATCCATGTTTCTTCACACAATTATATGTTCACTATTGGGTCTGAATCACTAGAGTATGGAGAAATGTCTATGTCCTTGTTGATTTTTATAATACAGTGTAGATGGATGCATTTACATCTTGCTAATTTGGCAAGCTAGGCCTCTGTGCTACCCACCAATGAGTGGTAGTGTTTCTCAAAGTATACACCAAAGTGCTCATCATGTCTACTTCCTTTAGGATGAAAGACTCTAGGTCATAGACATATTCATATATAAGATTACTTCCCTCATATCATGGAGCACTAAAATTTTATCTTGTCTCAAAAAAAATACTATGGTTCCCTTATTTATTTTTCAAGGGACTCTTTGTGAAGTGAGATCAATCTAGACCCATCCAATCCTCATAGGTTTTGGTGCCTTGGCACTCACTACATGACACCTCCGACTAGTGATTTTATAAGCTTATTCAACCCATCAATTGTAAGCTATATTAGTAGTGTTTGAATCTGACTATCCATCATCACAATAAATCACTCCTTGGTTATTAGGGTTGATTGTCTTGGTGCTTTATACTATGATGTTATATATATGGCTAATCTCATCCTCAGGATCAACACTTTATACGTAAGGGATTCCATGGTCATTTGAGAGGGGGATCATGAACCTTTCCTTAATATTTTCAAAATTCATAGAGTGATTATTGAAGTTAATGTCATCATTATTCATGTAGTACCATGGCCTACCTAGGAGTACTGGATAATTATCTTACTCAAACAACTTAATCACTCCAAAGTCAGCATGGAATTCTTCACCCATAATATCTACCATGGAGCCTTTTATAATTTTACTTAGTTTTGTCCTAGATTTTCTAGACATGAAAAGAATAGGAGGGGAAGGCCTTAAGTTTGGCCTACCCATCTTCTCCCATACATTATTTATCAAGATATTAACCTCAATGCCTATGTCTATAAGGACCTCACATATAAACCATCCATAAATGGTGGTATTCACCAAGAGATCTTGATCATAATCCATGCTCTGTGTATGCCTAACCTCTCATGACCTTTATATGTGTGGTGCAATAATTTCAACTATATTCTACATGGCATGCTCTAAAAGCAAATTATTTAATATGGGAAACATACCTTCTATCTTTAGGAGGTGCAAGATCTCCATTAGCTCTTATACCTTAGCCTCCTTGTTATCTTGATTCTTGTAGGAGGCAAAAACTTGCACCTCTATATCTCATTCTATTTGGATTTATTCTTACATGTTTTGAATCACACTCATAGCCTATTATAATACATATTTATATCATGTAGGGTCTAAGTAAGGCACATATTTGGGTTCAGACCATGTTATGCACTTAGTACAACTCAGTTCCCAATATTCTAGGTACAACTCTATTACTAACATAACTAGTGGCTGAGTGGTGAATCCATTATGAGTAGTTTCTTATACTTTGATTGGCTCCATGTATGTTTTTTGTGCCTTAGGAGTCAACTTATCCACTTGAGGCTCACACATGATCATTCCTATACCTTTATCTATGTTGGGATAACCTTAGGTAAAAAATTTATATAATTTAGGGCACCTCTCGACCTTGTGTGTTTCTTGGAAATACCCAAACATTGGATGTATAGGGCAGTCATGCTAATAATGGTTAGTCAAATAACACTTGTAATATGATCATAGTGGGAATATTCATCCACACATCCTTCACCCTACCCTCTAAAACCTCTTTGCATCTCATAACCTACATTTTAATGGCCATAGCCTACATTCTACTAACCATAGCCATTATTTCCTTAGATTGCCTTCCCTCTAGCTACTATAATCTCTTGTTATGCACCTTTATCCATATTTTTAAGCATTTGATCAATTATGCACCAATCATCTATGGTATGAGTGTAGGTTTCACACAATCCAAAATATATGGTTATGCTAACTTGACTATCATGTTAAAACAAAGGTTAGTTATAAAATCATGTGCCTCATGACAAACCTCATAGATAATGTGAACACATTCCTTTAAGGATAGTTATTCTTTTTATGGCCTCTTATCTCACAATCAATCCACCATAATCTACTTTAAGCATCTTACGATGAACTAGGAGTCAATTTTTGGAGTTAGATAGCCATGGATGCCATTTGTGCTTCCATGAATGGGTTGATCCTAGTGTTAGCACTTTTGACTACCATGGCTATAAATGTAGATTCAAGTTATTCTTGAGGATCTATGAATGTCTTCATAGAGAGTACTCTTTTAAATGGTACTATCAATACTCCAACAAACCATTATGTGTGTGTGGAGGGGTGAATATCATAAGGAAGTTTAGAAAGAAGATTTTTAAACATAACATCATATAGGCACACACTCTTTAATAGCCTTTGGATAATTTCCTTGAGTGTGGTGATGCTCTATTGTTCAAACTTAGGTATTTCAATCTCCATCATAAATACTTCATTCAAGGTATCATAATCAATCATATCCTAGTTAGGATTAAATTTCATATACCTGGTATGAGCGTGATCAAGAAGAGTCATCACGAACTATGTTTCATTGTACTCCAACTAGGTTATACCCCAAGCATGACATTGAATATTAAATTCTAACATATTTTCTATGACATTTTCCATGCCATGATATTTTGGCAATTGCATTACCATATTGTAAAATATTTTTTGTTGGGGGGAGCGATGGCATTTGAGGTGCTTTCCCCATAGTACTTATCATGGTAGTGGTCTTCCAAGGCCTCTAGTTAGTGGGTTGGGCATCAACACTATTGTTGTTGTTTGCAGTATTGAAGTAGATAGCATGTTATCCCTTACGTGTGACTCTAGGCCACTTCTTATGGGTTATTACCTAGTCTACATAGCTGACATTTCCTAAAATAGAATGATTTCACTTATGTTTTATGTTGTCGAGCTAGCACCCAGAGGTCTAGAGGTATCCTCACTTATCTATTTATAAGTAAAAACTTATTTAATCACAGAATTATAGTCCAAGTCTGTAAATTGATCAAAGTCAATGTGGATAATAGGGTCAGTTGCTACTCTTTTTTCTTCTCATGGGAGATCTAGTGTATGAGATATCTCCACAAGTTTAAAGGGGGTTGGTGATTCTAGTGCATCTTCAATGGTAAAATTCTATAGGTACCTAACACATTATTCACCCATTAATAATTGAGCTCTATCTATGTCTTCATTGTTCCTCTCCTCATGCTATTACAATTCAATAGATCCTTCCCCATATACTTCCCACATGTTATGGGTTCTCTTGGCACTTCTAGGTTTTAGATATTCCATTATTCTATGCCTTCTCTTTTTATAATTTTATCTTTTGAGCTCTCATGTGTCAATTTTATCATCTTCTTCTATTGAACTTCACCTACATATCCCCTTCTTCCCCGTTGCATTAGTCATACATAAAAATATATTATCCTTCCATTCTTATGATTTGAAATCCATAATCCACCATCAATTTCTTAAGATCTATGCTAAAGTATTTCAAAAACATGCCTCTATGCTTGTGCAAGAATTGATAATCCACTTCTTTAGGGTAGGATTACATTGATACTATGAACTCAAACATATAACTATTCAACACTCCTTGCCACCATTTGTCTATAACTCTATTCCAAGTGTGATCAAGGTTATCAAGCTTTTCTATGTACTCCATCCACTAAAGGTGTTTTTTATATATTTGTCTTTTGTGTGTCACATAGGTAGCCAACCATTGATGCACATGCTCAGGTAGTTTGAAAAAGAAGACCTCATATAGAGTATCATATAGGTTATTCCAGACCCACTCCTTTGTCTTATGTTCTATATAGGATTGATTATTTAATGAAAATATATCTTCTGCCTACCATAGCTAGTGCTCTATATTCCTGAGGGAGATTTGGAGAACTTTTTTGTTACACCATTGTAGAAAAAAAATTTAGCATGGGTCATGACAATGAAACCAAAATGTTGTAGAAAAGCTCTTTTAATTAATCCCTTTCCTTAGTCAGGAGTTTATATAGTTGTCCAAGTCAGTTCTAGACTTATTACAACTAGGCACAAACTTGGAATAATATTGTAGTTCTCAACATTTGTCACTCAACTATGTTGCAATCAATTCACTTAAGGTGCAAGCCTTATTTTCTCACTTGAAGCATAGTAGAGATATAACTATGACCCATATTGGGATAGTTATCCCATGGTGTAACTCATTTTTCAAAGGGCTTAGTCATTAACACTAGCCATTTTGGGTGAATTCTAACTATCTATAAGCAAAAATACTATTTAGGGAACTCATTATAGACATAAGGGCACAAGCCTATATTAGGTTGGTCCTAGGTTATTAAGGGTGTAATCCTATTGTGTTATAAGATAAGGATCATTCAGGTGCTTGGGTGGACAAGGAAATTAATTATGTCAAGGAGTTCATGCTCAAGCTAGCACTCTTAATGCAAGCGTCAAATCTTAGACTTATGCCCTTTCCTACACTTAGGCTATTTTGGAGTTTAGGTGAACATCATTATTTATCATAGATGCCATTACTGACTTGGAACAAAATTTTGATTAACAACACATTCATATATCAAAATTACCCTACTATAACTATTGCATTCAAGTTGTATTCAAAGAACCTTGCCATAACCCTATAAACTATATTAATACACAAATATGTGCAATGCCATTCTTTAATTACTAAGGTTAAACTAATAGAGTTCATGGTAAAATAAATAGAGCATATGATCATCTAAATAACTATTGACCTAGAGGCTCACAGGTGAGCTTGGGCACTACAAGGTGGATCTTCATAGTTATCCATGTTAAAACTAAGTTTTAATGGTGGATTTTTAACTATGCCTAGAACCAATTCTATAGATCTTCATTATCTCCAAGTTATATCTCTCTAATCCCTGGATCAAGATTGTTTTATAACACTCAAGAACATCTTCTTGCTAGGGTGGAGGGTACACACCAATAGAATAATTTGAGCTTTGGTTGATCATTTTTATGGCTTCATCACCTTGTACCCTTTGTGCTCTATTTTCCACTTGTAGATACTCATGAGGATATCCCATAAAATATGGGTGCTAATTAGTGCAAGATGAGCATTGATTCCTTTAGCTGGTGAAAAAGATACCAAACTAGAAATTATTCCACATGATTACCTTATGTTGAGATGTTTTTTGAGTTGGTGTACATCGAGACATAGGAAAAAATGGGCCCAATAGGCACCTAGACACTATATATATAGTTTAATACCTATAGTGACTGACATTGTCCTAAAAGTGTAAAATAAGGATCTAAAGTATGGAGAATATTTGTTTAGGATTTTGAAGGTTTTCATGTATAGACTAAATCAATCTAGAATAAATATGTTTGGTAGGTAGAGTTAGGTAATATAGTATATGGATATAATAATAGAGATAAAGTGTGCTCAAGTGTCAAATATATGTGTATTATTTGAGTTTCAAATTTATTCAAAGTTAATGTTTCCAATGTGCCAAAAACTAAATTAAGGTGTCGATAGAAATAAACAATAGGTTAATTTTTTATTCCATTATACTAGTAAACAATATAAACCTATAATAATTATAAATATTAAGAAACACAATAAATTAGTCATATTAACTATCCCAAAAATATTCTAAATTATTAAATAATTTGAAATGTAACAAGTCAAAGATATGTAATGGAAATTATTATGTTTGACATCTAAAATTACAAAGAAATGAAAAAATGTAAAAGAAATCAACAATTATTTTTATTGATGCCTGGGATAATGGTTTCCCAATAAAAAAATGAGATAATTAATAATAAAATGCAACTTCCCTATCCACCAAATACATAACTCATGGTGAAAAAATTAGGATACCAAAAATACTAATAAAACCAACTACAAAGACCCATAAACCAAACAACAACCATCAATAGTAAAATACCCCACATAAAGGAAAATAAATATTTTTATAGTTGTATATTATGTCTATAATCTAGAAATTTAAATAATGCCAAAATTAAAATAACCATAAAAAAGGACCTACAACTCATGTTTCAAAGGTCTTATGCATCAAAGTCGCTCATAAATAAATGAGCTAGAAGAAAATAAAATAGTTGTATAGATATATTTGGAATCTATAAAATATTTAAAGTCTTATAATTGGTCCTCAATATAATTTTGGGAATCCTTTCATCCTTAACAATCTATTTATCTCTTAAACTAGATATAACCAACATGTTTAATAATTCCCAATGAAGAAGAGGCACCTTAATAATTTTACATGTTTTGGTAGCTTCAAGATGATAAATGTTTTATAGAATATTAGTAATAAATTGAGCTATGTAATTTGGGTATGAGTACATGATCATTTTTTCAAGTGAAAATCTAACTAGGAACACCACAAGTGGATTATCAAGAGATAAATATTCAAGTGGTTTATCTAAATGATTCATATCAGGAATTACTTGAATAAGTACATAAAGATGATTTTATTTCATAATTTTAATTATTTCCTCAATGTCCAATAATTATTTTTTCATTATCTCACACTTTGAAACCAAATAACACACTAAACCAATAATTTTATCCTTTTATGTATGTTTTATTCTATTTTTTAAAGTAATGAGAAAAAATATCCCTCATACATGGAATAATAATTTTTATTCCAATATCTTCCTAAATAATCCTCCTCAATTCTTCTACCTTCCACTCTTATCTCAACTTAAACCACTTTTAGGCCTAAGATTGAATTTATCAGGTACCATGTGTTTAATTACAAAGTATTAAAAATCTTGTGCAATTCTTCATCACTCAAAGGGTTAAAAAATAAAAAAAACTTTGAGATAATTTCATATACCAATGTTTTCATTATAAATAGTTTAAAAAAAAATAATGGCAAGATGATTCAATATATGTGTTGAGGATTTAAGGTTCCCTTGCTTGGGTCAAAGCATAATACTATGTATTAATAGGTGGCTTAAAATATTCAAAAAATTTGATAATAAATTAATCTTAAAAAATATTTTAAAAATTATAAAGTTTTGGAAGAATATAAATGCCTTATGTTTGTGTACACACACACATATGCTAATAAAAATATGTGTTTATTCATTTTATACATTTTTTTTAAAGTTGTGTTAGTTCCTAAATATTTTATTTGTGTATACAAAATTAGAGAACATGGGAAAAATTATTATCATGTCACCTACCTAATATCAAAAATAACTATAATTACCATCTCACATACCAAACAAAACCAAAAAACCCAATGAAAATATGACCTCACATGTTTTAACTAACTCTTCAAGATCATGAAAATAAATATAAATGATATAGGAGTAAATGAGCATGATAAAGGTATAAATAGTCATTACAAAAATAATGATTACTCCATTTGGTACAATAAACCAATCCAATATTTGTTTAAAATAGTTTCCAATACATTAAAATAATAATGATACTTCGCAAAAAACAAATATTTATTACAAAGAATAATATATTTATTTGAAATACATTCCATTTCATAATTGATTTGTATGATGATATGATTGAAATAAATAGTCTAAAATTGATCAGACAAAAATAATGCATCATCAAATAATGTTGTCACAAAAAATTCAAATTATTAAAGACAACTTGGGTCCATTGATTTTGAACTCTCAAAATGAAAATAAACCATATTTGACCTTTTAAACAAACTTGTGTATTTATAACATTATTAATGTAATAAACCTAAGCCATTTTATATAAATTTTGAATCATGATGCCTAAAGTGATTTTTATTTATTATAAACATTAATGTTTTTAATGTATGAAGAGATTTTGAATAAACTTTCAATTAATGTAATATTTAATATATGTATCAAAAAATTTCTCTCAAAATTGCTAATTTATAGTCTATTAGTGTTGTAAGTGAGACTATCATCTAGAAATTATAGATAATAACTTTCAATATGAAATACATGCTTGATGGTCTTAATTATTGTATATCTTCATTAAAATCAAACATAAATTTTTAAAAAAGGTTTCTAGATTAGAATAATGTTCCTTTATACCCATAAATTAACATTTAATCTAAAATCATCCACTTGTTACCACTCTCTTACATACTTATCTTTGGACCTATCTCAAGGCCTTTTTTTCATCACTTTTGACCACCTTGCACACTCCTCTAAGCTGATAAATGACCCTAAAATGTATTCATAACTATTATTATCAACCTTAAACATCCTTTAGGACCTAGTTAAACCTCAACATTATGAAATCACTCATTGGACAAAAGTACCCTAGGGGACTATAACACACTGCTCTAGTGCCCTTGACCCCTCTCATGACCTTTTTCATAGTAAAGACTAATTTTTAAAATAAAAAGTTACAATAAGGTTATAATATTTCCCTAATGAGTACCATTTTAATGAATTTCAAAGATATGACTATATAAACACTTTTCAAACCATTGTATAGGGAGAGGCTTTGACATTGAAAATGACCATAATCATAATTTCACATTAAAGGAAAAGTACATGTTTCTCCCAATTCTTATTACATGTAACCCTAGTAGCCCATAACTTAAGTCTAAATACATTTTAAATGTTAAAATTCATGGTTAAGGTAGTTAATATAGTTAGTATTTCACCAACATCTAACATATTGCACCATTTATTCACACACCACTATAACATGGGAGAATTACATGACTTGGGAGTATTAGTATGTAGGAAGTGCTCAACACATACGGTGTTGGGTCTCACCCATCTTTAACTACTGACCCTATTTTCCCCTTTAATTTGCATTGGTAATCACATGTTCATGGAGCTATGTTTTTGAAATAAAAATCAGTCATATAATGGTATCCATAAGTGATCATAAGCTCTTGTACCATATATAGTCTCTACAAATGAAGACACAGATAACCTAAAAACCCTAATTTATTCATTATTACTAGATATGAGAACCCCATTTTAGAGAATACCACTAGCTCTCTAGTTTCCTATTCCTAGTTATATTATACATGATTATATACAACTCTTAATTATTAATTCTAATCATTAAACCTCATTTCATAAAACATTTTAACCTCTAATTCCTCCTAAAGATGTAGTTTCCAACTAAGTCTTTATTTATCATTAAACTTTACTAGTTTTAGTAATTTTATAAAATACATGAGTTCTAAATCAGTGAATGTTATTATTTTTATATTAGTCTATCTGTTTTTCATATTAGTGTTGTCAATTAGGTTTTTCTATAAATACAAAATTTGAAAAAGCATATTTGTGGATCTACCTCTTATTCTAATGTTTCCAAACCCCAACTAAAAAATGTTATTAGGGTTTATATCCTTATTTTTAATGTTCTTATTTTATGTTTTAGTTTTTTTATGATGTGATATATGTTGTTATAACAAATTTATAGGTTTTATTGTCATATTCTATGGATAAAAAAGAATCTCTTTCTCATCTTCCTAACCCTCAAGGTTGTGATAGCTACTTCCATCTAACCAAGTCCAATCTATCACTATCATAAAAGGTTACATATCCCATCTTATAGTTATAAATGAATCTAATGAATCTATCCTTTCTCAAGCCCCTCTACCTCCCACATCTCCTCTTTTTGGTGTATTTATAAATGTTTAATATGAGTTACCTAAGATTTGTGTTTGTGAGGCTCTAAATGATCGAATCATCACTATGGGAAAGTTAATAACAAAGTTTAAAAAAAAATCAATTTTTTAGTTCAAATATTACATTATTATAACATAATATTACATGTTCAAATAATCCATAATATGTTACTATTATTCATGCATATACATCTTCATCTACCAATGTTGTAGCTAATAACGTTTCATATCAAAATGAGAAACTACAACATAATACATCTCGAATAAATGGTTCAAAAATTATGAAAATGGATGATAATAGTTAAAGTGATATCCAAATGGAAATGATTTTAAATAATTTTATCAAAATACCTCATGTACATCCTCTAAGGAGATAAAGATACTATTTTCCATATCATATAATACATGAGCATCATACAAATTAGTATTTGTATTTGAAGTATATAATACAAAATCTAACTGATAGTGGTGATCTTATCATTGACACATCACTTAAGAAACCCAATAAAAATATCATTACATATCCCAAAGCACAAGTTTAAAAATCATAATTAATACAAAAATGGATACCAGAGGACAATTCTGAGTAAGGAAAGGTTCAAAGGTGCAAGTAGAACAATAAAATATTCAATAAGATAAGTTAGATAAAGCAAGAGCACAAAAGTGACAAGATAAAAAAGAGCAATTACAAGGGGAAAAATTTTAAAAGCATAAGGTACAACAAGAAAAAATTAAATTAAGACAAGATAATTTGCAAAATCATAGTCAAGATAAGCAAAAAACCATTCTTAAAAGAGGGTTTATAACAAAATAGATTCAAAGGTAATAAATAAATAAGAAAGATACAATTTCAAATGTGGCCATAAAGGGGGAAAAATAAAGCCTTTACTCATATCAATACCCTTTCATTATTAATACTCATATAGATCAAGGTTAATAAATATTAATAAATCAATTTTTTTCTATGTCATTTCTTACATCTCTTGGGAATAATCATCAACACTTAGATCAAACTAATATATCTACAACATGTATGGGATAAATTAAGATAAAAGTTTATTTAACTTAAAAAGAGTGTTATCATAATTTTCATGTTATTTAAAATTTAAGTGCCTATTATGTTGCTCTTGGAAGATCATGGTTAAAATTATTATGAGAAATAATTGATAACAATAAAGTTTGCATATCATTTGATCATAAATGTAAGGTCACATACTTTTCAAAATAAATAACATCTATAAATATAAATCATAATTTTAAATCCTATAAAAAAATATACAAGGAATGGCATATAAATTTAGGCACATGACACAATATATATTGTAAATCATAAATCAAAAAGGTTAATCCAACATATGAGGCAGTGATGCAGAGCATCACAAGCTAGGTTAAGAAGTTCGAATGTTTTCTAGTGTCATAATGACCATATTTGGTATTGAGTGGGGTGTTATAGGTATTTTATTGTAATTATGGTTGTTTTATATTAATTATATAATCTTTGAGTTTTTTATTTAAATCCTTTTGGAGTTTTTGGCCAAAATGGTGAATTTAAAAATTTAAATTTATAGACTAGCTTTATGGGATGTTTTAGAGTCTCATGTGAAATATAATGTTAATTAATGTGTGTAATTATTATAAATATTTATATGAGGTGATTTAAATTTTTTAAAATGTTAAATAATTGTACAATAAAGGTAGATCCAATAATCTAACGTTCTATAACTTCCACCCTATGTGGTTTGGGCAAGTAAGAGAGTTACTCTTGCATGTTTGAAAGATATTAAGGGTAGAAGTTCATGTAAAGAGTTAGATAGTGTGGTAAGATATATTTTTAGATAAATATAATATTATAAATTCTAATAAAATATGTTTTAATAGAGGGAGAATACAATCAAATATCAAGAAAAGTATTAAGAACTTTGTTTTTGTTGTAGTAATGAATGTAATGTGTGATTTTGATCAATAAATGAATGAGAATTATATCATGTTAAGTTTATAAATAAATTTATGAAGTGAGTGAGTATTTATAATTAATTATTTTAAATTATTTATTTTTATTTAAATTAATTACTAGGACATAAAAGTGAAGTATAATAAAGCCTAGTTCAGTCATGAAAGATAATATGTTTTAACAATTAGGAGACAAGGTTAATTAAAGCTCTTGAAGATTGTTAAGTGTTGATTTGGGTTGTATAAAGTGTTATATATATATATAAGGATCTAAATTTATTCCAAATATGTTTTTAAATACTTATAATAATAAATATTTACTTATGTTCTTAGTCACATTACACAAACCTTGGAACTTTTATTTTGGTAACAGTTTAAAAGGGAGGAGCAGAGGTGACATTAAAGTTTCATTCACGTGTTTTGAAATAGGAAAGTATTGTAGGGAGATTAAAATTTGATTATTAATACACATTTAATGTTAAATAATACACTATATGGAAGGATTCAATGCAATACTCTATTCTAATCTACATAGTCATGTTGGAAGTTTTCATAACTTTGTAAGTTTGCATATTTAAGCTTTGATGGGATTGTTCAAGGACATTTGACAATTTTGGAATTTGAGATAAGTTGATAAATAACTATTTAAACCTTTATAAGTGTTAAAAATTTATTAAAACTAAAATTAGGTCATTTTGATACCTCTCAACCTTACATAGGCTTTTGTAGACCAACCTAGGGTTTTGAATCTTGCATTTTAAATAACTTGAGTTTCCACCCTTATAAATTAATGAAAATTTGTGATCCCATGGTATTTGTCATGTTATAAATTATTTTGGAATTTTTAGATTATTATAATAGCTATAGTATGGTTTATATACTATGTGCTTATAAGAGGCCTAAATAGGCCTAATTGGTAAAAGGGGGTGTTGTATTAAGTGGTCTACCTTGAGAGTTATGAGATAAAAATTTGGGTGAATTTAAAAAATATAAAGGGTATCTAAATATTTTTTTGTTTTGTATATATGATAATCATTTTGTTCAAACCTATGATATTTGTGTGATATTAGGGCTACAAGGAAAGAGACCTTGAAGAGGAAAGTTTAGGTTGTCTAAGAGTTATGACCTTGAACATTATGTTATTTTATGGGATGTATGAAAGAGTTATAGTGGGTAGATTAAATGCCTTAGTATTTTTATATAGGGAGGAAAAAACCTTGAAATCATGAGTTAATATTTTAGTCTTAAGAATTTATATGAAATTGAGTAGACTAGAACAAAGAATGGAGAGTGAAGTAGTGGATAATGGTGAATGAGATGATGGTGTGTGTACTAAGGAGGTGAGTGAACTAGATAGGTTGTTTATGAATGATATTACTCAAACAAGAGAGGTAAGACTATGCATGATAAGATTCTTATGATCCTAGAGAAATTAATATAGATCAAGGTGTTGCTTCCTAGTTGTACACCTCCCTAATATGGACTTGTACACTTGAATAAAATGGCAAACAATGATGATAAACTTGCTAGTATGTCATTGTATTTAGGGAAGGGTTTGGCATCAATAATGGTCCAAACTTGGGAAAATTATTGGGAGACACATATAGAGGGTATGGTCATCTCCCTACTACTTTTGGCTCTACCTGAACCAAGGTGAGAGGACCTATGAGGTAGTTTTCTCACATGGAGAGATTCTATAATTCAATCTCCATGGGGATTATTGTCATAAAGAGACACAAATCCAAATAGAACACAGCCAAACTCACTCAATCCACCTGAGAATCTTTGTAACAAAAAATGAACAAATGTTCTAGGCTAGATACAATCTACTAAATATAGATATTGATGTGATTTCAACCTTTACTCGAAAGGATCTTTAAAAACACAGGGGTTGAATGAAAGATTGCAATATTAGGTGTTAAAAAACAAAATGTAGACACATGTTAAATACATTATGTTCATACATTTATAGGTAAATAACACTTAATTTATGTAAGTGGTGTATTATTTGTAGGTTTGGATAGTTAGTTATTTTAAAAAAAGTGGAGGGTGGTGTGATGGAAGTCTTCAATTAATAGGGATTATTTCAAACATTCATGACATCACCTATTGCAAAGATGCAAAAAACTTAAATGCAAGTTAATGGAACTACTAGGAGTGATTTTCATTTTCCTTTAAATCCATAAACCTAAGGTGCCCCAACAAGTTATCCATCAACATATTCCCAAATATAACACAGAAAGGGATTTATAACCTAGCTCTAAGCCCAAGATGACAACCAATAATGAGTAGGGAACAAGATGTCTTATAAAATACATTTGTAAAACATATTACTACACTTCATGAATAAAAAATAATAAAGAACCACATGCATTTTCATTAAGTTTGAAATAAAATATTACATACATCAACATTTTAAAATTCTGCCATGGGGACAAGCATGGTGGATGTTCTTCATTTTGGATAGTGGAAACATATAGAGATGATATAAAAGATTACTAATGGTTGTATATATGCAACCACCTTATTAAGAGAGACAAAACACACATATCAGTGATCCCACAAATGTGGAAGAGCCTATACTAATGAAGACACAGACTAACACACTGACCAACATAATGGCCAATCAACCTCTTGAATATAAGACAAGCTTTATACTTATATATATTTAAATCTATAACTATGGGTCATAACTTGAAAATTTTTATAACAATCCTTCAAGTCTACCAAGATACTTCCAACTAGAATATAGCCTTTGCCATGCCTAAGATGCTCATCTACTTGCAAGAAAAGAATCATTTTTACAACTACCTATGCAAGGAATGATGAATATTTAAATTAAACCTTTGATATTTGATTAAATATGCCATTTAATTAATTATATAGATATTAAAATTCATAATGGAGGCCAAAACAAATATTTGTCATCATATGAAACTACCAAGAGATGTTATTGACTACTCATTTGCATAATTAGAGGGAGGAAATCATTTAAAGAGCCAAACATATCTTGTACTCATGTGCAACTTATCTAGAAATTATCTCTTATTGATTGATTATAAATAATGGAAATTTATGGAAAGGAAATATTTTCTATGTGAACATCAAGGAAAGCCCATTAACTTGTGATGATTAACATTGGAAAGATCTAACTATGATGAAAATAGAAAAGATCCATGGCTATTAATAAGATATGTTCTTGAATGATAGTTATACATTATTTTACACTTCAAATCATTGTCATGTCCATGAAATAATGATCAATTTTAGATTTTAAACTAAGTCTTACGTCATACTAACATTTAACATGCCACATCAGATTCAACTAGGCATTTATGGGGCCTAAGAGTGAGTAACTTGATTGATTGACTCTAATTTTAACATTTGTCACTTCTTCATGTAATCTAACTCTTTTTGAGAATTCCACCTCAACTCACATTATTGGATCATCCTTACTCAAGAAAACATGAACCATAGATCATGCATGAAATTATCGGTTTGTAATTTTGTGGCATGTAGCTATGCCACTTAGCATTTTAACATTTTCCCATGGGATCCTTGACTTTTCAAGCTTGGATATGTACCATCAGATCTGGCTAGGGAAATAAAATGCACTCTATCAAATTATTATTAGAGGGGTGGATCAATATTGGATATTACCTTTTACTTGGCCTTAACGATATTACATTTGATATCCTCATAGGCTTCTTATGTACATTGTAGATAGTCACTACTACTTTGAGTACCCTCATGCCATGTGGAAATATCTTGCATGATCTCAAGTCCCATTGAACCATAGAATTCTAGTTCATACCGTCAGATCTTTAGAACATGATCAAATTTTAAATCATGCCCTAT
Organism: Torreya grandis; assembly: GCA_037957365.1. Lineage (NCBI taxonomy): Eukaryota > Viridiplantae > Streptophyta > Pinopsida > Cupressales > Taxaceae > Torreya > Torreya grandis. Next base: position 81,369 of record JARHVA010000733.1, read on the forward strand.
GAGTTTGACACATATCATGTCTATGCTTATCTTGGCTTCCTACAACTATTTAGCTTTGAATGTGCACCACCAAATCATATTTCTCCATGAAAATTCATGTGATTAGATATGCCTCAATTTGAAAAAAAATGGTTACTTCACATGGTTTAAAATTGATGCTCATGTGATCATGTTTGAACATTTGAATCTGAATAGCTAGTCTCTGTAGCTTAATGTTGATATTCATAGTCCCATTAAAATAGATCTGTGAGACCATCACCTTTACAATTTGGAAATTTATTTTGGGACTTTGTTGCATATAATTTTGATTAGTGGCATATTTATATTTAGCATTCATGTTTGCTTCTTAGGCCTTTCTTTATCATCAACACTTCTGCTTCAAGATTTTCTTTGACACAGTTATCCTACAATAGTTCTTTCAAGAATTTTTTTAGGATAATGTTTGAGACAATATCCCTATAGGATTATGACTTCACACTTTTCCTACAATAATTGAGTCTTCATCCTTTTGTCTTCATCAAGATAATTATTTTAGACATTTTGTCCAATATAATTTCCTTGAAGAAAATGATATTTTATGATTTTGCTGAAGGAATTAGACATTTTCTCTTTTAATAAAAAAATTGAGACTTAGCTCCTTTTTTCCTCACCAGGATAATTATTTTGGACATTTTATTTTAAATAATTTCCCTACAAAAATTTAATTAGATACTTTTCCTAAATAAATGAAATTCTTTTGGGATTTTTACACAGGCAAAATGTCTAAGTAAAATAGGACTTCTGCTCCACAATAATTTTTCCAAAAGTACCCTTTAGCCATTTGAACATACCCTTCAAAATTTTTATTAAGGGTACTTACCCTACGTAATTTATGCTTAGCCTTTTGGAATGGCCCTTATAACTCTTGAAAGTATCTTTTGGACTTTTTGAAAGTACCCTTAAAATATTTTGAAAGTTCCCTTTAGACCTATTTAAAGTGTCCCTAAAAAAAATGCAAGAGAAAAATTCCCTAAATAAATGATCCTTAAGAAAAATTTCAAAGTAAAAATGACCCTTCTACAAGTTTCCTTTAATAATTTTTCAAGGGTAAAATACTCAAAGGAAATGACTCTTCAAAAATTTTGCAAAGGCAAAATGACCCTTCAGGCTTTCTATAGACACTTTAGCTGAAATAAATATGTCCTTATGATTATTTTGGGCTTTTTATGTGGGAAAAATGCTTTAAGGGTAAGTGATCTTCATAATTTTTACTATGAACAAGAATTTAGAAATAAATAAGACTTTGCACCTATTCTAAAATAAATAATTTTCATTAAGCTTTTTGTGCAGACAAAATGACTGATGGTCAAGTGCCCTCTAAACTTTTTTTTGTAGACAAAAATTTCAAAACAAATGACCCCAAAAAAATGAAAATATCCATTCAAGTTTTTTTTCAAACAAAATACCTAAAGGAAATGATCCTTCAAGTTTTTTTATGTGAACAAAAGAATGGAAGAATATGGCATTTGGACAATTTGTGCAAACACTTTTTTTGAAAGACTCTAAGGACTTTGTACCAAAAGTAAACCAAATCAATGCAAGGAAATAACTGATGTACAATTCCCAAAATAAATACAGTAAGTATGGACCAATTTAAATCACCTAGCCTCTTAAACATGAACTTAACCTTTTCAAAAGAACACTTTGAAATAGTAATTGGGCTAATGACTTAGACATTGATACTTGGCTCAGCCTAGACGTTGGCATTTTTACTTGATAAGGGCCCAATTATTTTAGTTATATTTTAGTCACCAATATTGAATATCACCCAGGGATGGATACCCCCTATGGGTGTGAAAATAACCATAGAATACAAGACCAGGTGCCAATCCATTGGGCTATAAAGTCAAGACTTAGAAATTTTTAAAAACCATCTATGAAGGCTCAACAAAACATGGCAGACATGCAAAAGTAGATCACGAGGATATATAAATAAACACATAAAAAAACACAAATGGAAAATGTACAAGCAAGGCATGAAATAGAGGGGTGACAAAACAATAGAAGGTCAAAATGACAAAACACTATACAATATGGTACACATGTTAAAGACTTAATCAAGGAAGTGTTTTAGATGTCTTCCATTGACTAGTAGCTCTAGTATTTCACCATATTGATATATTAAGAAGAAATTATGATCTTAAATATGGAAGTCAATGGAATAATGACCCATCCAAAAGACATAAAACTTGCCATGCTTTCCTTTCTCCTCATGCCTATTATACCAAAGTAAAACTAGATCACTTACTTGGAAGGTTCTCGGAGTGACCTTCCTATCAAATATTTTCTTTAACTTCTCTTTGAACATGAGGTGTCTTTCATGAGCTTGTCTTCAAATTTCATCAATCTTAATAATTTAGTTTATCCATATTTCATAGTGGTAGATATGCTCATCATCTTTTAGTTGCTGCATGAATTGATAGATAGGCAACTATAAATTCATAGGCAAAATTGCTTGAGCTCCATAAAAAAGCTCAAAAGGGATTCTACTTGTAGCTCTCTTAGGCGTGATCTTTTAATCCCACAAAGAAAACTTTAGATATTCACCCATATTCTTCTTGTTCACTTTCAATGTTCATCTAATGATCTTGAGTAAGTTCTTATTAATTGATTCTACTTACCCATTCCCTTAAGGATTGTAGTTGGAAGCATAGGTCAATTTAATCCCATATTATTTGAAAAATAACACCAAAGGTTTAGCTTTGGAACTCATGATATTATTAGTACTTATCTTGATAGGCATACCAAATCTATAAATAATCTAATTTAACAAAAAAATTATAACTACCTAGTGTGTTGCTTTCTTTTTAGGGATTACTTTGACCCATTTTATAAAGTAATCAGTTGTAACTATTATCTTCTTATGCCTAAGACTTGATGAATCAACAATTTATCCAATAAAATCCATTCCCCATTATCTTAATGGTCCTGTAATTGGCACATGATATAAGGGAAGATAACTTGAAGCTTTCATGCTCCCAACAAAGTGTTGAAATTTCTTACACTTTCTGAGTATCTGAGCAACATCCTTAAATATCAATGGCCACCAGTAACTAGCTCTCAAAATTTTATTAGCTATAACCTTAGGTGTAAAATGGCTACAACGAACTCCACTATGGAAGTCTTCAATTAGGAAAATAGTCTATTCTTCTAACATACATCTTAAGATAACCCCATTTATATTCTTCCATGCTAGTCCATTCTTTGTCAAGAGGTAATTTTGGGACACAAACTTAAGAGTTCTTTGATTCTTGTCCAATTCAAGGGGACTGTTCAAATTTTTCAACTAGTAAATAATGTCTCTATACTATGGAGACACGTTAAATTGACTCAAAAAATCATAAATATTAAAAACAATAGTGTTTACCTCAACAACTTGTAAATTGGTCTCAACCATAAGCTTGGGTAGACCCATCCCTCTTACTAACTCGATGATCTGGATATCCATGTCATACTTTTGTAACTTGTTAATCCACCTATACCTCTTGTTGGATACTTTAATCTGAGTTAAAATGACTTTCACCATGGTGTGTGGGACATAGGCAATAATCTTCAAACCTAGAATATATAGCCTAAACATATTAACAACCTTCAAAAGAATGAAAGTTTGTTTTTCCATGATAGTGTAGTTTAGTTTAGGACCTTGCATATATTTTATAAAAATATATATGGGATACTCATGACCTTCATCATTATTTTGAAACAAAATATTAGTAATAGTATTTCATGATGCAAAAGAGAATACTTGAAATGACTTTGTGTAATAAAGACTAACCAAAACAAGGGAAAACATTAAATCTCCATTGATGTCACCGAATGTTTGCATGGCCTTCTCTTCCCACTTGATGGTATGGTATTCTAGCATGGAATTAATAGGTAGAATGATCTCTACAAAATTGGACACAAACCTCCTTACAAAGTTAAATTTTCTAAAGAAAGATTGAATTCCTTTTTTAGACTATGAGATAGGCACTTTGTCAATAGATTTAACCCTTTTGGGGTTAATCATAACACCATCCTTGGAAACTATATGTCCCATCAACTTTGTATTTTATACTCCAAAGTGGTACTTCTTGGGACTAAGTGAAATTCTAAACTCCTTGCATCTAATCATCACCTTTTCTAGATACTCTATAAGCTCTTTTCTAGTTTTTGAGTACATAGTAATGGCACCCTGATACATATTAATTAACTAGTTAATTATCCATACAAAAGTGACATCCATAGCTTATTAGATTATTGTGATAGCATTAATCAACCCAAAAGGCATCCTCATATATACATACATTCCCCAAGGCATTGTGAATGTAGTCTTAGACCTCTCAAATTCCTTCACCATAACTTGGTTGTAACATGATAAGCCATCTAATATGGACAACATCTCAGATATAGTCACACTTTGCATCAAGTTCTCCATATTAGGAAATGGATAACTATTTTTTAAATAAGCTTTGTTTAAATTATTGAAATCCATACATATGCATATGTCACCATTCTTATTTCTTATATGGACTAAGTTCACCTCCCATGATTAATACATGATGGGTTGAATGATTCCACCATCCCTCAACTTATTTAACTCATCCTACATCTTGGTGGCCAAGATGGGGTTAATCAATCTCTATTTTTTCCTAAGAGGCTTGCTATCAAGTTGTAATGGGATGACATGCTGGAACAAGTTTTCCCTGTATGATTTTAGCTTAGAATAAGACCACATTTATCAATCTTGGTACTTATTTAACACTACATGTAATCTTTCTTCTCAGCGACACTTAAGTGAGTAACAAAATAAACCTTTATTAGATTCTCATGAGAACCCAAGTTTCATTTAGTCACATCCTTTGAAATTAATGAGTCTTTTGACCTAATTCTATTAGCTCTATCAAAAAATACCTCCAAACTCATTAATCCCCTTTGAATCATGTTTGTCTTCAACTGAATGATGTCTTTTTTAAAACAAGGTTTCTTTTCCATCACAAACTTGAATCATGGATTACAAGTCTATGATTTGATCATGTAACTTAGCTTCATATTTTATAAACCTCTTAATATGTTCATCATCATCAATGACCTACCAATGATGAACATTGTCTAGGATTGAAGGCCTAAAAAGAACCCTTACTTGATACTAACAATGAGGGATCATATTTACAATATTCAATTGAGTGCCTAACCTTTAAATTCTATCAATGTCTTAGTTTAAAATTTTGTCATGATAAAAAAATGTTGAATGCATAAAAAATTTCAAGTAAATCCTAAGCAACATTCTGATACTATTTCAACCTCTTATTATTTGTGGAAAAAATACTACAAACGTACTTTACCACCAACTTAGAATCACCCTTAAAAAGAAAATTTTCAATCCCATATTCACAAGAAATCCTTAAACCAAGCAAGAGTGCCTCATACTCAAAAATATTGTTAGTGCACTCAAAGGAAGGATGAAAACAAAACATAAAATAGTTACCATTAAGGGCATAGAAAATAACCCTAGCTCCATTTTAAAGATTGGATCAAGCCCCATCAAAGCACATTTTCCAAACTAAATTTTTTTTGTTAGGATCAATATCAATAACAATAGGTTGTTCACTAGTATCAACATTCCCAACAATGTTACCAAGCTCAACATCTATGTACAACACTTCATTAAAAGCACATTTTGGATCTTTAATGACATGAAACATCTTTGGCTCTCTATAAATATTGGCCATATTTCACTCCAAATAAATGGTAGTTAGGATAGGTCTATCTATACACTTCTACCCATGCTAGTAGCCCATTTTTGTGACAGCAAAATCCCCTACTTAGGTAGGTAGTCCAAAACTACCATGTCTATATTCAAATACTTACTAGGATGAACTGCCAACTGTATGACAAATCCTTTGACTTGTCTAACAACTAGAACCTCTCATGATTCCATGGAATAAAACTTGTAAAAGTCCAATGTGATATTCACTCTAAGCTCATTGAGGACACACAAGGGCATCACATTACAAGAATCTTTAGAATCAAACATGTAATGGTGAACAATCAGACCATTAATTAGCAAGGTCATATAAAATGGATCCATATTCATCTAACTTTATACAAGTGTAGTCTCAAAATAGACCTCTAGAGAAGGTTCAATATCCTCTTCTTATTATTCATCTTCTTTTGAGGGTCCTTGGGGTAACTCAAATTCATCACAACTAACCTTTTACCAAATTCTAAATATTCAAAGGCCCTCTTCCTATGTTCTAGTATTCTTAATAACTCAACATGTGGCATGGTGTTTTTTATTTAAATAAACACTTGAGCCATATCACACACAATATACTGGGGAAGAGGTGTATTTGGTGGAAGGGTAATGACACCTTAAATTGGGATACAATCATTTAAGTTTAGAAGTGGAGTAGGTTGGGGTGAATTTGAAACCTTGAAAATAGTCTTTAAATATAGATTTTGTTTGGGCTCACTATCACCTTTAAGGATACAAAAAAATATGGGAATTTTATTTCTCTTAACAAGATCACCTCTAGGCTTAGTAGCTTTAGTGATGAGTGCTATCTTGAAATATTTTTAGATTGATGTAGCTTTCTTTTCTTCCTTACTTTTATTCCCTCCCTTTAAATTTGTATGGATAGTCTCTTGATGAGAAGCACTTGGTTACCTACTTCTCAAGTTGTATTCCTTCTTTTGGGTAGCTACTACATTAATTAATAGCTACATATCCTCAATTGATGGATTTCCTCCAAGATATTTCTTGATCATCATAAATCACAAGAGATAAAAATCATGAATGAGAAATTCATATGCTTGTGCCACATTAACATCACAATCAAATTCAAAAGTTTGGACACTCTCCAATTTGATAGTGCTCCAAAATTGATCAATAGTAGTATCATCTAATAATTATATGGAGGAAGTTGATTAAATTTGATGTTTTTGACAATTAAACATAAAAATCTCATAGCCAAATGATGCATATTTAGGTTCATCTAGATCTTCATCAACTTGTTTAACAGTATCTCATGGATGTATGGGAAGAAGCACTTATCACATGAATAAATGTCTAAATCAAAATTCATAACATTTATTTTTGTATTTAAAATATTACGCACTTCATTTCCATCCCCTTCATTCTAATTTGTTTCCATTTTATCTTCATGTGTAGGCCTCTTCCCTCTATCATTGTCTTTATTGTGGAAAACTGGCCCCCTTTGTGCTTGATTCAGATTTGTAGATCTCTCATAGATGGTAGACACTTGAGGGACCCCCTTTTCAACTCTATCCAACTTGTATGACATTTATTTGATAACATAGGCAAAATTTTTGATAGATTCCTCCAATTTGGTTGTATTCATGGGTTGTGTCTTTTCTATATTGACCAGCTTCATATTAGCCCACTTATTTAGGGGATTTATTATAGCCTTGATGTTATTCTCATTTTGGATGGCCATATCGAATTCTAACTATAGGTTAGTGGGAGCCTTGTCCCTCAAAAAATAAGTATCCTTCTTATCAAAGGCATTACAATATTTTATCAATCATGTTGTGTCATTGGGCCTGATGTTTTTGGGTAGCCACATCATGGTATTTTTGAAATATGTGTTAAATTCCTACACACACTGATTAGGATTATTGTTGATATATTTAAATTCATCCAAAAGAAACCTTGGATTAATCCTGGCACCATATTGAATTATAAAAACATTTTTTTATTTCTTTCAATGAATCAATGCATCCAATAGGAAGGGAATTAAAGCATTCATGAGTGTCCTCCTCCAATGTGTGAACAAAAAACTTCATACACACATCCTCATACTCAACCTCATAATATTTAATAATATTATAAAAGGCCCTTAGATGCTTATCACCTCTCACTATATTTTTCCCTAGGAATTTTGGAAGACATTTCGTAACTTCATTTGGAACCTCATTAGGATAGCCTTCCATCTCATTAAAATTGATAGGCCTAAATTTGGGAACATAGAATGCAGGGCATGCATTCTCATATTGGTCCCTATGCCTCATAATTGGTTCAATAGGAGGTTCAAGTACAAATGTAAAAGGGATATGAGGGGGTGAAAAAGGTTTAATTATTGGATTATACTTGGGATGGGATTTAACTAGTTGAGAAGGAGCTAGAAAATAAACAAGGCTATGTCTTTTATAATTAGTAGAAGAGTTGTGATAGTACTCAATGATGGGGGGGTCAACAAATATTTCAAAATTATCAAGATTTTGATGGTCCTGAGGAGCTCAACTTTTCCCTTCAATAGGCCTCTAGACTTGACCTTTGATTATTTGAGGAATACCTAAGGGTATAACAAGTCTCTTAGATGGGTCACCTTTGAAAGATGATCTTAGTCCTTCTAGCTTTACAAACAAGAAAATACTCAAAACTGAAAGTTAGCAGAATATTCAAAATAGGCACCAATATTTTTTGAAACCAAAAAATACAGTTGGAGTTTCCACTAGAATAAAACTTCTAGAATAGAAAAGTTTACAAACTATTATGATACATGCTAGAATTAGACTTGCTAAAGCTTAATGAGATAGAGAACAAAGACATTGAAATTTTCAAAATAATTTTCAAAAGGGATAAAACACCTTTCAACATGTAATGTTAGAAGTTCTTTATAATAGGTTCAACAACATTAAAAACTTCTTGGCACATCCCCAATGGAGTGATTCAATGTTGACATCCAAGATAGTTAAATCAGTGTAGTAATAACAAAGAACTTCACAAGTTGAAATACTCATGGCTTTGGCTCTCTATAAAAATTCTTGGCAACACCAGTGACCAAAAGTTCATCTTAATCCTTGAAAATAGTGTTATAAGAGTGGCAACATTGATGAACCAAAGATATTCAATTTGGTACAATACATAGAGAACATTAAAAAATGATAAAAACTCTATACAAAAGTCCCTATAAATATTGGTGACAATTATCACTGGCAATGTCCCCAAAAAAGTGTTGACATTGACTAACTTAAGGTAGTAGATTAATGAAGATATAGATAGAAAACTTGATAATAATGAAAGAACTTTCATCTCTCTAAAAGGGTCCTTGATAATGTGGGTGATAAGAATCATCCCTAGCAATGGCACTAGAAGAGTGTTGATGTTGATTAACCTAAGATAATAGATCAATGAAGATATAGGTAGAGAACTTGATAACAATGAAAGCACATTTGGATCTGTACATGAGTCCTCAATAATGTAGGTGGTAAGAATTATCCCTATTAATGATGCTATAAGAGTATTGGTTCCTAATTGTACACTTGAATAAAATCACAAACACTAATTAAAAACCCACTAGTATGTTGTTGTAGTTAGGGAATGGTTCTACATCATGAATGGACTAGACTAGGGAAAATGATTGAGAGGAACTTGCAAAGGTTATGGTCAACTCCCTACTACTTTTGGATGTACCTAAACCAAAGTGAGAGGACCTACGTGGTAGTTTGCTCACATAGATAGATTTTACAATTTAATCTGCATGGGGATTATTAGCATAAAGAGGCATAAATCCTACTATAATAAAACCAAACTCACTCACTCCACCTGGAAAGGGTTGTCACACAGAATGAGAAAATGTTTTAGGCTATATATAAGATACTAAAGATAGATATGGATGTGATTTAAACCTTTACTCAAAAGGATCTTTAACAACATAGGGGTTGAATAAAATATTGCAATGTTTGGCATTAAATCACAAAACATAGACACATGTTGAATACATAATGTTTATGCATCTATAGCAAAATAAAAATAAAGATATGCAAGGGGAATATTATTTTCAATATAGGATAGGGTAGGATAGTTAGTTATTCATAAAAAAAAGGGAAGGAGGTATGATGGAGGTATTCATTCAATAAGGATTATTTCAAACATTCATAACATCACCTTTTAAAAACATGCAAAAAAATTAAATGCAAGCTAATAAAACTAGTAGGATTTATTTACCTTTTTCTATTGAATCCATAAAATTAGGGTGCCCTAACAAGTTATCCAACAACATATTCCCAAATATAACATAGAAAGGGATTCATAATCTATCTCTAAGCCCAAGATGACAACCATTAATGAGTAGGGAATAATCTATTCTATTAACAACATTTGTAAAACATATTAATACACTTCATCAATAGAAAATAGTAGAGAACCACATTCATTTTCATTAACTTTGTAAGAACATATTACATACATCAGCATTTCAAAATTCTTCCATTGGGATAATCATGGTGGATTTGTTCCATGTTAGATATGGGAGACATATAGAGATGATCTCAAAGCTTGATAATGGTTGTAAAACTATAACCACCTTAGCAAGAGAGATAAAACATACAAAATAGTGATCCCAAAATGTGGAATATCATATACTAAGTAAGACATGGACCAACACAATGGCCATCTAACCTCTTGAATAGAATAAAATCTTTCTATTTATACATTTATAAATCTAGAACTACGGGTCATAACTTTTAAAATTTCATAACAAGCCTTTAATTCCATCAAGATACTTCTAGCTAGAATATCCCCTTTGCCACACCTAAAATCCTCATCCACTTATAAGAAAATAATCATTGTTGTAACTACCAGTGCAAGGAATGATGAAAATTTGTAACAAACCTTTGATATTTTGACTTAAGATGTTAGTTAATTCATTATCTATACATTGAAATTCATAGTGGAGGCCCAAAAAACTATTTCTCATCATATGTAACCACATGGAGATGCTCTTGACCACTCACCTATAAAGATGGAGGGACAACATTATTTAAAGAGCCAAACAATTTTTGTCCTCGTGTGCAACATATTTGGAAAATATATTCTATTGATCAATTTTAAATCATGGTTACTTATAAATAAGAAATATGTTCTTTATGCGTGCCAAGGAAAACCCATTACCTTATGATGATTAGCATTGGAAAGCTCAAACTATGATGAAAATAGAAAAGATCCATGGTCGTTAAGGAGATATGATCTTGAATGGTAGTTAGAAATTATTCTACACTTTGAATCATTACCACATCCATGAAAGAACCATCAATTTCAAATTTTAAACCAAAGATTGCCTCATCATTACCACATCCATGAAATAACCATCAATTTCAAATTTTAAACCAACGATTGCCACATCAGATTCAACTGGGCATTTGTGTGGCTTAAGAGTGACTATGTCGATTGATTTGGTCTAACCTAGATACTTGTAACTTATGTAATATAAACCATTTTGAAAATTCCACCTCAGCTTACATCATTATATCATCCTTTCCTAAGCAACCATGATTTCTAGATAATGTGTGAGATGCTTGATTTCTAATTTTATGCCATATAGCTATGCCACTTAGCATTTCTACATTTTCTCATGGGACTCTTAACTTTTCAACCTTGGCTATGCATTGTCAGATCTAGATGGGGTGAGAAAATGTGCTTTTTTGGATCAAAATCTAAGGGGTAGAGAATTATTGGATACTACCTTTTACTTGGCCCTGAGGATATGCCACTTGGCAACCCTATGGGCTTCTTGTGTACCTTGTAGATAGTTATTACTCCTTTGAGTACCCTCATTCCATGTGGAACTATCTCACTTGATCTCAAGTCTTATTGAACTATCAACTACTAGCTCACACCATTGTATTTTTAGAACATTGTCAACTTTAAATCATGCCTCATGAACTTGACACTTGTCACACCTATGCTTATTCTAGGTTTCTATTAATATTTAGATTTGAATGTGTATCATCAAATTATCCCACTCTATGAAAATGCATGCCATTTTATTTTCCTCCATTTGAAAACAAATGGCTACTTTATAGGGTCTAAAATTAATGCTCACATGATTGTATTTGAACATTTAAATCCCAATAGCTAGTCCCTATAGCTTATATTTGACATCCATGTACCTATCAAAATATTTCTATGAGACTGTCACCTTTGCAATTCATAACTTTATTTAGGGACTTTCTTCCATGGTAATTCAATGATTGGACTCTTTGTCTTTGGCATTCCTATTTACTTCTCAAGCCTTTCTTTATCCTTGACACTTTTGCTTTGGGATTTTCTTTCGCATAATTATCCTGAAACAATTCTTTCAGGCATTATGTCAAGATAATTGTCTTGGAAAAAATGTCTAATAAAATTTCCCTAAATGATTTTGAATTCACACTTTTCCCATAATAATTAAGTATTCGACCTTTTTTCTTCATCGGGACAATTTTTTTGGACATTTTATCTGAAATAATTTCCCCAAAGAAAATGTTCTTTTGCACTTTTGTTGAAGGAATTGGAACTTTGCACTTTTGTTGAAAGAATTGAGATTTAGCTTCCTTTGTTTTAGTTGTGACAATTGTTTCAGACACTTTGTTTGAAATAATTTCTCTATAGAAATTGAAGTTGGTATTTTTCTTGAAGAAATGCAATTCTTTCAGATTTTTTTCATGGGCAAAACTTCCAAAGAAAATAGGACTTCTACTCTGTACCAATGTTACTAAAAGTACTTTTCATCCATTTGAACATACCCTTCATAATTTTTTGTTAAGGTTACTTACCCTAAAGAATTACCCTTCAAACTTTTAGAATGGCCCTTATAACTCTTGAAAGAGCCTTTTAAACTTTCTAAAAGTGCCCTTAGGATCTTTTGAAAGTTTTGTTCAGACCTATTAAAAGTGTTCTTTAAGAAATTTTCAAGGGAAAAATGCCTAAAGGAAATGATCCTTAGGAAAATTTTCAAATGCAAAATGACCCTTCTATAAGTAGCCTTCAAGATTGTTTCAAGGGAAACATGCCCAAAGAAAATGACCCTTCAAAAATTTTGCAAAGGAAAAATGACCCTTTGGACATTCTGTAGACACTTTGGCTACAATAAATAAGTCCTTATAATTATTTCATGATTTTCGTGTAGGTAAAATGCCCAAAGGTTATGTGCCCTTCAAAATTTTTGCCATAGACAAAAATTTCAAAACAAATAAGACTTTTCACCTTTTCTAAAATAAAGGATTCTCATTGATCTTTTTATGTGGGCAAAATGCCTGATTTGTATGTTCCCTTTAGACTTTTTTATATGGATAAAATTTTTGAAACAAATGACTAAAAATAATGGAAATATCCCTTCAGATTTTTATGTAGACAAAATGCCTAAAGGAAATGACCCTTTAGGCTTTTTATGCAAAAAAAAATCCTTAAAGAGTATGGCCTTCAAAAAAGTTGTGTGAACACTTTTTCCAAAAGACTCTAAGGACTTTGTACCAAAAACATACCAAATTAACTCCAAGAAATACCCAATTCAAAGTTCTTGAAATAAATACACTAAATAAAGACCAAGTTAAATCACCTTGCCTCTTAAACATTAACTTTAGATTTTCAAATAAAACTTTGAATTAATATGGCTAATGACTTAGAAATTAATACTCGACATGACCTAGACTTAGGCATTTTCACTTGAAAATGGCCTCATTGTTTCGGTGAAATTTTGGGCACTAACACAAGGAATTGTAAATGAAAAAAAAGTACCTACATCAAGAAATCAAAGTTTGAGATGATTGAATGCATCAATGTATAAATTAGATTTAGGTTTTTCTAAATGGAGGTTATGGGCATCAAGGATCTACATCAAGTGATATAAGAGTAGGTAAGATCTTATATTATCTTATGTTTTTGAATGTTAAAGATTATTATTTGATATTATTAAAATTTTCAAATGGATATTGCATTAAGCTAAGTTTTAGGAGTATAGTAAGAGAGAGATTTAAAGAGTGATGGTAAAATAGACCTAATAAGAGAGCTAGCATAAGACAAAGATGAAAACAAGAAAGATAGAGATTCCAGGTGTGAGTTTTGCTTCGAAGGTGAAAAATACTTAGACATAAGTGTCAATAGACAAGGTAGAAGCTGAGACACCAAAGCAAGGTGAAAAACACTCGATTAAGAGAAGATGAGGATATATAAGTTAAAGGATAACAAGGTATTGGTTGAGATAGATTACCATGATGAGAGAAAGAGGAAATAAGATCCAAAGAGAATATGGTTAGATGTTGAGGAAGAGATGAGTGAGATAGATAAAAGATTAGATAAGCTAAATCTCTTTGTGAAGCTTATGAAAGAAGAATAAAACCAATGGTATGGTTGGGTGATAAGAAAAAAGAGAATTAAGTCTACTCATGGAGAGAATGAGGAATATTTTCATTAGGGATAATGAGAAGAAGTTACTATGTAGGTAGATCTAGGAGGAGATGTAGAAGTTAAATAGAGATAAACAAGTTGATAGATAATAAATACTTGAAAGACACCTTGTGAATAAGGATATAGTCATGAAGATAAATTAGACTAAGAAGGAGAAGGTAGAGGAAAGAAAGCCTCAAGTTTTTACACCTAAATATTTATTGTTGTGTGTATGTAGATACAAGAGTGAAGGAGGAATAAGTCTATGTTGAGGGCATTAAAGATGAATATATGAAGGAGAGAAAGCATGAACAACATGCTTATGATGAAGAAGAAGATGATTAGATATCCATGTATAGAGGATACCTTATTTAAAGCATAAAATAAGAACTATTTCATCAATAGTATTGAGTTAAGAGGTATGAATCTTAAAATTCTAAATTTGTATTGACTTAAGCAATCAAAGAGATAGAGCATATTGAACAATATTTTGTAGGTGAAGGAGATTTGTTAGGTAAGTAACAAGGTTAGATATTTTTATATAAAAGTTGGGATGAATGGAAAGCATAAATTATAGATTTGGAGAACACCCTCAATTATGAATATAATGAAAAATTTTGTCCTAAAACAACTAAAGAAGTAAACACTTAACATGAGACAATGGAGTCTCAAGAGAAAGAGAGAGATATTGATGGGTGTAAAAATATATTTGTAGTAGAAAAAAGTGTCTATATTCACACATGAAGGAGATGGAGAAAAAATACAAGTGATTTCAAAAGGTATGGAAGATAAAAAAAATTAATAAGAGTTAATGTGGAAAACATTGATACAAGAGCTAAAGTTAATCTAGTAGAGTTCCTTTATCAAGTATAAAATAAGATTGGAGCTATCACAAATGAGATAGAGGTATAATTTAAAGATGGGTAAAATAAGATGCCAATTACAAAGAATATAATACCCATAGAGATACATCAAGAAGAAAATATGTATTTTATACAAGACCATAAAGTAAAAACCAAGTAATGAGTTTCAACCAAAAAGATGGAGAATAAATAGTACAAGGTAATGCAAACAAAATGGCAAACCAAGGTAAGCTAAGTATGGAGTCATTTGAGTTGGTTAAATAAAAAATAGTGGTATCTAATTTTGTAATTAAAGAGTATAAAGGAAGAGATAAATAAATCAAGATGATGAGAGAGAATCCTAATGAGGCTTAGAATAAGAAATTAGAAGCAAGAGAGAGTGGAAATGACCATGAGGTCTTAAAAGAGACTATCAAGTCTCATGAGTGTAATTTGATGAATGCTAAGTATGATGGTGAAATTATGAATATGAGAAATGAGTCAATCCATGATCACATGAATAAGAGAATCAAATATTCATTATATCTCATGATAGAGCCAAATAAAGAGGAGGATAACCATGATTCTCATAAAGGAGTTGATTGGAGGAATAATGCATGTTGGGAAGAGGATAAGATCAATCATAAGGATATTCAAGGAAGGAATGAGAAAAAATTATCATGGATAGATAAAATATATGGCAAAATTATCCCAAGAATCAAATCAAATAGAATTACAAGAGGTGAATAGCAAAATCTCATAGAAGGATAACCATAAACAAGTGAAGAAGATAACAAGACAATGAAGTAAAAATAAGGTCAAAGGTTAACCTATTAAATTGGTGATGTTATAGCTAAGTTTATTGATGTTATTCATGATGATAATAAGACAAATATTCTCCAATTAATTCTATAATATTGTTTCTACCTCAAATTTGCTTTTCAGACTTAAAAGAAAGAAACTAGAAGAAAGTAATGGACAAGGCTTGGAAGTACCTGGACTAAAGATTGCGCACCGTAAATCTAGACGTTCATGGGCACTCCTCTTTGGCTGTGGAGGAATGACACCTACAAAGAAGAAAGAAACTAGGACAAGAAAAACGTTAGACAGATAGGCAGTGGGTTGCCAAGCAAAGGCTTGTTCCCAGAAGTGTAAAAACTTCCTTGAGGGAGGTCAACCCACTATTTTGGTAAGATAAGTGACTGATAAAAGATAGAATGCTAGAATACAGAAGTGACAAAAAAAGTAGAAAGGAAGGAAGAAAGCAAAATGATTACCTGAAGGAGCTGTATGGCTGAAGACAGTCGCCGAGGTCGGAAATGTCGCCGGCATCGGTTTGCTGATCTACCGGCGTCGGCTATCCTGCCGACGTCGTTTGGGGTAGTGACCGGCGTCAGTCGGGGTTGTGGCCTATAGTCGGGTCTGAGTTGCTTTCTAGACTGTGGACGGGTCTGAAACTGAATGGGGACAAGTTTGGGTGGATTGGGGAGTGGTCTGGTTCGGGTTGAGTGCCTGATGCAAGGTTTTTTTTGGGCAGAGGGATGGGGAAGTTGGAAGAGACACAGAGGACAGGGAAGAGGAGGATTCACAGAGGATAGGGCCTGAGAAGGCTTTGCAGCCTCTCAGGGGGAAGGACAGAGGGAGCAGAAGACAATAGAAGATAGATTACTAAAAAGTAAATGAAATAAAACACCAGACTAGCTTACCTTTAGCTTGCTGAGTGAAGAGAGGAGGAAGATATTGCTGGAGCCACGGAAGAGTTGCTGCAAGGAGAAGATACTAATCCAGGGCCTTTTTCACCTGTTGCTGCTGCTGCACGAGGTTAAGACAGAGGAGAGATGAAAGCCAAAGCGTTGAGAGAGGCTGTTTGTGAGCTCAAGAGTCCAGGGGGTGCAACGGATGCAGAAGGGGATAATGAAGGCTGCCGATGCCGGCAGTTTCACCGACGTCGGCCGAAGGGTCACCGACGTCGGTGGTTGCAGGATGGGCACAGAGGCTAAAAATAGCCTCTGCCCATTCTTGCACGTCGCCGGGCGAGGGGTCATGGGCAGAACGGTCACAAGGATGCTAAAATGGACGAGGGGGGATATAATGGTGAGATTTGGGCTAATAAATGCTAGGGGGAAGGTGGAGGGATTCAAGGGAGGATCCAAGGAGGCAAGGGTAGGGTGGAAAGGGGGCCTCATTAAATTAAAAATAGATGTTAATTTCTAATTAATAAGACTTAGGTGGGTTAGGGACCAAGGAGGACTAGGAGGGAGAAAGGACCAAGGGGGAGAACCAAGGTGCAGACACGTTTGCGGTGTCTACATTTGCCCCTTTTTGTCTTGTTGGTTGTTCTAGATGAACTGCAAGACAAAAACAGGAGTTGGTTGCCCCAGAAAAAGGATGAGGTGTTCCCCCCTCAAAGCGATAGTCGAGAGAAGGGAACCGAAGATCGAGTGTCGATTTGACAGAGAAATGGATAGAAGAGAGTGAGTGAAAATGCTGCCATAGTCATGATTGCGCGTAGTCCACTTCACGAGAGGGTCAGGTCAAATTATCGCATGTCAAGGGTCAAGGAGTGCCAAAATTGAAGTAACCGGGCCCCAGTATTTAGTCGTCTGCTGATCGGGTCACTCAATCTAAGCTGAAGCTCCAAATGGTCGTCGTGTCCCAGGTATCCAGGGCTCAGGAAGTGCTCCCAGAAACACGAAAAAGTCACAAGTAGTAAGGATCAACTGGCTCGCGATCCTATACTTGTGAAGGGTCAAAAATAGTCTGCAGACAGTTCTGCTAACCAGCCGTGGAATAACATACACGCAAAAACAACCAAGGCAACATTGGCTTGGAAGTGGTCGAGGTCGAAGGAGATAGGCATGATCGCCAATGGTCATTGGTCAAGAGGATGGATGGACAAAAGGATGTGGCTGAGCTAACCCCAGAAGACCCCATGTCAACTGAGTGCTGCCTACATAGCCCCTGGTGACAGGGCCTCAGGCTGATGTAGTTCTCCCTAAAAGGGAGGGAGGGTCAGAGGGATTGATTGGTCTTGGTCAAAGGTCGATGAGTGGTCGTGGACAAAGGTCTTGGTCAAAGTGTCTTGGTCAAAGGTCACGAAGCTGGGTGTGATAAGAGTCAAAGAAGAGAAGGTTTGTCCATCAAAGAGATGAACAAAAGGGGGGTGGTCGAGCTAACCTCAGAAGATGTGGTATCTGAGTGCTGCCTACATAGCCCTGGTCCTAGGGCCTCAGACCAATGTAGTTCGGACAAGATAAGAAGAGGGTCAAAATGGTCGGTGATGAGATTGGTCATGTGTCGAAATGATGAGGAGAAGATGAGGATAAAAGGATGCTACAGATGGTGTATTCTGTAGAAGTGGTCGAGAGTCTTTCATCCCTAGCAAGTTTCCATAGTTGCGATGGATGTATGCTAAAAATGAATGGAAGGTCTATTTATGCTTCAGCAAGTACTAGTTTATGCTTAACATAAATTGGGTCTGGTCGGTAGTTTCCATGTGTATTGGTGTCCATGGGAACTATGTGAAATGGACAAGGATGATGCCTGATGTCATGTTGAAAGTGGCTGGGTTGAAAAATGTTGAAGTTGGCTGGGTTTAAGGATGAGTCGACAATTGACGTGGCCAAAGCGTGACCAAAGTGTAGAGAAAAGGTGAAAGGCAAATTGCTCTTTCATTGACAAGGACCAGAAAAGAAGCATAGATAGGGGTTGTTAGAACAAAAGCCCCATTCATGCATTACGTCGTTGACCAGTGTTGAGTTAGAACGGTAATCGAATCACTTTGGCATTAAAGTGAGCTCGAAGTCCCTTGAGCTGGTGATAGGAGGAGGATAGGGTAACCCAGTGTAAGAGCAGGAATAACCTTGCCCCTTTTTATAGGAGACCCTGAGACAACTACAAGCCAATGTCCGTGACTTTTTTTTTTTTTTTTTGTTTTTGCACAGACTGATCGATGCGGGAAGCCTGCATAGAGATGTCATTTGATGTAATGGTCATGTTGTGAAGCTGATCGATGCGGGAAGCTTCTAAAGTAGTTGCTGTTTATTGCCATAGTAGTCATAGCCATCCTTCGAGGGAGTGGTCTATATTTTTGTTTGATAATGTTTGAAAAGTTGGCCTAGCTGTCCTTCAAGGGATCAGTCTAGTAATACAGCAATGATAGTACAGCTGTCCTTCGAGGGATTAGTATGTCTTTTTTAATTTGACTTGATTTAGAGACCATGGATATGTTTTGACATCTTGATTTGGATTTTGATAGAAATGAGAGTCACGGACAAGACTGTAGAAGCTCAAGGACGCCCCTTTTATTAGGACAAAGCATCACTGCATCCTAAAAGGGTTGTAAAGGACTTGTTAAAGGGGAATAGGGTTGAAAGGGACGAGGATTAAGAGGATGAGGATTGCTCAAGGGACGAGCTCAAGTTACGTGCCAAGTAGACGAGTACTCGACTAGCAGAAGAAAGGTCAAAGATGCAACGCATTAAGAGGCTCAGGTTCTGGCCATCTGTCAAGGGAAGACAGACGATAAGTCCCTGACCCATACTTGTGCGTGATGATAAAAGGTCCAAGCCAATTGGGGGCGAATTTGCCTCGTTTACTTCGCTCCATATTGGTCACGTGCTGATTCTCTTTGAGGACGAGGTCTCCGATGTTGAAATCTCATTCTCGCAGATTTTTGTCATAGGCCCGCTTTATGCGACTTTGGTAGACATGGAGATGATTAAGGGCAGCCAGACGGCGCTCGTCGAGTAACTCAAGTTGAGCTAGGTGATCTTGACGAAAGTCGTCATTGGAGAGAATGTCATGCAGGGAGATACGAAGAGACGGGATCTGTACTTCGAGAGGTAAGACAGCCTCTGTTCCGTACACAAGAGAAAAGGGAGTAGCACCCGTAGAGGTTCGGATGCTAGTGCGGTAGGCCCACAAAGTGAAGGGGATATGAACGTGCCAATCCCTTCCTGTATCATCGACCACCTTCATGAGAATTTTGGTGAGAATTTTGTTGGAAGCCTCAGCCTGCCCATTTGCTTGTGGGTAGTAAGGCGAAGAAAAGCTGAGTTTGATGCCAAATGAGTCGCATAGTTTTTGGACAGTCTTGTTTTTGAAGGACTTGCCATTATCGGTGATGATTTTGTGAGGGACACCGAAACGACAGATGATGTGGCTGCTGATGAAGTCGACAATTTTGTCGACTTTTATGGAGACAAGAGGAATGGCTTCCACCCACTTGGTGAAATACTCAGTGGCAGTGATGATGGACTGATGACAAAGAGACGAGTGAGGGTTGATCTCACCGATGAGATCTAAGCCCCACTGAGAGAAAGGCCAAAAATCTTGAGCGACTTGCAAGGCGTGGCTGGGGAGATGAAGCAAGTTAGAGTGCTGCTAACACTTGATACAACGCCGAACATAATCGCTACAGTCTTGATGAAGGGTGGGCCAATAATAACCCAGGCGAAGGAGGCACTTGGCAACCGAGTTTCCACTGAAGTGTCCACCACAAATCCCATTGTGGACTTGCTTTACGGCATGAGAAGCTTTAGCGGAGGTTAGACAGTGAAGAAGGAGACCATCGAAGCCTCGCTTATAGAGAAGGCCCCCTAGCATGGTATAGCGAGCTGTGCGCTTGATGAAAGCTCGCCGCGCATTGCTAGAGAGGTTGGGAGGAGTGACAGAAAGAGACAAGTAGTCCACGAGTTGCTTATACCAGTCATCTTGTGGGATAGAATTGATAGTGTTGATATGGTCGATGTGAGGAGAGATGTATGAAGGCAAAGGTACGCGATGCACTGTGACAAAAAGGCAGGATGATGATGATGAAGATGGGATATGCGAAGCAAGAGAAGCCATGGTGTCGGCAAACTTGTTCGTAGAGCGTGGAACAGTCTGCAAGAGGTAATGGTCGAAAGATGTCAAAAGAATGTCAGCACGATTTTTATACCTCTGTAAAACTTCATTTTTATAGAGATACAAACCGTTAACTTGATTAACGATGAGCTGCGAGTCGCTGAAGATGTTGATAGACTTGATGTGGAGAGAAAGGGCAGTCTGAAGTCCCAAAATTAAGGCCTCGTATTCGGCCATATTATTGGTACAATCGAAGTCAAGCTTGAAAGATAGAGGCATGGGCTCCCCGTCGAGTGGGATGAGGATGACCCCCACACCCCCATCGAGTTGACATTTAGAGCCGTCAAAGAACATAGTCATCTGGTAGACGGTGTCATCGGTGGAAAGGGTAGCGATAGACTCGTCAGGGAACTTACAGTGCAAAGGTTGGTTGTCGGGAAGAGGGGCATCCGCTAGTTGGTCAGTGATGGTTTGCCCCTTGATAGATTTCTGTTGGATGAATTCGAAGTCAAACTCAGCAAGCAGCATGAGCCACCGAGCCATACGTTGATTCTGATATGGCTTGGAGTGCATGTACTTGAGAGGGTCGGTGTGAGTGACGACAAAGGTTTTGTGGTTGAGAAGATAGTGGCGGAGCTTGGTAGCGGAAAAGACTAATGCCAAATAGAGTTTTTCGGTATGAGTATACCGAGTTTCATAGTCGACCAGTGTTCAGCTGATGTAGTAAACCGCTTGCTCGCGATGACGCTCGTCTCGGTGCGCGATCATGGCACCTAACGAATGGTTGGTAGAAGAGATATAAAGGTAGAAGGGTTGGTCGTCCTTAGGTGGAATGAGGACTGGTGGAGAGACCAGATAGCCTTTGAGGGCTTCAAAAGCCTCTTGACAACCCTTATCCCATTTAAAGGAGACGTCTTTCTTAAGGAGGTGATGAAAAGGTTGGCAGCGGTCTGAAAGCTGCGAGATGAAACGGTGGATGGACTGGAGCTTCCCTTGGAGACTGCGAAGCTACTTGAGATTGGTCGGGGGCAGCATTTAGAGAATAACGCGGATCTTGGTGGGATCTATCTCGATACCACGGAAGGAAACGATGAAGCCGAGAAGTTTGCCTGAGAGGACCCCAAAGACACACTTCTTGGGGTTGAGGCGGACATTGTATTGAAGGAGACGAGAGAAGATGATTGTGAGAATGGTCAAGTGGTCGCGGCGGAGCTTGGACTTGCCGAGAAGGTCATCCACATAGTCCTCCATGATTTTGTGGAGGAGGTCGTGGAAAATGTAGGTCATGGCGCGCTGATAAGTGGCACCAGCATTTTTCAGGCTGAAAGGCATGACTCGATAGCAGAAAGTCCCCCATGGGGTGATAAAGGTAGTCTTGTGCTGGTCTTCCGGTGCGATCAGGATTTGATTGTATCCTGAAAACCCGTCCATAAGAGATAGCATCTCATGGCCGGCCGTAAGATCAACAAGCTGGTCAATGTTAGGCAGAGGAAAGTCGTCTTTGGGACAGGCTAGGTTAAGGTCGCGATAGTCCGTGTAGATCCGAATCCCCCCAGTTGCTTTAGTAACTGGGACAATGTTAGAGACCCACTGTGGATAATCGATGGGTTGGATGAAGGAGACAGAAAGAAGGCGCTGAAGCTCCTCTTTGACAAGAAGCGCAACGCGAGGATGCATCTTTCGAAGCTTCTGCCTAACAGGCTTAGCCTCTGGTTTGGTGACAATGTTATGGGTAGCAATGGTGGGGTCGATGCCAGGCATGTCGCTGTAAGTCCAGGCAAAGGCCTTGCTATGGTTGGAAAGGAACTGGGCATAGTCAAGCTGCTCCTGAGTGTCTAAAGATTGGCCAATCTTTAAGACGTGAGGAACATCGGAAGAAGAAGGGAGGTTGATGTCAATGGTGGATTCATTTAACATAACCTGGGTCTCGGAAGGGAGAAAACACTGGATGAAAGAGTCATCGGCACCCATGTAGGAAAGGATGGCGTCATCGTCAACGCAGTGGACAGTGTGAATGGTTGCCGACTCATCCTCTACCATGCTAGGAAAGATGAGAGGGAGAGACCTGGGCACCCCATTGAGCTGATAAGTCAGGGGTTCCAGGCAGATGGTGTTTATGGAAAAAAAAAACTAGGAGGGATGGAAACCACTGACTCCGTAGGTGACGAAGGAGAAATGGGTGAGTCTGGAAGAGATTCGTTAGTGGTTGGTTCGGGACAAAGGTCGGAAGGAGCCTGAGTGGGGTCGTGATATCCCAGGCCATACCGTTTCTTGGCGTCGTGATCATTGAGCGGCTCGATGGGCTGATGGGAGCCCTGCTCATAACGTCCAAAACCAAAACCCTTCCATGCACACCTGTGAAGGTAAGTGTGTGCAAAGGCAGGGTTGCCAAGAAATGAGAAATCAGATGTGAAAGGTTGGGGTGAAGAGAGGGAAGTGCCATAGGTAGGAGCTTGATTAAGCCCCCCATAGACAAAGTTGGTTTAGAAGTGAGGAGGACCATAAGGTACGACCGTCCTGATCCAATGGTCGTAATTAGGACTGAGGTGAAGGCGTCCATACTCTTGTGGAGTTTGGAACATGTCGAGGGTCAACAAGCGATATTCCCCAAGCGATAGTCGTTGGAAGATGTCTTCCATGGGGTCTTTGGTCGGCGCTTGAAGAGGAGGGGTGAGGGCAACCGCCGATTGCGAACTGGTCGAAGCTTCTACAGATGGAGGCGGTGCCGGAGTGGACGGCTTGATGGGGATGAGGACATCGTTAGGACGATAGGTGGTGTTGCAAGTCTTGAAGGGTGAAGGGTCAGCAGGGATGGTGTGGACTTGCCCGTCATGCTTGAACTTCACACAACGGTGCAGGGTGGAGGGTATACAGGCCATGGCATGGATCCAAGGTCGGCCTAGTAGAAGGTTGTATTGAAACTCTCCTTCGATGATATAGAAGAGCTCCGGGACTGTGTGTGGACCAACGCGAATGTGGAGGATGACAGTGCCAATGGTCGTGGCGGTGGTGTCGTTGAAAGAGCGTAAGATAGCGTCAGTTTTGGAGACACAGTTCTGAGGAAGAGCCAGCTGATCAAAGGCGTGGGTAGAGATTATGTTGATGCTAGCGCCGCCGTCGATCATAACGCGTTTAATGCGTGTCCGATCAACATAGGCAGTGATGAAGAGGGCGGCATCCTGATCTTCCATGTTAGATGTGGGAATCTCAGAATCGCTGAATGTGATGGAAGCGATAGGAGACAAGGAATGGACGAGGGCAGCGAGTGGTTGGGGGTCCTCGGGTCGGACCTCCGCTGCTTGCAAGGCTTGGATAAGGGCTTGACGGTGCTGAGGCGAGGTTTGGATAAGGTCGTAAAGAGACATCTTCACAAGTGTCTGGTGAAGCTGCTTCAGCATGGAGTCGTGAATTGGCCCAGAAGAGGAAGACGAAGAAGGTTGGGACGCGCCAAGGATAGAGATTTTAGGCTTGGGCGCAAGGGGTGGCTTGACGAAGGGATAGGTCCAAGGAATGGCAGCTTTTTCCTTGGCCTTGTCCTTTTGCGATCTGGTGGTTATACGGACAGCATTGATTTCAAAAATGGGAGGCGAAGAAGGGGTCATGTCTTGCTGGTGAGATGTTGACGTGTTTGAAGGGGTTAGACAAGAAGGAGTCGGGGTCTGGTCAAGAGTGTCCTCGAGGAGAAGAGTGTCTTTCTCCATGTGGCGGCGAATGACGGCCTTGAGGGCACAGCAAGTCTCAGTGTCGTGTCCTAGTGTACGATGATATAAACAAATTTTTGTATCGTCGAACCAGGAGGGCTTGGACCCGAGAGGTTGGAAAGGCTTGATGGGTGGAAGGGTTATGTCGGAAGTCTGGAGAAGTTGGCACAATATCGACGAGTATGAGCCCAATAGAGGGTCCGTGTTATTTGATATGCGCGAGGTCGGTGACTTTTGCTTAGGCGAGGTTAGAAGAGGTTTCCGTACCACCTTATGGGTTGATGGCACGGTGACAGATGGAGACAGCTCTTTCTTGACGATTGATACCACCTTTTTAGGAGAGGGACGACTGGAGGTAGGCAAAGGAGGCAACGAGTTTTGGTTGAAGGCCGGAGTGGGAAGGATGCTAGCCAAGGTCGAAGGATGGGGGCCCAAAATGGATGGCAATGGTGACGGAGAAGGAGGCATTCATTTCTGCGGTCTGGCAGTCTTCTTTGCCTTGGTCGGAAGACTACTACTGGTCGAGGTCTGGCCTAGGTCCACCTTCACTTACGGGTGAGTGAGGGAGGAGATAGGACGAACACCAAATGACTTGATGGGTTTGGACAAGATAGATGCAGGCTTCGGTTTGGACGGGTTTGGTTGAGGTTTGAGAGTCTGGTCTTTGTCAAGAGTCTGACGAGATTCCACCTTAGGAGGATTAGCGGCATGTGATGAGAGGGCACGGGTATGTTGAAGGGCTTTAAGATGCTCCCACAACACCTGAGGCATCACTTTCCTCGAAGGGAGAAGTTCAATCTTCTCCACTAACCGGGAAAATGGCTGAGAGGAAGATGTTGATGGTTGCGAGGTTGAAGACGAGATGGGAGTAGTGGTCTTAGACACATGGTGTGGTGAAGTCATGATAGATCTAGATGAAGACGAAGGAGAGACAGGTTCTTCCCTAGGTGGAGAAGAAACCGGGGAGCGAGGCTCCTCCAGCGGGTAAAGGGCAGGGATGACGGTGCCCTCCACTTGCGGCTGAGGAGTAGGAAGGGTCGGGTCCTCCAAAGGCTGCAGAAAGGAGGATGGCGAGACTGGAGGTGCTAATAAGGCCGAGGCGTCCTCCAAGATGAGAGAGGTCAATGGAGAACTAGCTGGGGAGAGAGGCTCGTCCATTTGTGATGGACTGATTGATGGACTAACCTCCAGAGGTTGATTGGGGATGAAAGGAGAGACCGTATTGACTGTCCAAATATTGTGCTCATGATTGTCGTCAATTAAGGTCTGGACATTGTTCTGAGTTGGCGGATGATTGGGGAAAGGTTGTTTGAAGATGTCAATGGCCTGATTAGGGGGTGCATTTGGATTGTCTAAGATGAGATCCCCCTTCTCAAGCATGTCTTGTATTATGTTCTTAAAGGTCTTGCAGTTCTCCGTGTCATGGCCCTTAACACGGTGGAAGCTGCAGAAGTCTTGCTCCCTATACCACGCGGGGATGGCGTGTGAGGGATCGAATTGCGGAGGAGGTCGGGCTTGAGGGAGATTGAGGACTCCCTATTTAAGAAGCTTTTCCAGCACAGACGCATATGATTCTCCAAGAGGAGTATATCGTCGCTGCAAGTATCTTTGCTGGAATTGCCGAGTAGCGCTCTGAGACGTAGAGGGCTCAGGCTGATTGGACGAAGAAGATGAAGGTCTGACAACCACGGCATTAGCTGAAGCCTTGGATTTAGAATTGGATGATGATGGCTTGGCAGAAGAAGAGTCATTGGTCTTAGAGCTAGGATTCTTACTCTGCAACTTGAATTTGTTCTCCTCGATGGCACGCAACTCAAGTTTGCGGGCCATCGTGAAGGCTTCGTCAAAAGTGCGGAAGGTTTGAACCCTCAGAGTGGAAGAGATATGTCAGGCACAGGCTTGAGAAAAGAGTTCAATAAGCTCAGCCTGGGGCAAGGAAAAGGAGAGTTGGTTGATAAGGCCTCTCCATTGAGCCACGAAGTCGGCTATGGACTCGTCCTCGAATTGCCGAATAGAATAGAGGTCCGTGATCGAGACCTTCTTGGTTATGTTGATAGAAAAGTGATTGAGGAATAGCTGAGCCAATTGTGTGAATGAGAAGAGAGAATGGCTAGGAAGGGAGCTGTACCAGTCAAGTGCAGCACCTGAGAGAGACATAGGAAACGTGCGTAAGAGTAACACATCGTCATGGCCAATGAGGTAGCAGGCGTGTCTGAATGCCCGCAAGTGTTGTTGTGGGTCTTCCTTGTTTTGAAAGCGAGAAAACTTCAGAAGCTCCCACTGGCTAGGATATGGTCTGATTGGGACAGAAGGATGGATGGGCTCGTTGCAGATTTGTTCATATGAAAGAGTGTTGCGCGAGCCAGAAACAGAGGTCTCAAGACTGGTCATCTTGTCCATCAGCATCTTGATGATGTCTACTAACGGATTGACAGGTTGCGCGCCCCCTAAGTTGTAGGGCGCTTGGAAGAGGTTAGAGGAGGCGTGCGACATAGTCGGTTGTAGAATATACGGATGACTAATCGCAGGGGTAGAAGTGAAGGCTAAAGGTGGTTGGTTAGAAGACATAGCCGGGCCTGTTGTTGCCACGAGAGGTTGGACTGTGGTAACGGGGGCCAAGGGGTAAGAAGCCACCCTGGTGTTGATAGGGGCCAGGGTAGGCGGGATGGAGACGACAAGGTTTTGAAATGGAGTGGATAGAGGTTGAGCGGGTTGAGGTTGACAAGGGGCCGGAACCCCGGTGGAAGTGGGCCCAATGATAGAGGGAGAGGCCACACCTGGAGGATTGGTCAAAGTCTGGTCAGTGGTCAAAGCGATGGCCTGAGTGTCCGAAGGTTGAACTATGGATGTTGTCGATACAGCTGTAGTCGTGACAAGAGAGGTCGGCATTCTGTAGATCGGATTGCCCAAGGAGTCCCGCGTTCGGCTATGCGCGAGATAGTGTTGCAAAGCCTTGACATTGAGGTCCAAGAATCGCTCGAAGTCTTGGTCCCCTTCTTGGACAATGGGAGTCTGCGGCGGGGTTGGACGGACAGGAGTTCTTTCGGTCTCCGAGTTGAACTCCATTGTAGGCTTGGTCACGGATGGGGTGGATGGAAGTGGTTGACGGAAGGCGTGGTCGACAAGAGCCTTGGCTTGGCTACGAGTGAAAACCATGCAAGGCAAAGAAGGTTCAGGTCTCAGGAACTGTGTTGCTCAGTTTCAGAAGACCAGGATGAAGTCTTTGACAGAGAAAGGACAGGTTTCAGGTTGCTAGTTTTGGAAAAAAGGGACAGTGACAGAGACCGACGTCGGTTGAAAAACCGATGTCGGTAGGAAATGAGGCCGACGTCGGTCAGATAACCGATGCCGGTAACAGATGAAGCCGACGTCGGTATCAGAACTGATGCCGGTGACAGGGGAAGCTGATGTCGGTGGCAGAACCGATGTCCGTGACTGTGTTTTCCAGAGAGCCAAAAGGTTCTTGGAAAAACAAAGAAGAAAACATCCTCACACACTCAAACAAACAGATGAGAAGAGGAAAACAGAGAAAGACAGACAAGCCTAAGCGATAAATCCTAGGAATTAACCTTAGAAACTTGTGGCTTATGCCTTAGATGAATGTTTGGGGAGATTGGCTGAAAAAAGGGTCCTAGAAGAAGGCGGTCTAAAGATGGTTTCAGGTGTTGTTTTAGGTGCTCAAAGATCTGTGTTAGGGTCTGGTACGTGGCCTGGTGCTAAGGAGCAAGCTCCCCTCACTTCACGATTCCAGTGGTTAGCTGGTCTCGCTTAGCCAAGATATACCTCGCCTAGAGTTTAGACTCTGCCAGAGAACGGAGTGGGCTTCCCCCTTGGTGATGAAATCCAAGTGGGGTCACCGGGACGGGTAAGGTATCCGCTGGGTGATGAAATCCCAGTCGGGCCTTGTCTCAGGTATGTTTTATGTTTGTTTTAGTGCATGTGATCAGGTAGTGTAACATAAAGTGTCTACGGTTTATTCAATATGCGCCTAAGTTACTAGATGTGGACTAATGCAAGCACAAGTAGAAATGAAAGTGCAATACGTTTTAAGCCC